>CM053576.1:96692421-96806663 GCA_028646485.1 Cryptoprocta ferox | reverse complement strand
CATCATAGATTGTGAATAAGGCCTCCTGGGAACGAGGCTTTGCCCATGGAAGTGTCTACAAGTCTGAGTTCGTAGATCTCTCTGAAAAAATTAAACAAGGAGATGATAGTTTGGTGTTTGGAGTCAAACCTGGTGACCCACGGGTTTTGCAGAAGTTAGATGATGATGGATTGCCATTTATCGGAGCACAGCTGCAGTATGGAGATCCATATTACGGCTACCTGAACCTCAACACCGGGGAAAACTTTGTGATGTACTATAAGTAAGTTCGGATACCCAATGCTATTTTTTTTTTTAGGTTTATGTTTTTATTTATTATTGAGACAGAGAGAAACAGAGTATCAGTGGGGGAGGGGCAGAGAGAGAGGGAGACGCAAAATCAGAAGCAGGCTCCAGGCTCTGAGCTGTCAGCACAGATCCCGATGTGGGGCTCGAACCCATGAACTGTGAGATCATGACCTGAGCCGAAGTTGGCCGCTTAACCAACTGAGCCGCTCAGGTGCCCCAACCCAATTGTATTTTGTAAAGGCTGTTTCTCAGTGAAATTGCTGGTGGTCAGTGAATGTTATCTTTTAACAGGAGAATTCTGGAGAAGATAGAAGGGATGGTTTAATTCCTGACTCAGTCATAACTGAACTGGCATTTCTTAAACGAGACAAAGTTCTGTGTCTGCTCTATGGCCTTTGTTTTTCTACTTCTCTTGTTGGTCTGTTACAGTTTGATAAGTTAGCTATGCTTTATTTCAAAACTATATTATTCAAACTTGATCATCTCTCTCACACATGTTAGGAAATTCCCTAGGAATTTCCCTGTCAAGTTTTTTATTAAAATTAAAAATTTCTTAGCTTATTTTAGATCTATAAAATTGTTTCAACAATAGGTCTTCATCATAGTTTTTCAGTTGGCTCTGTCACCGTTCTTTGAGATGAGCATAGTTCTGTAGTGAACGTAATCAGTAGCCCTGTTCGTAAAAACTTGTAAGGACACCAACTCTATTTGTACTGGAGAGTCGTGAGAATAAGTTTTGCAAATATCCTATATGACGCACAAATTATATCAGTAAGACGCACAAATTATATCAGTAAGACTTAAGTGTCTTTGTTAAGTTTAAGGAACATAGTTTGACCTCCCGTCT
Organism: Cryptoprocta ferox; assembly: GCA_028646485.1. Taxonomy (NCBI): domain Eukaryota; kingdom Metazoa; phylum Chordata; class Mammalia; order Carnivora; family Eupleridae; genus Cryptoprocta; species Cryptoprocta ferox. Next base: position 96,805,528 of record CM053576.1, on the reverse strand, counting down.
GCTTATTTTTTCCTAGGAGTAAAGAAAATTGCATTGTGGATAACATCAAAGTGTGTAGTAATGACACTGGCAGTGGGAAATTCAAGTGTATTTGCATCACGATGAGAGTCCCTCGGAACCCAACTATTGGAGATAAATTCGCCAGTCGTCATGGGCAGAAGGGCATCTTGAGCAGGTTGTGGCCAGCTGAGGACATGCCGTTTACAGAGAGTGGGATGGTCCCAGACATTTTGTTCAATCCTCACGGTTTTCCCTCCCGTATGACCATTGGTATGTTAATTGAGAGCATGGCCGGGAAGTCTGCCGCTCTGCACGGTCTCTGCCATGATGCTACGCCCTTCACCTTTTCCGAGGAGAACTCAGCCCTAGAATACTTTGGCGAGATGTTGAAAGGTGCTGGCTACAACTTCTATGGCACCGAGAGGTTGTATAGTGGCATCAGCGGGCTAGAACTGGAAGCAGACATTTTCATAGGCGTGGTTTATTATCAGCGTTTACGCCACATGGTCTCAGACAAATTCCAAGTTAGAACGACGGGAGCCAGAGACAAAGTCACTAACCAGCCTATTGGGGGAAGAAATGTCCAGGGTGGAATCCGTTTTGGGGAAATGGAGCGGGATGCTCTTTTAGCTCATGGTACATCTTTTCTCCTTCATGACCGCCTCTTCAACTGTTCGGATCGATCAGTAGCCCATGTGTGTGTGGAGTGTGGTAGTTTACTCTCTCCACTGTTGGAGAAGCCACCCCCTTCTTGGTCTGCCATGCGCAACAGAAAGTACAACTGTACTTTGTGTAATCGCAGTGATACTATTGACACTGTTTCTGTGCCTTACGTTTTCCGGTATTTTGTAGCTGAACTGGCAGCTATGAACATCAAAGTGAAACTGGATGTCATTTAACTTGATGTGGCCTTTTAGGTTAGGGAAACTATCAGATTAAAATAAGATATAACTTAATACAGTGACAATATTACTCAGTTACTCTGGAGTTTTTCCAAGGGTGTTAGAGTTTTCAACCAAGACCTAGCAACTAAGAATTCAGGATTTCTGAGTCTGTCCCGTATAAGAACTACTGAAGCTGATTTTTAATACATTTGTTCAAAATATGTTTAAAAAATGATACATTGGTAAGTAGAAGGATATACAGGGAAATCTTTCCAACCTCAGGTTCTTTGTATCCCATTTTCAGCAGGCAATGACCGTCAGACATTTCTCCAGCCAGAGCAGAGCAGTCCAATACAAATATAATGCAAACCATAGATGTAATTTTATATTTTCTTATATCTACACTAAAGTAAAAACAAAAGGTGGTTTTATTGAAGTGTAATTGTTCTACAAAACTGCACCGTATTTAATGTGTACAATTTGATGGGTTTGAACACATGCATGCACCTGTGAAATGATCCTGATCACGGCAATAAACACCACTTCCATAAATTCCTTGTGCCCTTCTGGGTCATGTGTGTTCGTTTTTGGTTAAAACACTGAACTTGACATCCATCCTCTTAAATGCTTATGTGTACATTGTAGTATTGTTAACAACAGGCACAACATCGTACAGCAAGGTACCTACAATTCACTCATCTCATGTTAAGTGGACTTGGACATCCGTCCAACAGCAACTGCCCGTTTCCCTCTCCCACGGCTCCTGGTGGCCATCATTCTAGTTTCCATGAGTTTGACGAAAGACTTCGTGTAAGTGAGATCATGCAGTATCTGTGCTTCTGTGACTGGCTTATTTCACTTAGCATAATGTCCTTTGGGTTTCCCTGTGTTGTTGCATCTGGCAGAATATCTGAATAATATTCCGTGTTATGTATGTAGCACATTTTCTTTATCTGTTCATCTCTTGATGGACATTTAGATTGTTTCTGTATCTTAAGAAATAATGTTCATAGACCGTATTTTATTTAATGTAATATAGTCAAAATGCCATTTCCACATGTAATAAACAATTTATTGAGATATTTTACATTTTTTTCATACCAATCTTTAAAATTCAGTGACTTTCTGTATACAGTATTTCAGTGTATGGAAGTACTGTCTCCTGTTGATGGGTATTTGGAAAGTACCATTTTTTGGCTATTATAAACAGTGTTGGCAATACATAACCTTGGGAATGCATGTTCTTTGATGTTAAACTTCACTAATAATTCTTTCTTGAGTCTGGCTTTAGGTGTTTATTACTAACTGTAAGACAGCTAGGGCTACACTGAGAAGAATATCCATTTAAAGTATACCCTGGCTTTGCTTCATGAAACTGTTGGAAAAAAATTAGGAAAAATACCTTGAATCTATTGGCTAATATTTCCACCTACTGTTAGTTAGCATCCCAGCTAAACTTTACTGACCCCATTCCAGTCTATCTCACAATCCCATGGCCGAGGTATGTTGTTCAAGTCTCCAGTTTTTTCTAGGAGCACTAAAAATGGTAATAAATATGTTTTAGCTTTTATTTTAAATTATAGATTCATCAGTAAAATTGACATTCGGGCTATTCATAGTTTAGACATTTCACTACTTTTACATGCACTCGTTTGTATATGTGTATATAGTTCTGTTCAATTTTATTCATGTGTAGATTGGTGTAACCACCAACATAATCAAGACAACTATTCTATCACCACAAGACTCATGCTTGTACTTTATAGCTGTACCCACCTCCGCCCCGCCATCTTTAACCCCTGGCAACCACTAATCTGGTCTCCATCTCTATAGTTTTGTTATCTCAAGAATATTATAAAAAAAAATACTGCATAAATGGAATCACACATTTGTGTGTGATTTCACACGCCTTTGAAATTGGCCTTTAACACTCAATGCAATTTCCCCTGAGATCCATTTAAGTTGTTGCATGCGTCTGTCAGTTTCTTCCTTCTTACTGCCACTCAGCACTCCATGATATGGAGCACAGTTTATAATTCGCTTTTGGGTTTTGGTGGATCATGCTTTTTGGTGTCCTGTCTTAGCTCTTCAACCCCAAAGATGTTCTCCTATGTTACCTTCTAAACATTTTACAGTTTTATGCTTTACATTTAAATCTATGATCCATTTATCCATTTTGTGTTTTTGTAGATTGTGAGGTTCAGATCAGGATTCTTTTTTTTTTTTTTCCCAGATGATTGGGTAATATATTCTCTATCTCTTGGAATGTTGTATTGGTGTAACACAAATCATTATATGCAGTGAAAGGATACAGGTATAGACAAGATACACACATGAATGGAATGTTGTTATAATAAAAGGTCTTTTTTTTTTCAAGTTTATTTAGTTAAAAAGTTTATTTTGAGAGAGAGAAAGCATGAGCTGGGGAGGGGCAGAGAGAGAGTGAAAGAGAATCCCAAGTAGGCTTCGCATGGTCAGCACAGAGCCCGATGTGGGGCTTGAACCCACGAACTGTGAGATCATGATCTGAGCTGAGTCAGACACTTAACCAACTGAGCCACCCAGGTGTCCCCCAAAAGTGAACTTTTTAATGAAAGAACAGAGCTATACACAAGAGGAAATAAATTGTCTCAGTCAAGAATGTTGATATAACAAAAAGAAACTGCCCCACTGTGGTCTTTGAAAGTAACTTTAGTTTTATTTAATGGACATCCCATACACCCAAGTGGTTGTAACAAGTACTACAAGGTCTATTTATAAAACGATGTTTCAAGTGTATGTAGTTTATCTTTTGATGGGAAGAAGTGTTCCTATTGGGAAAATGCTACAGTGAGGACAGTGTCAGTGGGAGCAGTACCCGTGTGGGATCCACCAAGCGCCCCAGCACAGCCCTGTGGTGTGGGTGAGGCAGTACAGGACATGGGGAAGAGACTACGACACCGAGAGCTGGTACAGGCAGGAGTGCCTCACACCACATTCCCACAGGCTGTCTACACTGCCCCCCCCACCAGTTAGATCCAGTAAGTCTTTGAACTGCAAGTGCGAATTACAATGATACAGAGTGCAGCCTGTGACAAAGGGATGTAGGCTAAAGTGCCCCCTGGGGTTTTGGCCCTGGTGTCCTAAGAAGACAGGACAGAGACACACAGGTGACGTGAGTGGAGGCAGAGATGGGAATAATGCATCCACTAGCCAAGGAACTCCGAGGACTGCCTGTAACCACCAGAAGCTGGGAGACAGGCATGAAACAGATCCTTCAGAGCCTCCAGGAGGAAATCAACAGCCAGCCAGCACCTTGATTTTGGACTTCTGGCTTCCTGAACTGTGAAAATGCATTTCTGTTGCTTTAATCCACCAAGTCTATGGTAGTTTGTTACAGCAGCAACCTCGGGAATCTAATCCCACTGAAGCTCAGCTCCCTGAGGAGCACAGGTTAGATAGCATGGGTCCTAAGTGTGCAGTTTCCCAGGGTGCCTCCATGTGGTTAGAGATAGATGAGGAGGCCCAGACTGGCTGTAAGGGAACCAAACCACTTAATTGGCCCTTTCCATGCTTCCTTTTCCTTCCCAAGTGGTATAGTGTCCTACTAGGAACATCAAATACCATTTTTAAAATTTTTATTTAGTTATTTATGGGGGGGGGGGGAGAATGAATGAATGAATCCCAAACAGGCTCCTCACCCAGCACAGAGCCCAATGGAGGACTCTATCCCATGATCCTGGGATCATGACCCAAGCTGAAATCAAGAGTCAGATGGTCAACAGAGAGCCACCCAGGCACCCCTCAAATATCACTTCTTGAAGGCAAAGCCAAGACGCAAGGGCAATGTTCTCTCATCTAGGACCGGTTTCTGCACACCTCCCTTTCAGCCTGTGGCTCTTTCAGCCTCCACAGCTCTGGAGGACGCGGAAGAGATCGTCACTGGGCCCCACACATCAGCTGCAGCTTCTGAATCTGTATCTCCTATGCCTCAAATGTCATGAATCTGCAGTGGCTGGGGAAGGCACAAGCCATGCTGAAGAGGTGGCCAGGCCCAGTGGGAACCCCAGCACCAGGCAGCAGCCCAAGGCAGGAGGAAAGGAATTGCCCTGAGTGAGCTCTCGAGGTCTTGCCTAATACCAGTCCCCAGGAGGCAGAACAGAGCTCAGCAGACCTCTGCAGCACACCCATCATCACTTAGGTTGTTAAGCTAGTGCTTGTCAGTTTCTCTAGGACAGAGGCATGGCTTTCATCTCTTCCCCAACTCTCCCTTGCCCACCACCCTAATACAGGCCCGTGTGGAGCATGGCAGGACCCAACAAGTGGACCCTCTTCCAAGCCTCACTGGCCCCTGCATAGATTGACACATGGCTGAAATCCAGAAGCAGAGGCAAGGATGGGATTCATTGCAGTTCCCAAGACTCTTACGCCTTTGGGCTTCTGGGATCCAGGAGACACTAGTGAAAAAGTGAAAGTTGAGCTTCAAGGAAAGTGTTCATTTTTCTTTTCTTTCTTTCTTTTTTTTTTTTTAAACTAAGGAGCTTAAGGGGCGCCTGGGTGGCTCAGTCGGTTAAGCATCCGACTCTTGATTTCAGCTCACGTCATGATCTCATGGCTTGTGTTGGGGTCTGCACTGACAGTGAGAAGATTGCCTGGGACTCTCTCTTTCCCTCTCTCTGCCCCTCCCCTGCTCTCTCTCTATCTCTCAAAATAAATAAATAAACCTTAAAAAAAAACAACCCTGAAATTTATTTTTAAAAATATGGAGGAAAGAAGCCAAGAGCCAGGAGCCCCCCGCCGCCCCTTCACCACCACATGAGTCAGAGTATGTGGTTTCCTCTAACAATTACCTGTGCCACTATTTCCAGAGGAGGAGAGGTCCTGACGCTCTCGGTCACTAGTCACCTGGCTAGTGAGAAAAGATGTAATGTGGCTGGAAGAGCGTGACTGCTCACTGCCGTCCTCAGCCTGGAGATTTCACATGTATTGGGCTTGTCAGGATCTGCGTCCCACCCATCATGTCCTATAAACTTAAGATCAAGAGGGAGAGCTAAGATCAAGAGGGAGAGCTTCTAGAAAAGGCAAAATAGAAAAACCAAGAAGATGAAGGTGGCAGTGAAGGCACCTGAGGGGAGAGAAGGAGCTCTCAGGAGACCCTCCTCTAGTTACAGTGCTCTTCTCTTAACTCCGTTAGGAAATCAGTGACACACTTAGGCACCATCCCTTCCTGCCACGTGGGCCCCTCAAGAGATCAAGGGTCAGGACTCGCTTTGTTGCCAGCTCACAGATCATCTGGTCAAAGTGTTTCTGTGCTGCCATTAGTGGTGGCTCTCCGTCTGGCCGGGGATCAAAGCACTGGACAACTCCCTCCAAGTCAGTCACACTCTGCAAGTGCACCCTCCCACCCACCACCCTGTATCCACCCATTACTCTCCCTGCCTCTCAGCAAATCTGACATGCCCTACCTGGAGGACTATATGCTCAGTGAAATACACAGAAAGACAAACATACACATGATCTCACTTATATGTAGAATCTAAAACAGTTGAAGTCATGGAAACAAAATGGTAATTGCCAGGCCTGGGGTGTGGGGGTAATGGGGAGATGTTGGTCAAAGGGTATAAACTCAGTTATAGGATGAGTAAATTCTGGAGACCTCACTTGAAATTTGCTAAGAGATGAGATCTCAAATGTCCTCATCACACTTAAGAAATGGTAACTACATGAGCTGATGGATATGTTAATCAGCTTAACTTTAGTAATCATTTCACAATGCCTATGTATATCAAAACATCATACCATATACCCCCCTTTCTTTTTTTATTTTGAGAGAAAGAGAAAGAGAGAGAGAGCAGGAGAGGGGCAGAGAGGGAGAGAGAGAATCCCAAGCAGGCTCTACACTGTCAGTGTAGAGCCCGATGCGAGGCTCGAACTCACAAACTGTGAGATCATGACCTGAGCTGAAATCAAGAGTCAGACACAACCGACTGAGCCACCCAGGAACCCCATTCCTTTTTTAACAGTATAAATTTTTGTCTATTTTACTTGCTGCTGTTTCCCCAACAGCTAAAACAGTTACTGGCACATAGAGCAGCGCTTAATAAGTATCATTCAAGTCAGTGGCTGGATCTCTGGATCTCATTTAATCCTCACGCAATGCTGTGAGCATATGGTTTCATTCATTCCCTCACGACTCTGCCAGACCCCATGCTATGGGTGGTGGGTAGGGGGAAATCCAGTGGTGACCATAAGATATATACAAGGCCCCTTCCCTTGTGGGGTTCCAGGGTCTTAAAGTAGACAGGAAATAAGCAAACAATTACAATAATAACAAATTCTGATACGGCTAGAAAGGGAAAGTACAAAGTGCTCCGCACCATGTGCTCTGCAGATGTCCTTTCAGTTTCCACTCACAAGGGTATCCTGAAGCAGCTGTTCGGGAGAAAACTGAAACCCAGAGAGCAGAAATATTCTGTCCAAGATCTCTGATTCAAACCCACGTCTGCTTCAGGCCAAACCCCATCGACACTTAGGTCTGCCTTACATTTGATCCCTAGAGAGGAAGTTAGTTACACTCTTGCGCTACAGGCCAAAAACAACCTAGAAGCTTGGGGGCATAGGTGTCACACTCCCCAGAATGTATCTCCTGCTGGGGTCTTCAGCTTCCCTACTTATGAGCCCAAATCTTTGAACCCCTTCCCTTGAGGAAGCACATTACCCAGACTTTGAAATTAGACTCAGGAAGTGGCAAGGGACAGGTTAAGATTTCATGTTCCCAGGAAAGAAAAATGAGGATTCGGTCTACATTTGAAGCCAAAATGTTCTCTGTCATTGATGAAATTTTCTTGCCCTTTTCTCCTACCAGAAATATACTTGGAAGTTTTTGCAGGAAGGAAGGAGGGCTTTGGGTGAAAAGCTTTCCTTCAGTGCCCATGGCTCCAAACCTATTCCTGTCATCTGAGGCAGGTGCAGATGGCCAGTGGTGCAATCTTATATTGAGGGCCAACCAGAGCAGCAAAACCGTAACAGCCTCCTCTAATAACTCTCACCCGGAGCTCCTAAGGGCCCAGGCTCTGCCCTAAACTGTTCAAATGCACTGAGCTCTAAGTAAAGGATGTCACTATCATCATCCCCATTTTACAGATGAGCACACCAATACTCCAAGTAGTTGCCACTTTCACAAACAGCTCTTGTCCCTCAAACACTATGATGAAGTGCATTTTATGTTCATTTTGGCTGGAGTCTAGGAAGACCCCTAGATATTAGACTGCTGGGCTGATGCTTAGTCTCTGCCCAAGGAATACGGGTGCCCAACCTCACAGGTGGGGAAACGTACCATCAGGCTTCACACTGGAGGACAGGGCAGGAGGTGGAAGCAATACCCTGCTGGGAGGTATCACAAAGAATTACGCATGCCCATAATCACGTGGAGCCAATATTAAAACTCAAGTCCTGCCTGGCTCCAGGGCTTATAACAAGAAGGGGGAGAGGGGGGTCTGGTCTGGGCAACCCTGGCACAGCCGATAGGACGTCCAGGCCGGCTGGTCCCACTCTTGCGGTGACCCGCCTCCCGCCCCGCCACCGCCTTTCCGCGGCTCCGTGCGCGTGCACGAACCAGAATCCCGAGGGGACAGGGAGCGCTTGCGGAAAACAGATGATGGCACCGCGACGCTATGCATCAGACTCCTCGCGTCCAAGAGCCCGCAGCCACGGTGCCCAAACTAGCCACCAACAGCACCCCGTTGGTACACGGTAGCAGCCGCTCGCCACCAGACCCTGGCGGGTGGCTTAGAGCGCGCGCAATAGCGGCCACGCCTTACTTCCGGTGCAGTGCGGCGTCGCCCCCGCAAGCCGGAAGTAGAAAGGCGTAGAACGACCAAGTCGGCCTGGGGACCCGCTTGGCTGCTCAGGGGCCGCCAATACAGGCAGGACCGGAAGGAGACACAGGGCGCCGCCATGACAGGTTAGTCGTAAAGGGAATGAGGGCACTTGCCGGGTCTGTGACCGGAAGAACCGAGGCAGGGACAGCTGAGCTGGGCGCCGCCATGACATCCTGCGCCGGAAAAGGCGGGGCGCTTCTCCCTGACTGATTCCGCACCAGCACCGATCTCGAAATGTGAGTAGCTGGAGCGCCTACCTCCGATCTGCCGCCTCACCCCTTCCCTTCCCCAGTGCCCTGCACCTAGGCCCTCACTCCGGGAAGAAGGAGTGGCCTCTTTGTTCCTCGGAGAACCGACCCTTAGGATTCAGCGCCGTCTATAACAAGTTCCACCTCCGCGTGGGAGAGGGAGGCCCCGCCCTCTGAACGTTTAGGCTCCGCCTCTCTCTAGTAGTAATTGAGGACTTTTCAAGCCCAAGTCCAACACCCAGCCCCTGCCCCAGGGATCCCAGGTCCGGTCCCTCACCCTGCAGACTTCAGAATTGTCTCGGGACTTCTACGATTTTTAGACCCGTTTTTAGAGCTCCGGGTTCGTCCCCCTAGATCACCTGACCATACCTTTTTGCACCTTTAGATCTGTGCAGTACCCCAGACCTCCCATGTAGTGCCCACAGACTTGTTCTTAGACCTCTGGCTCTGCTCTGGATTTCTCATCTTGTTCCCAAGAGCTTGCTTGTAGGACCCTCCAGAGCTATCCCAGAGCCCCATTCTCATCCAGGACTTGTATATCATGCCCCTAGAACTCTGAGACCCACCCCAGGATCCCCACACCTACCTCAGGACCTCAAGTCTCACCTCCAGTACCACTGCCCTCAGGCCTAATCTCGAAGGCTGTCTGGTCAGGAGACCCTTCCACAGGACCCAAGACTTCACCACTTGGACTTATAAACCTATTTTTACGATCTCCAAATCCCTTTAGGTTTCCCAGATTTTTTCCCCTGGAACTCAGTATATTACCTAAGGCCCTGTTGAGGGATGCTGGACTCCGAGTACCCTTCTTACCAGATACCAAGGCTTACCTTTGAATAATTTGGTCTTTTTTTGGAAAAGATCTCCACTATCTCCCCAGAAGCCCCCCAGCCTGTTCCACATTCCCCAGGGCTCATGCCTTACCTCTCCCTCCACTTCGCTGGCCCTATCCCAGGATCCTTCAGACTCCCTGATCTGCCCAAGATCCCTAGTGTTCCCCACTCCACCTCCAATCCAGACCAGACCTCCCTTTCTTGTCTGTTGCCTGGAATTATCCTCAGCCCATTATGTTCTTCCACAGGCAGGCAGCCCTGGAGGTCACTGCTCGCTACTGTGGCCGAGAGCTGGAGCAATATGGCCAGTGTGTGGCGGCCAAGCCTGAGTCATGGCAGCGGGACTGCCACCACCTTAAGATGAGTATTGCTCAATGCACATCCTCCCAGTGAGTGTGGGCAAATAGGAGACACTGTGGTGTGGGGCAGGGGAGGTGGGCAGTGGAGTGGAAGTCTGAAGGCCTGAAATGCCCTACCTCCACAGCCCAATCATCCGGCAGATCCGCCAGGCCTGTGCTGAGCCTTTTGAGGCCTTTGAGGAGTGTCTTCGACAGAACGAGGCAGCAGTGGGCAACTGTGCAGAGCACGTGCGCCGCTTCCTGCAGTGTGCTGACCGGGTGCAGCCACCACGCTCCCCCTCGACTGTGGAGGTGAGGCGGGGGGCTTATCAGTTCTAATAGCTCAGACTAAAGACCTGAGGGTTATCTCCAGCCTCACCCTACCCCCACAAAGACCTACCCTGTGCATCCAGTATCCAGAGCATGATCACCTCTTGCCCCTTCCCATAGCCCCTGCTTTATTCCAGCCACTTCCCTGACCTGTTCACCTCCAGGATCCCTGCTCCGGCCTTTTCCTGGGTCTCCCTGAATCTCCTCTTACTTGCCTCCATACAGTGGCCAGAGAGAGCATATAGGAACTAAAAACTAATCACGTTACATGTTTGCTTAGAGCTCTTCCATAGCTTCCCATTCACACTGAGAACAACATCCCAAGTCCTTGCTGGGTTCTCTCTGTTCGTCCTCAGGCTGATGTCATCCACCTCCTTCCTTACCTGCTCTGTGTTCCCTTCCTCACTGCCCCTCAGCTGTACTGGGTGAGGGGGTGTGGAGGGGGTAAACAAGTCTTACTCTATTTAATGAATACAGTACATAAACAGATATGCAGTATCACTATGGTATTAAAATTTTGTGGGTGGCTATGATTTTTTAAAAATGCCTGTGGGGCGCCTGGGTGACTTAGTCAGCTAAGTGTCCGACTTTAGCTCAGGTCATGATCTCGCGGTCCGTGGGTTTGAGCCCCATGTTGGGTTCTGTGCTGGCAGCTCAGAGCCTGGAGCCTGTTTCAGATTCTGTGTCTCCCTCTCTCTCTCTCTGCCCCTCCCCTGCTCGTGCTCTGTCTCTCTCTGTCTCAAAAATAAATAAACCAAAAAAAAAAAATGTCTATAAATACCTCATGGGGAACAGTAATAAAAACAAAGTTGAGGGGTACCCTGATGGTTCAGTCGGTTATGCGTCCAACTTCAGCTCAGGTCATGATCTTGCGGTTTGTGAGTTTGAGCCCTGCGTCGGGCTCTGTGCCAACAGCTCGGAGCCCGGAGCCTACTTCAGATTCTGTATCTCCCTTTCTCTCTGCACCTTCCCTGCTCTCTCTCTCTCTCTCTCTCTCAAAACTAAATAAATGTTCAAAAAAACAAAGTTGAGGAACACTACTTTAGATGTTTACTGCCTCCCCCTCCCCCCCAACTGGATGGACTGTGAGCTCCTAAGACAAAAGTCACATCTTGCACCACCTTCCTTTTAACACCCTCTCATTTGGGCCTCAAGGCTCTGAGCCTCATGGCTCTGGATGCCTTGCAGTCCATTCTCTGTGATGGTCCCAGAGCGATCCCAGATGAAATCTGACCATGTTCTGCTTCCCTTAAAAAACCTTTCCAGGGCTCCTGGGTGGCTCAGTCAGTTAAGCGTCCGACTTCGGCTCAGGTCATGATCTCATGGTTCGTGGGTTTGAGCCCCGCCTCGGGCTCTGTGCTGACAGCTCAGAGCCTGGAGCCTGTCTTCGGATTCTGTGTCTCCCTCTCTCTCTCTCACCCTCCCCTGCTCATGCTGGCTCTCTCTCTCTCTCTCTCAAAAAACAAACAAACAAACAAACAAACAAAAAACATTAAAAACAACAACAAAAAACCCTTCCGCGACTCCATTTCCACCAGGTCAGGTCTCAATTCTGGCACAGCCTCTGGGTCCCGGCATGGTGAGGACTCCGGCCTCCCTACTCCCTGCCTTCCGTCTCAGCTCTGCGTTTTGGCCCCAGTGATCGTGCGTTACTCAAGTGCATGCCTGTCTGTGCTGCTGCCAGGCTGTTACCCAACTGTTTCTTTCTGCCTGGACTGCCCTGCTAGGCCACCTGGATGCTTGCTACTCTGACTTAGATATCACCTCCCTCTGAGAATCTCCCATGCTGGCCTGTCCCCATCCCCAGGTGCCCATGGTCTCTGAGCTTCCCCCGTCATGGCCTGTATCTCACTGCCTTGTAACTCCTTCATTCCCATTGCCTGTTTAAGAGGAGTTCTTGGCTAAAGGTTGAGGAGATGCCTCTCTGCCAGGTCCTGTAGTCCTTGTTTTGTTTTGTTTCGTTTTAATAAGGGACTAATAAGTGAAAAGTTCAGGCCTTAAGAGCCAGAATTGGCAGGAAGGACTTTTAAATCTTTTTTTTTATGAATATAATTTATTGTCAAATTGGCTTACATACAACACCCAGTGCTCATCGCAACAAGTGCCCTCCTCAATACCCATCACCCATTTTCCCCTCTCCCTCACTCCACTATGCATCCTCAGTTGTTCTCTGTATTTAAGAGTCTCATGTGGTTTCCCTTCCTCCCTCTGTAACTTTTTTTTCCCTTTCCCTTCCCCCATGGTTTTCTGTTAAGTTTCTCAAGATCCAAATATGAGTGAAAACATATGATAACTGTCCTTCTCTGACTGACTTATTTCACTCAGCATAATACCTTCCAGTTCCATCCTCCTTGCTGCAAATGGCATGATTTCATTCTTTCTCATTGCCAAGTAGTATTCCATTGTATATATAAACCACATCTTCTTTATCAGAACTTTTAATTCTTAGAAAATATTTAGTAATGATTTCATACTGTTCACATTAGTTTCTTAGTCTATATATTGGTCATATGTTAGTCATATGTTCTTTTTTTTCGGGTTTTATGGGCATGTGAACAGTAAAGACCTCACCTTCCCATCTTAGAGCTAGTTGTTTCCTCCCTGGATAAGTAGCCAGCCTCTCCCTGGTCTTCCCTGTGGCCATCCTGCCCCGCCCCCCAAGTCTACTCTCCCCTGGCAGCCAGAGGAGCTTGTAAAAATGGCAATTAGGTCACATCTCTCCCCTTTACAGCCTTGTCATAGCTCCTCAGTGCACTCAGAATAATTAGCACCACACCCGCTCTCACCGTCCTCCTCCCTCCGGGTAATGGCATTCCAGGTGCAGCTTTCCCCACCTGATTGTGGGCAGCAAGATGCCAGCCTCCTCTATTCTCTGATCTATAAAGTGGCAAACATACAGCCAGTCTCATCTCAGAAAACATGATGTAAAGACATCTTATGTTCATGGAGTTGACAGTTAGAAGTGCTACCTATACCTCCCCTTCCACACACACCCTGATTTACTTTTCTTCATAGGATTTATCCAGCTGACATATTTTTATTTGATTATTTGTTGTCTGTCTCTTCCTTGAGTTAGAGATTTATGCCTGCTTCATTCACTGCCGTGTAACAATGTTATAGAGCAGGTGCTCAGTAAATACAATAAATGGTGCCTTCCCTGCTCCCAGTGACAGTTCACTGTGTCTGACGTGTTTACATGGCAGACGGCCATGGTCATCACCTAATACTCTCTCCCTCCAGACTGTGGACTTGGCAAGGGCAGCCTCTGCTGTGTCTACAGAATCTCCCCAGTGGTGGTCCCGGGGCCAGGCACAAAGTAGGTGCTAGTAGATGTTGATGTCTTTTTTCTATAGGCACAGCCGCTTCCTGCCTCCTGAGGACTCTTTGAACCACAGGAAAACTAGACGTGAGTGGCCACTTGATGCCCCCACCCCTGAAGAGTGGCCAGGTGGAGTCATGAGGACCCTAGATGTGGGTCTTGCTTCTCTGGACAGCAGGACTCACAATAAATAAAGACTCTGTATACTGGGCTTTGATTCCTGCCTTCAGCACCAGAGGGGGCCCTGGAGAGCTGGCTGGACAGAAACCCTGTTCCTCTGTCTCCAGCTTCACTTAATGTGCCAAGGAAGGTCCTGTTCCCCAGGATTAAGATGACTCCTCTTCCCTTGTTGACTCTGCCAACAGCCACTTCCTGTCTCCTGCTGCATAGACATGCGAAAAGGCTCTCTCCCCCTTCCACTTTAGCATTTACCAAGTCTTTATTGGGTGTTTACTTGAGGCTTAGAGGGCAATAAATATCACACTTCTTTCCCCCCTGAGTTTTGAGCCAGTTGTGTGAGACATGCACACTAGGCGATGGGGCTGGAAATACTGGCTTTATTATTGAAAACAGCTGCTTTGTGGGATGTGGCTTAGAGTCTGCTGCCCTGGTTTGTGTCTTCCAGAGTCCAACCCTGAGAACTGGAGTGCAGATAGTATATTTGGAATGTGTGATTCCAGAAGCATTTGGAAGGGAGTGGGGAGGTGAGATAGGAAGGCAGCAAATAAAAGGTACATTATCAGGCCAGTCACCACAGTGGGCAATGGGCTCAATTCAGGGGGCAAGGAGGTTGGGCTATAGATCATAGATCATCAACTTTCCATCTGTCACTGGGGCTGTTTCCATGGGCATTGACCATCTAGCACCTCTGCCTGCCCCATGTGTGGTCACGTGCCCTGCCATCAGAAGAGCCCTGAGCAGAGAGTAGTGGGGAATCAAGCGTTCAGTTCCCAGAAGAATGCTGAGTGGATGTGGGCAGGGACCAGCAGTGGCTGCCTCAGCTCCTGAGCGTTCCTCCTCAGGAGTGCATGTTCTGTGGGACCAGCTGGTTGATTACAGGCTCCCCAGCAGGGGCAGGTCCTAAAGGACAGAGGCCAGATAGACACATGTGTAAGAGAAAGAACCCCAGGTGCCTCGTTGGTGTGCCCAGGGCCTGCAGCCAGATTCACCGTTCAGACATGTCACCTCCCTCTGTAGGTGACTCCAGACTTCCAGAAATTAGAAGTGACTGGCCAGTGCTGACTGGACTGGCTATTTGAAACCTAAGGCTTGTGTGCTCTGGCTTGGAAAAATGAGCTAGAGTGTCTCCTCCTCAGGATTTGATTGTTAAGACAAAGAAAGTTGTTAGTTGGCTTGGGAGCTAAGGTAGGAGTCCTGCCATCAGGGTTGCAAGAGCTGTCAGATGCCAGGTGGCCCAAACCAAAGAAAACCCAGGCAGAGAGAGGGTTGTGAGCAGTTTCTGTGGTCCCTAAAAGGGCTGCTTGGGTCCTGGTGGCTCTGTTCCCAGTTCCAGTTTCCTTGGGCTGTGGATTGAGTCCTCAGATTTCTTGGTATTCAGCCAACCCCACTTTGCATGGGTAAGCTTGAGTGGGGTTCTGCTCCATATAGCTAAAAGAACTATGATAAAAACAGACAAAACAGGTTGAGACTATGTAGAACCTCTCGAAGTGGCCTCTCTCCCAATCGGCTAGACCAGCTTCCTTATCTGGTGGTATCAGGAGTCCAAGAGAGCAAAAATGGAACTGTCAAAGTCCGTTTTTATCACATTCTGTTGGTCAGTGCAAGTCACGGGGTCAGCCCAGGTTAAAGGGGTGGGGACACTCCACCTCGTGATGGCATTTGGCTGCAAGGAATTTTGCCCACATTTAAACTACCATGAAAACTTTAATAGTTTCTATTCCCGTGGTGAATTGTGTTTAGGAAGTTTTCACATGATCTAAATTCTCAAATTGCCATAAATTCATTCATGGCATATATCTCATATAATCTTTTTAATGTCTACAGAATCTGTAGTAAAAGCTGCTTTCTCATTTCTCACATTGGTTATTTGTACCCTCTTTGTTTTCTACTTATTCAATCTTGATTAGCTTACCAATTTATTAATCACAGAATTTACTTTTGGCTTTGTCAATGTTCTTTGTGTTATATATTGGTTTTTAATTTAATTATCTTCTTTATAATTACCTTTTTCAAATTTAATTTTGTTTTCTACCTTTTTTTAAAGTTTATTTTTTGAGAGCATGCGCACACACACACACACACACACACGCACACACACAAGCAATGTAGGGGAGGGGCAGAGAGAGAATCCCAAGCAGACTCGATGCTTTTCAACCCAATGCGGGGCTCGAATTCATGAATGGTGAGATCATGACCTGAGCTGAAATCAAGAGTCAGGCATTTAACCGACTGAGCCATCCAGGCACCCCATTTTCTACCTTTTTGAAATGAATGCTTAGCTTATGAGTTTTAGCCTTTTTTTTCTTTAATGTTTATTTATTTTTGAGAGAGTGCAAGCAGGGGAGGGGCAAAGAGAGAAAGACAGAATCTGAAGCAGGCTCCAGGCTCTGAGCTGTCAGCACAGAGCCT
Source organism: Cryptoprocta ferox (assembly GCA_028646485.1). Classification (NCBI taxonomy): domain Eukaryota; kingdom Metazoa; phylum Chordata; class Mammalia; order Carnivora; family Eupleridae; genus Cryptoprocta; species Cryptoprocta ferox. The sequence continues at coordinate 96,789,128 of CM053576.1, read as the reverse complement.
CATGCGGGGCTCGAACTCATGAATGGTGGGATCATAACCTGACTGAGCCACCCAGGCGCCTCATCTTTTTTCTTTTCTAATGTATGTGCTTAAATTTCCCACAAAGCAAGCCTTTCTGTTTTGCATTTTTCATCGATCTCAGCTTATTTAGAAGTTTAAAGCTGTATTTTTAAATTTCTAAGCATATGGGGATTTTTCTAGTTATCTTGCCTAATTGCAATTGGGTTGGGAACACATTTTATATGGTTTCAATCTTTTGAAATATGTTGAGACTTTACGGCTTGGCATAGGGTCAGCTTTTGTTAATGTGCCATCTGTGCTTGAGTCATAATCCTTGGTTCATGATGCACTATCTTATGTTGGGTTCCCCCAGAAATAGACTTTGAGGCAAGGCACTGGGAGATGACCCCAGAAAGCACTGGTAGGGTAGAGGGAAGTGAAACAGGAAGGGAAAGCAGCACATCAAGGCTGCATTATCAAGCAAGTTATCACTGGGCAACAGCTTAATTATCTGGGGGAACTCTGGGAAACAGTAGAGAACATACACTTCCCACTCAAGAGGTGGAGGTATTCATACACTAACCCCCACCAAGCATTTAGTTCAGGGTCATTTAGGGGACTGGAGTTTAAATTCCCTGCTGCTTCCTGTATTTCAGGTACAGAGGCAGAGGGGACTTTCGTGGCGAGAAAGCTCTCTAGCAAAGAGCAGCTGCCTCAGTGTGGTTCACTTCAGTGGTAGCCACCCTGTGGCCATTCATTACAATGGCCACCACCCATTGCAATAGCCACCATTGCCCCAGCCTGTCATGGCTGCCCTAACAGCAGCCACCATCATCTCAACTACCTTTGCTGCCCGTTGCTGCTACCCATCACTGCATCCTATCACAACTGCCATTAATGGAGATATCGCAATAACAGGAATGCTTTCAAAATGCTTGACTCAGTTCACAAAGAATGGCTACCTTCAACCAAGGAGGCCACCTAGAAGTGGTGGGCATGAAGGCTGGGGGAGTATTGAGAACAGTGTGGGGGAGGGACGGGTGGCAGTGTAGGGAGACATGTGCAGATGCTGAAGTAGTTGAGTGAGCTGATGACCCTCAGGATTCTGAGGAGGCAGAAAATGGCAGCCAAAGGAGTGCAGGGGTGAGGAGGTAGGGTATGTTTAGCAGAAAGCAGAGCATGTATTCAGCAGTCTCCATCTCACCTTTGGTGGTTGAACTGAGAATTTGTGCTTGCCATTGAATATATGACTTTGTTGATAAAGGTCATCAGAATAAGAATGATAATATTCCAGTCAGTACTGCCCTTCAGTGGGCAAGCACCTTGTTTATGCTGTGAAAAGCTTTCAGTCAGAATATGCACAAATAGAATGAGATTCTTTAAGGAAATTCATAATCTTGAAAGAAAGCAAGTTGGCAGGGCACCTGGCCGGCTCAGTTGATAGAACTTGATCTCAGGGTAGTGAGTTCAAGCTCCATGTTGTACATAAAGCTTAAAAAAAAAAAAAAAAAAAAAAAAAAAAGGTTGGGGCGCTTGGATGGCTCAGTCAGTTAAGTGTCCGACTTCAGCTCAGGTCATGATCTCACGGTTTGTGGGTTCGAGCCCCACATCGGGCTCTGTGCTGACAGCTCAGAGCCTGGAGCCTGCTTCAGATTCTGTGTGTCTCCCTCTCTCTCTCCTCCTCCCCTGCTTGTGCTCTGTCTCTCTCTCTCAAAAATGAATAAATGTTAAAAAAAAAAAAAAGGCAAGCTGGCTTCTACCATAAAGTATGCTGCCTTTAAAAAGTCTGAGGCCACACCCTAGAGCAATTAAATCAGAATGTCTTAGGGTGAGACCCAGACTTTGGTATTAAAAAATATATACCAAGGGGCGCCTGGCTGGCTCAGTCAGTAGAGCATGTGACTCTTGATCTCTGGGTTGTGAGTTCAAGCCCCAAGTTGGGCATGGAGCCTACTTAAAAAAATGTATATACTGATTTGAAAACCTATTTCAATGTGCAGGCAAAGCTGGGAAGCACTGTCCTAGTGGAATTTCTCAATTTTGGTTGACTGTGTTTTATAATATTAACATGCTTGGAATTAAGGTTTGAAAGCTGTTGAGCCTAATTCGAAGCCCCTGATGATACAGAGATTTCAGAGTCCAGGGAGCTGAGGAGTGTCACAATAGTGTTTCTTTTTTAACCCAATAAATATTTACCAGTGAGGTGATGACATGAAACAAGGTCAGACCCAAATAATTTGAATCCCTTCCTTCTTCTCTGATGGGCCAGACATTATGGGATGCATGGTGTGTCAGGTCAACTGGACAGAAGGAAGGAGTGTCACTCTGAAAAGTATTAAGAAGTGGCAAAAATGCCAAGGACATGGACAAGATTGTGTAACAAAGGGACCCGCCCTCCTGAGGCTTCCAAGGGGAGATGCCTGGATAGTCAATGGAGCTGCTCTTGCTGCAGACTGTGGGCAGATAGTCTAGTCCAAGGCAAATCTCGTACTTCCCAGGAGAAGCCACTGAGGATAATACCAGGACTGTGGAGGAGCAGTGCAAGGTGCTGGTGAGGAAAAGGGGGAAATGCAGACCAGAAAATGAAGAACCAGAACAACCCAGAGGCATCTGTACCCAGCAGAGCACGAGCCCCATGGAACCAGGCCCAGGCAAATATGTATGTTCTTAAGATGCATGAATGAATGTTTATTTATTTGTTTAGAAAGAGAGAGTGCACATGAGCATGAGCGGGAGAAGGACAGAGAGAGAGAGAGAGAGAATCCCAAGTGGACCCTGTGCTGATGGAGGGCTCAATATGAGTTGAGTTTGGGGCTCACTCCCACGAACCAGGAGATATGACCTGAGCCAAAATCAAGACTCGGACACCTAACTGACTAAGCTACCCAGGCAACCCTTTAAATGAAAGACTTTTAAAAAGGAGAATGTAAACCCCATAGTACTGATTAAAAAGCAAATTACCTATGTTGAATAAAAAATAACTACTTTTTTTTCTGACAATACAGTAACTTTGCTTTCTCTGTTTCCTTTTACAGTAAGAATTCTCTAAACTGCCTACAGTCTTGAGGCTGCCCTTCTTTTCTTCTGTGTGGTGGTGAAACTGAAAATCCTAATTATTCTGTGATCAGTGCTTTTGTCAAGAGGATACTGAGCTTGATGTCATCACATCAGACTGACACCAGGAATTAGTGCGATGTGGGCTTGCTGAGCTTCGAGTCAAAACAGATTTTATGTAATGAAGTAAAAGCAATCAACTAAAAAAATCTCATTAAATGCTTCTGTACATTTTGAGGAAATGGAAATGTGACCAAAATGCACATTATGAACCCCTCAATATCACAGGTAAGTAAATCACCTCTGTGTTTTAGCAGTATTATACAGAAGATCTCCAGGACAGCTGACAAGTAAGATCTTTTCATTTTCCTTGGTAAGAAACAGACTGAATTGGATGGGCGGAAATTTACATTTGCACTGCCTGCCAAATATGCAAATAAATAAGAAAGTCTAGTTTGTCTTTGGATAAAAGATCAGCAATCTTCTACATTTTCTGTGATTGCATTATAGTCATCACAGGAATTCAGAAGGTGATTGAAACCCCATTTTTCAAATCAAAGTCCCTGGGAGCTAGAGGGCACATTTGTCATTGCTGCCACACTGCAGTGGACTAACTTTAGGAAGACTAACTATAGCATGAGTAACTACAGGAAGACCTAACAGAATCAGTTTTGCACCCTAAGGAGCCAACACATCTGTTTCCAGGATTTCCCCCTTTTGTTAGCCCACAGGACATTTGAGCTGCAGTGTCTGAATCTGGAAATGTGAGGGTGCTCCGCTTCACAGAGCATTTAAGGGAAGGATACCGTATGATAAGGCCTGCTCATTTGTGTGGTGTGCCCAAGCCAGTTCAGTGGCTGCTAGTTTCCACTGAACATTGGTGTCTTTTGGGGAGACCAAAAAGCCCCCACTTTTGATAGATTTAGAAGCACTTGCCTGTCTTATCCTGAACTTGTGAGATTCAGTCTCCATGTGTACTTTCATGTCTGTGCACCGTGCGCAAGCTCACATTCCTTTCTGCACAGTGTGCAGTGTGCTCTGTTCTGGTTACTTTCCTAATCCAGTTATACCTGTCCTCCCATTTGTCATTCAACTGCCTCGATCACTTGGTCTGTGATTTCAGTGATGTCAGTGTCATGCTAGTGTTGTTACGTAATCGTTCTCATTTTCATTGTCTGAACTCCTAGAAAATATAGTCACACTACTCCAAATGTTAAAAGATAGACTAGTGTTGTCTCTCTAGGGAGCACAACAGTTAATCCACAGTCAAAGACAGACTGTTGGGGCACCTGGGTGGCTCAGTCAGTTGGGCGCCTGACTCTTGATTTCAGCTCAGGTCACGATCTCAAGGTTTGTGGGATTGGGCCTAGCGTCTGGCTCAGCGTTGACAGTGCAAAGCCTGCTTGGGATTGATTCTGTCTCTCCCTCTCTCTCTCTGCCCCTTTCCACACACGTGCATGCTCTCTCTCTCTCTCTCTCTGAAAGATAAATAAACATTAAAAAAAAAGACAGACTGTTAACACACAACTACAATGTTTTTAAGCTGCACACATAAGTCCCATCATTCAGAGTGATGTGGCCCTGCATGATTCATTATTTTGAGTCACAAAGTATAGACCTGGGGTACGGGGGGGGGGGAGGGGGAGACAGCAACAGCAGCTATGGAAAGTAGTCAACTCCTGAACTTCAGTCTCCACTCAGACTTTTCTCCCAAACTCCACACTTGCAATCAGCTGCCTACCCAGTATCTCTATGTTGATGTCTTGCAACATCTCAGTCTCACCAAGTTCAGACCTGAGCCCCCGATGTTGCTCCTAGAACCGCCCACCCTCAGCCTTCCCTAATTCAGGTGGTTCCATTCTTCCAGCTGTTCAGGCCAGCTTGGAAGCCTCCTTGACCCCTGTTTTCTCAGTAGCCAGTGCAGTAGGAGATCCTGTTAGCTCCATCTTCAAAGTAGATCCACACCTCCCGTTAGCAAATCCAGCACGAGCCACTGTCGCTCTCCCTGATTTTCTGCAGCAGCCTCCTCTCTGCTCTCCCAGTTTCTACTTCGCTCCCACCCTTGGGCAGGTTTTCAGTACAACAGCCAGAGGGATCTCTTTTAATATGTAAGTCGTAATAGGGACCCCTGGGTGGCTCAGTCGGTTGACCTTCTGACTTCCGCTCAGGTCATTATCTCACAGCTTGTGTGTTCGAGCCCCATGTCGGGCTTTCTGCTGTCAGCACAGAACTCTGGCTACTCTGTCCCCCCTTTCTCTGCCCCCTCTGTCCCCCCTCTCTCTGCCCCTCCCCTGCGCGTGTGCACACACTCTCTCTCAAAAATAAATAAACATTAAAAAAAATTTTTTTAGTATGTAAGTCAGAATATACATCACTTCTCTAAAACTGCAAAGGCACATCATCTTACTGAGAGCAAAAACCAAAGTCCTTATATTCACCTCTAAAACCTGTGTGATCTGTGCACCTTCCTCATCATTACTTCTCTGACCTCATTTCCTTCCAGGTTCCCAGCCACATGGAATTCTTCCTGCTCTTTGAACACACTGCAGACTTGGCCCTGCCTCAGGGACTTTGCATTAATTGTTTCACTGGAAAACTTCTCCCAGATAAACATGTGACTGTCACCTCTAGGTCTTTTCTCAAATGTCACCCTCTTTCCACCCTACTTAGAATAGACACCTACCCTTACCCTGCACCTTCTTTACTCCATCACCTCTTTTCATATAAGGCACTTATTTATTGGGCTTATTGTTTATTGTCTGTCTCACCCACCAGAATGGGGCAAGAATTTTTGTCTCATTTGTTCCCTGATATATTCGATGGATTTAGAATAGTGTCTAGTACATAGTAGGGGTTCAATAAATATTTTAGAATGAATGAAGGAAGTGGTCACCATCCTCTGTTTGGGTTATAGCCTGGGCAGTTTGGCTGTGGTTGTTGTGAGGTACAGGGTCCCTAGAATGGTGGTGAGTGGTGGGCTGAGGTCAGGGGCCTAGTGGTCAACTGCTGCTACCTCTCACCTCCCTCACATAAATGGCTCAAGGTTGCAGCATTGTCTGGGGAAGAAAGTTCATAGGAAATAAAAGTATCAACTAACTTTAGAAGACAGTCAGATCCCTCAAAGGTGGTCAGATAAGCAGTGTAGTGGCAGGGAGTTGGGCTAAGTCGGGTGGTAGAGAATGCCCTTTGGAAGATGACATTTGTTTGTTTTTTAAATGTTTATTTTTGTGGGGGAGGAGGGGCAGAGTCAGAGAGAAGGGGACAGAGGATCTGAAGTAGGCTCTGCACTGACAGCAGAGAGCTCAATGTGGGGTTCAAACTCAGGAAGACTGAGATCATGACCTTATCTGAAGTTGGATGCTTAACTGACTGAGCCACCCAGGTGCCCCGAGAAGATGACATCTGAACAAAAGACTTGGTGACAGGTCCTGGGTATGGGGTCAAATCCTAGTTAGGAGGGCAGGGGTGGGACAGCAATGGGATTGGTAAGTTTATTTCTCTGCTCAGCAAGTAATGTTCTAGAGCTCAGAGTCCTCCATGTGACCCTTTGTACTCATTGAGCAGATGAAGGAGGAGAGAGAGCTTGAGGATCACAGGGAGAGTTTTTAGGGGCTAATTCTAGCAGTGCTTCTGTACAGCACTACTGCCATCAACCAGAACTCAGCCCTGCTTCAGCGCAAGGGATGCCAGGAAATGTGGCCTACCTGTGTGCTCTAGAGGAAGAGCATCATCTCTGCCACACTAGAGACCTTGCACCATTTGGGGCAAATACTCAGTGCAAAATACATGGAGCAACAGGGATCCACTGTTGTGGATGGTGGAGATGTGTGGCCTAGAGCAGCCTTTCTGGAAGGAAATGTGGAACTATCTTGTTCCATCTATTGGAATTTATGGTACAGAAACGTGTGTACAAACGTGAATGTACAGGATGCGCCTTGCAGTATAGTTTTTAATAATGAATTGTTGAAAACGTTGGACAAATAATGGTTTGTCTATAAAATGGGATGCATATAATAATTTAAAAATGAAGATAGATCTCCTTATATTATCCTGAACATATGTCTAACGAAATGCAAATTATAATATCTCAGAAAGAATATTCATAATTTTAAAAATTATTTTTAAATAAGTAATTTTGAAAATAAGTAATACTCATATGTGGTCCCAAATTCAAAAGGTATGAAAGGCTCTGCATTGCAAAGTCTTTGCCCATGCTTTGGATCACTGAGTTCCTGTCTTTGCAGGCAACTAGTGCTATCAGTTTCTTCTATCTCCTTGAGAAGCATCTTACACATACACCAACAAATATGTTTATAGGTGGGGACACTCCTACATATATATGTCTGTGTACTTTTATTGCCCCCTTTTTAATCCAAATGCTAACTTACTATACATGTTTTTCTGTACTTTCCTTTTATCACTTAAATTTAACTTGGCAACCATTCCATATCAGTACATAAATAATTCTCTCTTTTTATGGCTTCATCATATTTCCATATATGGATATACAAAAGGAATTACATTTAAAAATAAGCATTTCCTGTGCATACATAGAACGATATGAATAGTATCCTCAGATCTTATAGCTCTTGCAGAAGTCAGTGACATCCATGTGGTTATACTTTTTCCATCCTCATCCCTGCAGCTCTGGATGGCTGACCCCTGACATGGACTCTCTCCTTGATCAAATTTTAGTCAGGTTCCTGTGAGCCTCTCTTGGACTAAATCTCAGCTTTGACCCCCCCCCCCCATCCTGTGTCTGGCCTGCCTGGCCCAGTCTCGGAAAAGCATTCTGTGAAGTCGGTTTAGTGAGACTCTCCTCACCTTTGATATCTGCTCAAATTCCTCATGCCCCACCTTTGATTCTTGCTAAAGGCAAGAATCATTGATTTCCCCTCTTAGTAATTTTCCATCCACCGACCCCCTCATTCTGTTGGCTGTAAATCCCCACTTGGCCTTGGATTCAGAGTTGAGCCAGACCTTGCTCTCCTGTTGCCGTGCTCCTATTGCAATAGCTGGAATAAAGTCTTTCTTACCCTTTTAACAAGTGTCGGATGATTTTTTCTTTAACTGCCCTGGTACTTTCTTGAACCCCTTCTTCCCTTGTCTTTCTTGACACACACTCTGCATGTCTCCTCCTCCTTCTCTGGCTATTCCTCCTGATTCTCCCACCCAGCCATCACGTGGTGGTATTTTTCAAGGCCTGAACCCCATCTCTTCTATTCTTTACTCTCTGCAGTGACCTCATTCATTATAGAGCATATTAAGTCACTGGCTCACAGACAGTTATCTCTAGCCCAGGCCCCTGCCATGGGCTTTCACCTGACTGCATAGACCTTTCCTTAGATTTCTTGAAGGGAACACTCAGCCCCAAGCTGTCTTCCCCAGCTTGTCATTTCCCTCGGCCACCATACTCTCTCTTGCCACCACGTTGTGGACCCTGGGCCTGGAGTGCTCTTGCTGTCGATGGCTCAGTGTGCTCAGCTAATTGCTACTCATCATTCAGTCCAGAGCCCCTCAGAGTCTTCCCTGTCCCTGCCCTCTTCACAGGCCCAGATTTCACTTCTGTGTGTTTTCATAGTAACACCTAAACCTCCCATTCGTGACCCCACTTGAAAAAGGAACATCAGGCAGATCCAGGTTGAGAGATACCCTGCGAAGTGACTGTTTTGGACTCTTCAAAAACCTCAGTGCCACGAAACAAAATACCCACAGAACAGTGCTTGATTACAAAGAGACTAAAGATACATTGCCCTTGTGCCGGCCATCTCTAAAAGCCATTATTTGGACAGCTGGGGACATTTGCATAAGGACTGTATATTGGATAGAAGAATTGTAGAAATGTTAAGTGTCTTGGGTTTGATAACGATATTGAGTTAACTTGGCCTCCTTAGGAGATACATGTTCAAGTGTGTGGGGTTGAAGTCTTGTAGTAAATATAACTTACTCTCAATAGTTCAGGAAAAAATTTGTGTTTATATAACTGTATACCTATATCTAAGTTTAGATATATGACTATACCTGTCATTCATATACATGTTTATTTATACATAAGTACATGTATACATACATGTTACATATAAACATGTATCTACAGCTATCTGTCTAGAAAGAACAAATATGGAAAAAAGCTGACAATTGATAAATCAAGGTGAAGGGTATGCTGTACTATCCTTGCAACATTTTGTAGGTTTGAAATTTTCCAAAATAAAAAGTTGGGGGGAAATATGATCACATAAAGTATAAGAAGCTTTGGAGAAGAACTTCTTAATAACTATTGTTCAGGCCATCATCATCCTCTTTTTAAAAAAATTTTTTAAGTTTATTTATTCATTTTGAGAGAGACAGAGAGAGAGTGGGTGGGGAGGGGCAGAGAGAGATAAGGAGAGAGAGAGAATCCCAAGCAGACTCAGCACTGTCAGTGTGGAGCCCAGTGCGGGGCTCAAACTCACAGAACATGAGATCTTGACCTGAGCTGAAGCCCAGAGTGGGACTCTTAACACACTGAGCTGCCCAGGTGCCCCTATCATCCTTTTGTTTTTATCTACAGTCCAGAAAGATTAAAAATTTGAGACACAATTTAAAGTACAATCCAAAGGATAACACCCTTAAATGGCTCAAGATCATTTCAATCCAGTAGCCTTACAAACCATGGATAACATCATTTTCCTAATCAAATATCCCAACTCTCTATTTGGCCAAGTACCACTCACACATTCATCTTTCAAAAAGAAATTAAAAGGAAAAGGATTTGGTTGCATTGTTATTGTTGTTGCTCAATGTCTTAAGCCTTGACTGTGTATACAATTCCTCTTTTGTTCGTTTTAAAGATGAAATGAGGACTCTGTTAATCTTGTACTTAGTCTTGTCTTAGGAGGGAGAGTGCTTCACTCTTGCTGTGATCCCTCACACAGTTCCCATTTTCTGCATATGCAAGCTTTACTCTGATGCAGATCCTGTAGCTTACATCGCATGTATGAGCTCTGCACACTGGTTGCATCCTTCAGGCTTTTAATTCCTTGCAATTCACCCCTGCAGTTTCCTGAACCATTGCATATGAAAAAGAGAGTTGGTTTTCTTATTTTTGTTGTGAAAGAATTACCCACTCCCAACCCCTTAACTCCTGTAGTGGTGGTTGGAGAATTCAACCTTCTCTCCCAACAAGATGGGAAAGAGGGAAGGCATGATAATAGGAGGAAAGAAATACCACTTTTTTTTACCCACCAAATTGAAATTTTACATTTTCTGCTTTTTCTGATCAGATGCCTGTCCTCTACTCAATTGCGTGTATGTATATGTGACAGATCTTAATTTGACTTTTAAGTCAAATTCCTTGAGAATTTGGGAATTTCATGAAAACACTTTATTAATGTTTTCTAAGTCCAAAATTTTCATTAGAGGATGTTGTTTTCTGTCCTTCATGAATTTATGGATTCACATCATGCACAGGAAAAAATTATGCGGATGTCCTTCCTGATGGGGAGATGCCTTTCCTGCTCCTGTTCCCCAGGCTGCCATGTGCATGGGGCTTTCCTAGGCATCAAGGTCACCTTGGTTTGGAGAAATGCCAGAGGTGGAAGCATCAGCTGGGCCATGTTTTCATTCTCCTTATCTACATTTGATTGAAGTTAAAGAAAATTTCAGTTCATAGAGAAGACACCTCATAATCTGGGTTCATGGAGAATAACACCAAGTGGAATCACCTTGAAACAGACTTGTGGTAGCTGTACAGAGCTACATGGCCTTCCCCCCACCCCCATTTTCACATAAAGGGGTCAGATTTACAGAAAAGTAAGTCTGCCTATTGTCTTTAAACCACTTTAAACTCATTGTCTTGGCAATGTCCCCAGCCCTGAAGAGAGGCTGAAAGTCCACTTCAACTTGAGATGGTGACCTGGTCTCATTAACTTCCTTTGGAAGAGCTGTTGTCTTATCTCCCATTTAAACCATAGATCCGGAGGCACCTGGGTGGCTCAGTCCGTTAAGCGTCTGATATTGGTCTGGGTCATGATCTCATGGTTCATGAGTTTGAGCCCTGCATTGGGCTCTGGGCTGACAGCTCAGAGCCTGGAACCTGCCTCGGATTCTGTGTCTCCCTCTTTTTCTGCCCCTCCCCCGCTCACGCTCTGTTTCTCAGTCTCTCAAAAATAAATGTTAAAACAATTTTTTTAATAAAAAATAGACATAGATCCTTATCCAGCATTTTCTACCTACTAGATTTGGCACAGGGAAAGAAAGATTAATTGGTTAGATCACAAAGCAGAGTTAGGGAGCTACCAGCTGGCCCCCAACATTTACAACCAGGGCAAGAGTGTAATGGAGGCCCAGCACCAATACATCCAATATTTACAAAGTCAAACTGACAAGATGCTAAATGAAATATGTCTTATCCTCCTCCCATGATAAATACATATTTACATTAACAGAGTCAAAAAACATGTATAGGGGGAGTGCCTGGGTGGCTCAGTCAGTTGAGTGTCCGACTTCGGCTCAGGTCATGATCTCACCACTCGTGGGTTTGAGCCCCGCATCGGGCTCTGTGCTGACAGCTCAGAGCCTGAAGCCTGCTTCATATTCTGTGTCTCCCTGTCTCCCTGCCCCTCTCATGCGCTGTCTCTCTCTTGTTTCTTAATAATAAATAAATGTTAAAAAATTAAAAAAAAAAACATATATAGGGTACCTGGGTGACTAAGTCAGTTAAGTATCCGACTTCAACTCAGGTCATAATCTCATGGTTTGTGAGTTCAAGCCCCACATGGGGCTCTCACACAGGGCCAGCTTTGGATCCTCTATTTCCCTCTATCTCTGCTCCTCCTCAGGTTGCATGTATGCGCACACACTTCCTCTCTCTGTCAAAAATAAATGAACATTAAAAAAAAACAATGTATAAAGCTATGGCTATAGATGATAAAAGTTGACAGCATATCATAGGTGACTCCATTTAACATTTACTGCTCATGTCTGGGTGATTGATGATGGTTGGATGAATAATAAAATAAAGACAAGTAGAATTCAGATTTATTAAATATTTCATTAAATTATGTTTTGCCTTCATTTCAGCAAAATCACTGACTTGTTAAAATCAACATTTTTACCAAATTTGAGAAGAACAAGAAAGTGGGTGCTAATGTTGTGAAATACATTGTAACTGAAGAACCCATGGCATTCATGGTATCATACATTTCTGGTGGGAATGTAAAATGGCGCCACTGCTTCAGAAAACAGCCTGACAGTTCTTCAGAAAGTTAAACATGGAGTTACCACATGACCCAGTAATTCCCCTCCTAGGTATATTCCACCTGAGAGAGTTTAAAACACATGTTCACACAAAAGTTTGTGCAAGAGTGTTCATAGCAACATTATTCATAATAGCACAACAGTGGGAAAAACCTAAGTATTTATCAACTGAAGAGACAAACAGAATGAGCTATCTCCGTATGATGGAATATTATTCAGCTGTAAATAAGAAGGGGTGACATACTGCTACATGCTACAACATGAATGAACTTTGAAAACATGTTAAGTAAAAGGAGGTGGTCACAAAGGACTATATACTGTATGATTCCATTTATATGAAATGGCCAGAGAATAGGCAAATCCAGAGACAGAAAAGTAGATTCACGGTTGCCAGGAACTAAGGAGAGGGAGGAGTGGGGAGCAAATGCTCATAAGTATAGAGTTTCTTTTTGTTTGTTTGTTTTGTTTTCTCCTTTTATTTTTATTTTTTAAGTGCTTCAAATTTTTATTTAAATTCAGGTTAGTTAAGAGTACAGGGTTTCTTACTGGAAGTGATAAACATGTTCTGGAATTAGTTGGGATTATTGTACAGCTTTGTGAATATACTATAAACCAAATTAATAGTATACTTTAAAAGGTTGAATTTCATGGTATGTGACTACTATCTCAAAAAAGATTGCTATTAAAAACCCCACAAATTTTGGGGCACCTGGGTGGCTCAGTTGGTTAAGTGACCAGCTTCGGCTTAGGTCATGATCTCGGGGTTCATGAGTTTGAGCCCCGAATCAGGCTCTGTGCTGACAGCTCAGAGCCTGGATCCTGCTTCAGATTCTGTGTCTCCCTCTCTCTCTGTCCCTCCCCTGCTCATGCTCTCTCTCTCTCTCTCTCTCTCTCTCTCCAAAAAAATAAACATTTAAAAAAACTTCACAAATTTTAAAAAGCTGGCTCATTCCTTCCATGATCCATTCAGTCAGTCACACATTTATTGAGCATCTATAAAGTGTTAGGTAGTGTATTAAGTGCTGGGATTACCTATATCAGTGAACAAAACAGACAAAATTCCTGCCCTCATGAAGGTGATAAATTAGAAGAGAATACAAACAGAAAAATTTAGTTCAAGTGCTAGAAAGAGGATCTGGAAGAAATGAAATGTTTGCAAGTAGGTGTATTGCCAAAAATTGATGGGAAATTTCATAACAAAGTCTCTGTTGAGTCTTTTTTGGGCTCAGAAAAACAAAACAAAACAAAACAAAACACAGTCCTCCTAGGGCTCCTGACAATTAGAGTCATGTTCTCAGACTTCAGAAAGCACGGGAATCACTGGAAAGTCTGAATAAGAATGGAGATTGCCCAGAATTCTGGTTCTTTAGGTCTCTACATTTAATTACACTTTCATTATGGAGAATTTAAAACAAATACAAAAGTAGGCTAGAATGGTGAACACCCATCCAGCCCCAGGGACCACTCTGGAAGACCAACTGCAGTAAGGGCTGAACTGCCTTATACCAGGGTTTCTCAACCTCATCACAATGGACATGTCAGTCACTATAATTCTTTGTGGGGGCAGGGGGAGGTCTTGGGTACTGTAATGTGTTTGGCATCATCCTGGCATCTACTCATTAGATACCAGTGGCATCCCAACCCTCGGTCATAGAAATCAAAAATGTCCTCAGACATTGTTATTTAATAATACAATGTTTTTGTCCCCTGGACAAAAAATCACTCTTGGTTAAGAACCATTGCTTTATTTTTTAAATTAATTTATTATTTCTTAATTGAAATATAGTTGACACACAGTGTTACATTGGTTTCAGGGGCACGACATAGTGATTGAACAGTTTTATATATTATGCTGATCACCGCAATTGTAGCTCCCATCTGTCACAATGCTATTACAATACCATTGACTATATTTCTTACACTGTACTTTTCATCCTCCTGACTTATTAATTCTGTAACTGGAAGCCTGTACCTCCCACTCCCATTCCTCCATTTTGCCCATCCCCCACCCCCTCAGCTCTGGCAACCATCATTTTTTTCTCTGTATTTATGAGTTTGTTTCTGCTTTGTTTTGTTTTTTTTAGATTCCACATATAAGTGAAATCATATGGTATTTGTCTTTCTCTGTTTGACTTATTTTACTTAGCATAATACCCTCTACACCCATCCATGTGGACACAAATAGTAAGATCTCATTTCTTTTTTATGGTTGAGTAACATTTCATTGTGTATATATACCACATCTTTAAAATTTTTTTAATGTTTATTTTATTTATTTTGAGAGAGACAGAGAGAGCAAGTGAGCAGGGGAGAGGCAAAGAGAGAGGGACAGAGAGGATCCCAAGCAGGCTCTGCACTGTCAGCACAGAGCCCAACACAGGGCTCGAACTCACAAACCATGAGATCATGACCTGAGCCAAAATCAAGAGTTGAATACTCAATCGATGTGGTATGGTGCCCCTATACCACATATTATTTATTCATTCATCTCTTAGTGGACACTTAGGTTGCTTCCATATCTTTGCTATTATAAATAATACTGCAGTAAATGTAGGGTGCATATTGTATCTCTTCTAATGGGTCATTTTGTTTTCTTTGGGTAAATCCCAGTAGTGGAATTACTGGATCATATAGTATTTCTAATTACTTGAGGAACCTCCATACTGTTTTCCACAATGGCAAAACCAATTTAGATTCCTATCCACAGTGCACAAGGGAAGAACCATTGCTTTAGATACCCTAAGAACCAGTCATATTTTTACTGACTCTTGGATTGTCCTCAGTGGACTAGCCATCTGTTCTGTTACTTGGAAAACTACTGACTGACAAATTAAAGACAGCCCTCTTTGAACTGCAAACCGAGAACAAATTGTGGTTAATGATTCAGTATACTGGGCACACATAGTAAGGACCTTTTCTCTGAGGAGACTGATTTGGAGTCAAGGTGCTGGTCAACGCTGTGTGGTCTACATTGCCTCCTGGACCCACAATCATACTGAACATGGCACTACATCCACCATCATACACTGGACACAAAGTTGAGGACCCTGCTTCTGATGGAGCAGCCTCCACTACATGCAATACTTGTGACTTCTGCCAAAAGTTGGCTCCTTTATCTAATAGTGAAGGAATCCACAGGACAGGGGCACTGGCTCTACCCACTCTTGATAGATTGACTACATTTGAACCTTTGAACATTTGAACCTTGGTAGATTGAATCTTTCACTCTTGTTTTTTGGCTTCCAACAGTGCTTCACCATTGTTGACACTTTTCTAGGTTATGATGTTGCTGGTCCAGTCTGATTAGCTGACTGTGGGCATAGCATTGTGGCCTTTGAAACCGACCTATCATGTATTTGGCTTTCTGGATCATTTGCAGGTTGAGAGTTGGTGCACCTTTTGTAACAAAGCCTGCAAAGCCACCCAATAATGGACTGAGAGTCCAAGTATTCAATGAATCTATGTGCTCTCTGTCATCCACAGGCTTCTGGTATTGTTGAGCTTTGAAATACCCTCCTTAGAAATAAACTCACAAAAATTTCAGACTCTACCTCTCTCATCTCCTCCTTTTCTAAATACCTTAGTCAGGGAGTTTGGTCGCTATGATGTCTTTGTCGTATGTTAGCTTGGCTAGACTGAACCATATTTCTGAATTCCCATAGCTCAGTGTTGGCCTCCTCTTATGGCAGATTGGATACTCATCAGTGTCATAGCCATACCAGCCTTCGTGAGGGAAAAGCCATTCTGTTGAACCCAGGCATGGACTCCATTACCCATTATGGCCAAGCCATCTCATACATGGACTATTTCATGTACACTATTCCCACTTGTACCTGGGCCTATTTAGCATTGGCATCACCACCTGATTAAATTTGTGAAAACCTATCATCTGAATTTTGTACAGGCCAAACATGCAAGTTAAATGAAAATATGTTGGGGATCACCACCTCTCCATCTTTTGAACTCTGGATGGTGGTGGTTCTGGATGATGGTAGCAAGAGATAGGGATTCCCCTAGGGATAGGGCATTGATTTTTGGTATTTAAGGTAGAGGTGGGGGGGAGCAGTTTTGGAATCTTTCATTTGGACTGTCCCATCATAATAGGCTTTATTCTTTGGGTCAGGAAAGAAATGTGGGGATTTCACCAGTTGATAAATATATCTGATGTGACTGGGGAAATAACCACAAGATTAGTTCAGGGTCTCACCTGACTCACTGCGAGATGGACTTCAGCCAAAAGCCTGGATATCTACTGACCTCCATAAGCTCTTTCCTCTCCAATGGACGATGTGGCACTTTGGCTTTCCAAAGATTAGGTTCAGATATGAGGCAATATCCACAATATGGCAGCTAGTGGAATGAGCACAGCTTTAAAAATGACCAGAATCTGATTCTTGGCCTCACTTTTTTTCCAGTGTTTTTTTTGGGGGGTGTGAGGAGGAGGAGGAGAGGCAAGTTTTTTAAGCTCTCTGAGCCTGCTTGCTTATCAGTAAGATGGAGCTAAAAATACTCAGCAGATTGTTGGGAGGATATGGCACGACCACTTACATCAGTGTTTTAAATGCTGCCTAGACTGTAGTCTAATGATCATGAATGCCGTTTACTTTTTTTTAAATCTATTTTTAGGTTTATATTTTGAGAGAGAGGCGGGTGGGTAGAGATAGAGGGAGAGAGAGAGAATCCCAAGAGGCTCCGCACTGTCAGTGTGGAACCTGATGTGGGGCTCACACTCACCAACTGCGAGATCATGACCTGAGCTGAAATCAAGAGTCGGACACTTTAACCAACTGAGCCACCCAGCCACCCCATTTATTTCTTTTGGAAAGAGAGTGCAAACCTGAGTCATTATCATTCCTTCATCAATATTTTGATAACTTACATTCCATAGCATTTTATTTTTTCTAATTTAATTTCAAATGTTTTACATCACTTAATTATTCATAATATTTCTTGAAAGTAGATTTGAGCTGGTACAAATTCCCTTTTGAGATTTTAGATACTTAGATCCAGAGAATATATAGATGACTTGCCCCTCATTTTCAAAAATGAGCCAGTGATTTAACTTACATTTTATTTTATTTATTTTATTTATTTTTAAAATTTTTATGTTTTTTATTTATTTTTGAGAGACAGAGAGAGACAGTGCGAGCAGGGGAGGGTCAGAGAGAGAGGGAGACACAGAATCTGAAGACAGGCTCCAGGCTCTGAGCTAGCTGTCAGAACAGAGTCCGACGCAGGGCTCGAACCCACGAACTGCGAGATCATGACCTGAGCTGAAGTCGGACGCTTAACTGACTGAGCCACCCAGGTGCCCCTTAACTTACATTTAAAAAATATATTTGTATTCCCTATTCTAGAACTTAATTTAGCAAATTATTTCTTTTAAAAGTTGGTGGGAGTGTAAGGAATTGTACTTCAACCATAGCTACTAGTAGTATAAATTGGGAAAGCATGTCTGCAAGACCTAATGAGACCAAGAAAACTATCAATAGCTTTAAAGCAGCAATCAATTCACCATCTAGAAATTTATTTATTTTGTCCTTTTTGTAACTTGTTAAATTACTTACATGGATTTTTAACTTTTAGCCTTTATTTTTCTCTAACATGAGCATTTAGGGCTATAATATCTAGACCGTGTTTGTGATATGGTAGTATTATCATTGTTTTTCATTTCTGCATCCTAAGTAATTTCCACTTCTTTGACAGATGAATTATTTAGAAGTTACGTCATGAGGAGATGCCTGACTGGCTTAGTGGGCAGAGCCTGTGACTTGATCTCGGGATGGTGAGTTTGAGCCCCACATTGGGCATGAGCCTACTTAAAAACAAACAAACAAATAAACACACATATAAATACATAAAATAGAAGTTATTTCATGAATTTGCAAATATGATGTTTTTCTAATTTTCTTTTGGGTAATACTTTCTAATTTAATTGAATTACCATCAAGGAGTGACACCAATCCTTTGAGATTTGGTGAAAAATGTCATGTGGGATATTTTTTCATAAAAGTTCAAGGTGAAATTCAAAACAATGTGTGCTCCACAACTGTTGTTCCATTTCTTCCCAAAAGAATGCCTTTGGCTGCCAAGTTTAGTCAATATATTAACATCTTGATCAAAATATTACGTAGGGGCACGTGGGTGGCTCAGTCGGTTAAGCGTCCGGCTTCGGCTCAGGTCATGATCTCACGGTTCGTGGGTTCGAGCCCCGCGTCGGGCTCTGTGCTGACAGCTCAGAGCCTGGAGCCTGGCTTCAGATTCTGTGTCTCCCTCTCTCTCTGACCCTCCCCTGCTCGCGCTGTCTCTCTCTGTCTCTCAAAAATAAATAAAAAACATAAAAAAAAAATAAAAAAAAATATTACAAAAAATGATGTCTAAAATATCCCATGGATAGTAGCATCGTGACCTTCTGTTTGTAGTTCTGCCTATTTTTTATTTATATACAGTATTTTATGCTATTTAGTTAGGTTCACAGAAGTTTGTATTTATTTCATGTTCTGGTGAATTAAACCTTTTATCATAATGGAGTGATCCTCTTTATCTCTAGTAATGCGTTTTGCCTTAAATTCTATTTGGTCTGATAATAACATAGCTACAACATCTGCTTTCTTTTCCTTAGTTTGTCTAAATATATCCTTTTGCGTTCCTTTACTATAAATCTTTTGAGGGAAAATTTTCAGTGATTTATATTATGTATATTCGATCCCAATTTATATGATAATCAGTGACCCATTTGGAATATTTTGGCCATCTTATTTTGTGCTTTATATTGTGCCTTCCCTTCTAGTTCTATTCATCTCTGGCTTCTTTTGTACTGATGAAATATTTTTCTAGAATTCCTTTTTGTTTTTTGTTGTGTAAGTGTGGGATTTCTATTTCAAGGCTAATAATTTTTACTCTAGATATTTTGACATTCACAATTAACTTATTAAAATACAAAAATTAGTGAATAGCTTTACTATCCTTCACATCACCCAAGGACATTTGAATACATTGACCTCACATTCTCTCCCGCTTATTTTGCTGTTCATCTTGTTATTTTAAGCCCGGCAGACATTTTTATTATGCTTTGCACCACAAGTGTTCTTCATTCTGTCCTTCGATCTTTTTTCTGGATTGCTTTCCATCTGTACGGCTGCGCTGCTGGAGACAGGCCCTCTACTTTGTTAGCTTGGAATGTCTTCATTTTGCTTTCATTCTTCAAGGGTATTTTTATTGATTATGAAATTCCAAGTTGACAGTCTGTGAAAAAAAAGCGTTAACATAGCAGCTCAAGACTGCTATCTTTAGAAAGGACTGCTTACCAGGATGGCCCGTGGCTGGCATCTGGGCTCTTGGATTTCAGAAGGGTTCCCATCATTCCCTGACTGACAAGAACGGCTTACTGTGTCAAAACTGTACCATATGGTCTGTGTTGAACATCTGTTCTTCTACTGGGAGTCTGGATTTTGATATGTGCTAGACAGAGGTGCCTACGTTCCCAGTTCCCAGTACAGATCTTACACCCTGAGCTTCTAATGAGCTTTCCTGGTGGACAACATTTTACACATGTTGTCACAACTCTGCTGGAGGAATTGAGCGTGTCCTGTGTGACTTCCTTGGGAGAGGACTCTTGGAAGCTTGCACCTGGTTTCCTTTGGACTGTGCCCCACGTACCATTTCCTTTCTTGTTTGTTTGTTTTTGTTTTGTTTTTTGTTTTTTTGTTTTGCTTTGTGTCTTTTTACTATAATGAATCATAGCATTCATTAGAGTAAATAATAGTCCAACTATACACTGAGTCCTATGAGCCCTCCCCTATGAGCCCTCCTGGTGAATTGCTGAACCTGAAGGAGCCCTGACACACCATCATTTCATCTCAGAATACTGGGTGTATTCCATCATTTTCTGGCTTCCAATCTTGCTGGTGAGAAGTTAGCTGAAGATCTAGATGCTATCCTTATACTCTCAGCGCAAGCCCAGGGACTGTCATATGGTAGGAACTCAAATACTTGCCCAAAAATGGTGAAGGAAGGAACTCTACAAGAAGAGGCCTTAGATTGTTAAATAACCCAGAGACTTTCCTTCTCATCATGATTTGTGACCTGGGCTACCTGAAGGATTACTCGGGCCTGGGAAAGAGCAAGAAGCTGTCTCCAGGAAGAAAGATTAAAATATTCTTTAAAATACATAAATACATATATACATACAAAAAAATACTTTTAGAAGAACTTAGACAGCTCTGAGGCACCTGCTGGACTCACAGGTCAAATGTGGGAGGCACAGGCTGAGAGCCTTAGAGGCTGAGGATCAAGGATTCCTAAGATACTGGAGATGCAGCAGGGGAGTTTAAGGGCCAACAGGTGGAAGAGGTTGGAGGTCCCTGCTTAGTTTTAGGTGAGAAAGAGCAAGTCTCCTGTTTTGAATGGCTGGGAAGGAAAATACAATACAAGCAAAATCTGCAGGATGGGATCAAGCCCGAGGGCAGGGGAAAAAAGTGGGGGAAAGTTGGTCTCTAGAGAGAGGCTTGGAGGCCTGTAGAAGTAACCCCTTTCATTGCTTCCAAGGTCTCTCTTCCTCTCCGTCCTGAGGAAGGAAAGGGGGTACCAGAAGTGAATACAGATTCCCAGAGCTTATGTTCCAAAAGGGAGCTCTGTTCTCATTATGATGCCTATGACTGCAGTTCTCTCTGAATAGTTGGTCTACTCATGCTCTTGACCTTGCAAGATTTTTCTTTTAACCTAACCCAGACTTGCTCTCAGGGGTCCTGATTCCACCACAGGAGGAATCACACCAGAGGACCACACCAGAGGACCACACCAGAGGTTGGGAGAGTTATATCCTGGGTCAAGACTGTAAGTGGTCCCTGACAGGGATGCAGAGGAGCCATTTGCCAGATTACTGACTACATACTCCATACCTGATAGCCTGTTAAGCTCTCCCAAGAAGACATCTGGATACCTCTCAGGCGAAGCAGTGATAACCACTGGGGCTACTCTTTGGTTGTGTTCATAGTTGTCTACTTGCCTTCTGCTAGGATACATCTGGTTTGTGCAGTAACCAGATGTGATTTAAAAGGGAGTATGATAGGCACCTCCACCTGCACATTCTTTCATCTTTAAGGGGGGCACTAATTTGTTAGGCCAATCCCCCCTGGGATGGAATATAGTTTTTTGACATACTATTTTGGTCAGGGGAGGCAGTTTCAGAGGCTTCCACTTGACCTTTCCCACTACAGTGGTTCTTCCCCACAGACTGAGGACCACATGGGGTTATTCCAATTGGGAAGCATGTCCATTCCAGTGAGCTATTTGTGGATCAGGGAAATGAGCACTGGGTGGATCTATGGACACAGTGGATCCACTATGACTTGGCCTGGCCCAGGACACCATGTATGATCTAGGTTCCATAATGATGATGTTTCAAATCTCTGCTTCTCAGTGTTAACTCGTCCTGTGTCCAACAAACCTTGAAATGTCTGGTTATTCTCCTTCTTCCAAGGTCCCTTTAGAGGTCCATTTGGAGAAGGACCAGGGGCATCACTACCGTATTTACCATGACACTGTGGGATCCTTCCTTGTGAAGCTTATCTTCCCTCCAGTCAGAGGTCTGATGGGCAGTGGATCATAATTTTTTACTGGGATAAAGCCTTTATCATCCATCTGATTCCCTTTAGTTGTATAAATTAAGCTATATTTTGCCCTCTAGGAATACTATGTTCTAATATCATCTCCATAATTCTGTATGGGAATAGACGCCTCTGGCTGCTGTGAATTATAACTGTTCTTGTCATATATTATAGTAATCTTACCCACCTTGCTGCTGGCAGTGGTGTGCCAACACCTGGCTTCTATTATTTTGAGATTCTGTCATCCCTATCAGAATTAGAAGCATACTTTTTTTCTGTACAGGCATCTCCCATCAGCCCTGGCCTAGAAAGAAGCCCCACTGGACTTTTCACCCATGATGGTGGCCGTATTCACCAGCACATTCCGTATCACCTGGGAACAACAGAATGTTCTTCAGGTCCTCCTGTGGACCACAACCACGTGGTGGGTTTTCTGTCCTCAGTAGCCTGTCTATACCAGCATGCCCACTTTTCTGAGCCTTTTGATCCCTTCACCCACTATTTGCCATGGCAGGCTGGCAGTTCTGTTTCATTTAATGCAAGCCATTGCTTTTTCTAAGCTTCCATGAGCCAACCAAGTAGAGCATCAATACCATCGCCCACTCCTTGCCAGGGTGTTACATCATGTGCCACATAGCAGTACTCCCAGTTCAATCCACTCTTCTTCATCCAACTTCATGGTTTGCCTCCATTGATGCAACACAAGGAGAATCCAGTCCCATGTTAATTCCCCAGCTCCTGCTGGACTCACTGGCCATATCCTGCAGTTCCACTGGTGTTCAATTCCTTCCCCCACTTGGTAGGCCTGCTGTCTTCCTGCTGTGGCCAAGGAGGCTGTGGAGTGGTTGCTCTAGCTGACAGGTATCAAGACAAGGTAAAGCCTGGCTGACAGGTTTGGCGGGCAAAGGAACAATGAGCCTTTTCAGATTGGGCACTTTATTACTTATATAGACAGTGAAAGTGTGAGTAGTTAGAGGTGCCAGATTCCTATGGCCCTTGTGCAGGGCGACACAAAACAAAAGAGGCCAGGTAACAGCAATGTGGATGATGGATGGCACCGTGCCAGGCTGCAGCCAAGCAGCTTATAGCAGGCAACCATGCTCTATAGGGCAAGAGAGGTGGTAGGCAGAATTCGAAGGTGGCCTCCAATAATCTCACCCCCTGCCATAACATCCTGTCTAATTGTTGCCCCTTGAATGTTGGTGCCAACTCTAAACTATACCCAGCGTTCTATAATCTGTGGTGGTCCTCAGAGGAGGGTGAGGCTTAAAGCCCCATGCCTGTCTGGAACCAGGGAGGCAGATGATAAACTGGCTCATGATAGCTCCTCAGAAGACTGCCTATCTTGCCATAGTTCAAGGTGTTCCTCCATGACATGCATCAGACTTCAGTTTAGCCTCGCCTACATGGCCTACGTGGAAACATGCAAGGTCACTGGGGCACTGTAGCAGAGATGTTTTACCTCACCACCTCTGGACCTCCACATACCCTGGCTAAGAATTCTTTTTGGGGGTGCCTGGTGGCTCAGTCACAGAGCATGCAACTCTTGATCTTGGGGTTCTGAGTTTGAGCCCCACATTGGGTGTAGAGATTACTTAAAAACAAAATTAAAAAAAAAATACAAACCACGCCATCAAATACTATAGTTAGTTGTACTGATAAGGGCTTAGACCAAATCTCTTTTCCTTACTTTAGGCAACACTGAATGAGAATGGCCACAGCTGTGATCCTTGTAGGACAACCAGGATGACTTAGATGGATTGCAACCAGGCTTCCCATCCAGGCCCACACCAATTTAACATGTCATTAATTTCAGTGCCAGAAGAGGTGTTGGTTATTGCACATACCCTGACTTGAGTGGTCAGCAGAAAATCCAGGCAATGTGATCATCCATCATCATTGACACTGGATAGTTCAGACTGTTTATGAGTGGCAGGCAATTATATACCTGATATTAACTGTGAACAGTACTATTCACTTGGGGCAAAGGTATATTAGAAGTGTAACTATCCAGCTATCATAGCCCAGCCCAACCTCAATACTGTGTCCTGCCCATGGTTATTTAGATTCTGCTAATAGAAGGTTTGAGTCATGTCAGCAGCAGCATTTTACTGATGTCAGGTCAAGGTCCAAGGTCGGGGGGGGGGGTGTTGGGAGGGGCACCTGGGTGGCTCATTTGGCTGAGTGTCCTTCAGCTTAGGTCATGATCTCATGGTTTGTGAGCTCAAGTCCCACATCAGGCTCTCCTCTGTCAGTGCAGAGCCCACTTCAAAACCTCTGTCCCCATCTGTCTGCCCCTTCCCCCCGTTGTGCTCTCCCAAAAATAATAAATAAATGTAAAAACAAAACAAAACAAAAGACTGGGGGTTGGGATTAACCCTGTAAAGGAAATTTAAGTACAGGAATGAATCTATAAGAGAGAATACTTTCTAGAAGAATACTTCCAAAGTATTCAAAGGAGGAACTCTCAAGCATTTATCAGCAGGGTCAAGAGGATGAGACAGATTCAGCAATCCAAGGGAATTGTATGTGTGTGTGTGTGTGTGTGTTTAGGTAGAAGAAGGAGATTAGCAATAATAAGATAAGCCTGAGTAGAACCATAAGTGTCCTGAAAATTAATTTTTTTGATGTGTTGGGCAAAGATTCTCTGCTTTTAAAGCCCTTAAGGTGTCCACTAGAATGTACAGGGTGTCCTATAGTTAGGGCCCAGGCACTGGTGACTGACTGTGTGGGACAAGGTTACTCCAAGATGACAGGACAAGCCAGGTGTCCTACAGGCAGGAGCCAAGAGAGGTCTAAGGTATTCCTTCCCACCAGCCGGGGTGGTTGCTCGCCTTTCATGGTCACGTGATTTGCATATCCAGTCCCTGCAATCCATTGGCTACTGTCCATGAATCAGTAAAAATATAGCAAGGTACATTTTGGAGGGGTTATTCAGGACAAGCATGCCTGACTCCAACTCTGTCCACTGGGAAGAGTTCTCTTAATCATGCAAAGCTTTAAGCAGTTGTTTCCTGTGGCCGCACAGCTGCAGGGGCCAAGCCCATTCCACTGGTCTTTAACTTGGCAGATCCATCTATGAACCCGGCCCAGACATCCTCAGAGACCTTGGTGCACTAGTGCCCCCAAGAAGCTGGAGGCGCTGCCCCAAACTTTTCCTCTGGGATTGCTGCATCTGGGAATGTCTGGCCACATTTTTATGCAGCAACAGGACTCCTTTGATGCCTGGAGGCTCCCTTCGGCAGAGCAGTCAGTCACTGACTTTTGTAGTTGAAAAGGCTTCCTGGAACTAACTGGTCGGGGGGAGGGTAGAGGTGGACAGCCCACGGGAAGGTGGTCAGAAGCACTCCTGTCTTCTGCCAGCTCTTCGGTCAGGGCAGTAGTCTCTTTCCCACGCCCTGCACTGCCTCACCCATACCTCAGGCCTGGGCTGGGGTGCCTGGTGGGTCCCACATGGGTACTGCTCCCCCTGGCCCTGTCCTCACTGTAGCATTTTCTCCACGGGGCTTCTTCCCATCAAGAGAAGTTCTACACATACTTGAAATGGCTGTGTGTCCCCACACTGTCGAGGGTGCATGACCTTGGGTGAAATTGTTCCTGTGGGCCAAGGTCATTCTTGGAAGGGGACTCTGCTGTGAGCCACTAGCAGTTAAAGCCCTGGCAGCTTGAGGAATGAGTGCCTTGGTCCTGATGGGGGATTCCGGGAGGCACCCACGGGTCTACTCTGCACCCTAACATCATTGCGTTCACACTGCCACCACAGCTGAGACTCCAGCAGGCCGTCACACCATTCTGGGAGGCTGTCTGCTTCTAGGAGATAGGGTATGTGGTAACACCAGGGAATTCTGTGATTTGGGCCCACTGCCCATATTTTTTTGTCATAAAATAGTATTCCATGGCCAAATGATTTGTGAGACACCACTGCAATTGAATAAGCATTTGTAAATCTATGAATAGCCGTGCTGGCAGAAGTGCTGTGGGCATGTAGGCAAATCCACACCCAGAATGTGTTTGTGTTCCCTTGCCTTCATTCCCCACCACCATTTGCCTTTTACACTGACCAAACAGGGGAGGTAAATGCAAATGTGGTAAAAATCATTAGCCCTGCATCTTTCAAATCTTTATGGAACTCATTTCTGCAGTGTTCCAGAATTCTTAGGTACTGTCTTGGCTATAGGAGGCCTGTTCAAGGACTGAATTTGGCCATTCTTACCATAATAAACCTATTCCTCTGGTAAGGGAAGCAAGGCTGGCAAAATAGCCACACGGTGTGTCTGGGATCCCACTTGACCTTCTGTGAGATGGACTCTGGCCAACACTTATCCTCATACTGACCTCTCTAATCCTCTCCCCAATGAATCACAGTACTCCAGGGATTAGGCCCAGATAAGCACCAGTATCTACAAATGTGGCTTTCAGGAAAATGAGCACAGACTGAGATTAAAGCACCTGATTCCTGATCCTCTCGTTTGCTAGGCGTATATCGGGCAAAATCCTTAAACTCCCTGAGCCTGTTTGCTCATCTGTAAATTAAAGCCAAAAATATTCTTCTGATTGTTTCTTGTTTGTGCTGATGTGATAAAAGATTATACACCGAGTGCTTTACACACTGCCTAGAATACAGCCTAACATCTATCCATACCATCTGCTTCTTCTTCTTCTGGAAAATGTGAAGAATAGTAAAATATATTACTATCTATCAGTATTTTAATAGCTTACTTTATGCATTTTAATTATTTCTCATTTATTTCCAATTTTTCTTGTTTCTTAACAACATAGAATTTTGGGATAGAAATTTAGGACTAGTTCAATTATCTAGTTGAATGAATATTCTTATATGACATATATCTCTTATAAGGCCCAGAGAATCAAATGACTTGATCCTTATTTTCAAATAATTGAGCTATAAGAGTTATCTTTTACTTCTTTTTTAAAATATCTAGGGGTCAGCTGGGGAGCATCCAAAGCCAGTGTTGGGGTATGGGCTGCTCATCTTCATTTATCCTGGGTCAAAGTTTATGAATATTTTTCTGGCTTTAATTAAATGTTACCAGAATACTCTACATCAGTAGTTCTCAAAGTGTGGTCTGTGGACCAACAGCATCAGGATCAGCATCATCTGGGAACTTGTCAGAAGTGCAAATTCTTTGGCTCTACTCCAATCCTACTGGATCTTAAACTAAGAGTAGAGTCCAGAAATCAGTGTTTTAACTAGTCTTAATATCTACAAAAATGCTTTACCAATTCACATTCCTACAAGCTATGGTTACAGTATGCATTTTCTATAGTCTTAAGACTTTTTAAAAAATCTTTTCCAAATTAAATCCTAGACTAGGGGTACAGATTAGATGTTAAGTAAAAGATATTTTTAAAAACTTATTTAATGTTTATTTATTCTTGAGACAGAGAGAGCAAGCGAGCATGAGTGGGGGAGGGCCAGAGAGAGAGGGAGGCACAGAATCTGAAACAGGCTTCAGGCTCTGAGCTGTCAGAACAGAGCATGACATGGGGCTGGAACTCACGACCTGTGAGATCACAATGTGAGCCGAAGTTGGACACTTAACCGAATGAGCCACACAGGTGCCCCCATTGTACTATTTCTATAAGGATCCACAAGAAAATGGCAGCAGACTTTCTGTGGGTAAGGGAAATGGGAAAAAGAGTGGGAGTGAGCGTAATATTCACTGACTCTGGTTAGCCTTTGAATTTCTCCTACCAATTGTTAAAAACAACACAACAGGCCCCAAAAAGTTGTCCATGTTGAGCTCCGTGTCACCAAACCAAGATTAGAGAAACTGTCACCTCTCCCAGAAAGGAAATACTAAACCAATCAGGAGTCACCTGATCAGCACTAGTTAGGCAATCTGCCTGGGAGACCCCTGTCATCCTCTAAGGGAAAGTAACCTTGCACTACTCAATCCACTTTGTTTTTGCCTACTGTGACTTTCATCCTTGTTCCTGCTCCCATCTGGCTATAGAAGACTTTCATTTTGGAGCACCTGGGCGGGGGGGCGGGTCTCAGTCAGTTGAGCATCCGACTTTGGCTCAGGTCATGGTCTTGCAGTTTGTGTGTTCGATCCCCATATCAGGCCTGTTGCTGCCCTCTTGGAGCCCACTTTAGATCCTCTGTCCCCCTCTCTCTGCCCCTCCCCCACTTGCATGTTCTCTCTCTCTCTCTCTCTCAAAAAGAAATTAAAAAATAAAAAAATAAAAGTCTTTTCATATCGCTTCTCGGAGCTTCTTTCTATGTGCTAGATTGAATGCTGTCCGATTCAAATAGATTTTTGCTCAAATAAACACTTAATTTTTAATGTGCCTCAGTTTATATGTTAACACTATATATTTTACCTAGCTAACGAAAAATAAGTTAGATCCCTATTTTTTTTTTAAGTAAACTCTGTACCCAATGTGGGGCTTGAACTCACAACCCTGAGATCAAGACTTGCATGCTCTACCAACTGAGCCAGACAGGCGCCCCTAGATTGTCCTATTATTAAGAAAATCAAGTTGTAAGAGAAATAGGCATAACTGAAAAAACTGTAAGGACCACACACACACACCGAGTATGGTTAGATCATTGTATGGGGCTGCGTGAGAATGCCCCAGATAGGCTTGAAGAAAAGCTCAGTGCTTACTGAGCATCCTGCCACGTGGCCTGGACCTGAGGCACCACCTCAACCCTTCCCTGAGCCTGGTCTTGCCCCAGACTAACCTGGATGGTTCCCAGAGGTCCCTCCTGGAAAGCAGAAGTTTCTAATCCTTCCCGCCCACCCATCTTAGTTACAAGTGTCAAGTGACAGCAGCCAGTGGTTAATGGAGGAGAGACGTGCCTGTGGCTGCTTCTGGAAGGAGAGAACATCTCTAAGTCCAATGAACTAAAGTCCAAATGTGAATCCAGGTGTTGAGAAGGGAGACAGAAGGAAATACCTAGAGAGAAAGGGGAGACAGCTGCACACTAGGTCTCACATGATTGGTAAGCGGCCTGGGGTGGAGGTAGGGGGCCTGGATGTGGGGTTAGGAGTTAGAGGTCCCTGAGACCAAAGGAGGAAGCCCAGGTAGAATCACCAAGATCACCAGGTAGGATCTCTTGGAACTGGGAAAGCCAGAGAAGTCTGTTAGAGGAATTTTGGAAAGAGAGACAATAAACTATAAATGCTGTTCTGAACAAAGCCAGGAGCAGTCTCTACCTGCCTTCTAGGTGACTGCTGACCTAATTATTTATTCAATTACTTATTTAATATTTATCAGGGGGCACCTGGGTGGCTCAGTCAGTAAAGCATCTGACTCTTGATTACAGCTCAGGTCATGATCTCACAGGTTCGCGGGATCGAGGTCCACGTTGGGCTTTGTGCTAACAGCGTGGAGCCTGCTTGGGATTCTCTCTCTGCTCCTCCACTGCTCTCAAAAATAAGTTAATTAAAAAATAATGAATTTAAATTTTAAGTTTTAAAATAAATTTTAAAAAATGTATCGTGTCAGACCCTAGGTCAGAAATACCATTTTAATATGATTTTTTCAATGTTTTAATATTTATTTATTTTTGAAGGACAGAGAGAGCATGAGCAGGGGAGAGTCAGAGAGACAGGAAGACACAGAATCTGAAGCAGGCTCCAGGCTCTAAGCTGTCAGCACAGAGACTGACGTGGGGCTCGAACTCACGAATCACGAGATCATGACCTGAGCTAGTCATGATCTCTGAGCCAACTGAGCCACCCAGGCGCCCCTATCATTTTAATATGATTAAATACAGAAGATTTACATGACCTGAGACTGTCTTACTAGAGAACTTTTAAGAGGCCCTGATACCCAAGGAGACCAAGCCTTCCCTAGGAAAATGTTAGAACAACTGAAGACCTCCTCGATGATGCCTATCGCCCTTCACAGATGCGGAGACTCTAGGAGAGGGCCCCCTCTTTCCCCTCTGGATCTTTCTGTTGCCTCTGACCCCACAGCAGTGTCTGTACTTGCCCAGCAGAGGGCAGCCGGAGCCCGGCCCCCACTTTTGTAGCCACCTACTTAGGAAACTGGACAGATGGGTACCTAGCCCCCTCACTGCCCACTGAGGCTTGGGCATGATGCCCACGTGCTGGCGGCAGCAGCCCTAGAGAAACAGGATGCACCAGGAAGCTGTACCAAAAAAAAAAAAAGAAAAAAAGGCTGTTTTGAATTCTCTCTAAGCTGTGTCTGTTCTGCCTGGCAGATGCTCTGCCCTGGCACTCTGCCACATTCACCCTCTCAAAGGTCCTGGGATGAAGGATCATTTCCTTCTCATCCCAGGGCAGGCTGCTTGCCCTGTTTCTACTCACTGTTCAAAATCTGTTTTTTTCCGAGGCATAGACTCCTAGGCCCCAGAGCTGGAAGGGACTTGGGAGCTGCTTGTCCGGGAGTTACCGTTTCAAATAACTTCAAAGGCAGGCAGGGAGCCTACATGTGTCTCATGGACTCAGGATGAGCCGGTGAGGGGTGACAGGGGCTGTGTGAGCTGGAGACAGACCTGCGCCGCTGCACCTACGTTCACTGGGTTTCTCACTGTGAGGAGAAGAAAACCTGGTCACCGGCTGAGCTGGGACACTAGCTGCCAAGTCTCCCTTTCCTCTTAAAAACAAAAATATGAGAAATTGAGGTCCAGAAAGGGAAAAAGGCTTGCCCGAGATAGGGCCCAGTTCCCCTTCTCACCAGTCTGGTCCCTTCTGTGTTGTTTGGGGACATGGGGTAATATCAAGCTCAACAGTTGGGGATGACTCAGACTTCCAGCTCTGTCTGCCCTGCGGCTGCTTCATGTTGGATTACTTCATTTCCTTCCCTGGCCACCCATCTCCTGTTTGGAGACAGTAGCCTCCCCCAGGATACAGGGCCCTCCTTTTCCTCACAGTGAGTCACAGCCTCTGAGCTGACTTGTGGACAGCTTGACTCCAAGACAGAATCCTTCCCTCCCACTGCTTTTTCCAATGAATATGTCCAGCTGTGGTGCTCCACTTCCTCTGGCCACCTCCCTAGGCCAGGAACTTTTATTTACTCGGGTTTTTTCCTCCTTGAAATGAGGTCCTATGGAGAAGTACCCAAGAGACTTTCAATCCTGATTCCCCAGATCTCACCAAGCAGTAATGACTGGAAGCATAACATGCTGTTTACCCGTATTGTGTGAAGAAGGGCACAGGGAGGGGGCACCTGGGTGGCTCGGTCGGTTGAGCACCCGACTTTGGCTCAGGTCATGATCTCGTGGTTCGTGAGTTTGAGCGCTGCATCCGGCTAGCTGCTGTCAGCTCAGAGCCTGGAGCCTGCTTTGGAATCTGTCTCCCCCCTCTCTGCCCCTCCCCTGCTCACACTCTGTCTCTGTCTCTCAAAAATGAATAAACATTTAAAAATTTTTAAAAAAATCCAATCTTATACAATCATATGTTCTACTCAGGCAAGCTGGCATTGTCACCCTGTGCAGGAGAATCAGCAGCCCTCGTGGGGATGCTTCGTTAGGGCTCAGTCTCCTGAGTCACAGGAATGGGGCTGTGGCCCTGTTACCAGTTGTAGAGACAGCTTTGTGTCCTGGGGCAAGTATTTGATAGAGTCAGTAACACGAGGAGTGTCAGTCGTTCTCAGCATGAATAATCTGGGTGAGGAGTAGCAATGACCATCCCCACTGTCATGGAGCACCTGCTTGTAGCACCTCCCAAGCAGCTGTGCAAAAGATGACTGGGGTCCTGAGAATCCCATCTCAAAAGAACAGCGTCTGAAGAGTATCATTTGGGGTGCCTGGGTGGCTCAGTCGGTTGGCGCTCACCTTTGGCTCCCCACATCGGTCTCTGTGCTGACAGCTCAGAGCCTGGAGCCTGCTTTGGACTCTGTGTCCCTCTGCCCCTTCCCTGCTTGTGCTCTGTCTCTGTCTCTCTGTCTCAGTAATAAATAAACATTTAAAAAAATTTTTACAAAAAGAATATAATTTGAGAGGCGCCTGGGTGGCTCAGTAGGGTTTTGTGTCCGACCCTTGATTTCAGCTCAGGTCATGGGCTCACAATTGGTGAGTTCGAGCCCTGCATTGGGCTTTGTACTGACAGTGCAGATTTTCTCTCTCCCTCTCTCTTTCTACTCCCTCCCCTGCTTGTGTGCATGCATGCGCACGCTCTCTCTCTCTCAAAATAAATAAAATAAAATAAATATTATTTGAGAGGAGGAAATAAGGGCATATATCTATGTATTCAAGGGAAAAGGAAGAGAAAAAGTACAAAACACAAACTAGTGAGATTAGTTAGCTTGGAGGGCATGGTGGGACCAGGATGGAAAGGCCAGAGGGAACTAGACAGATGACAGGTCTCTGAAATATCTTCTTGTTCTGACTTGGCTTTCGGAACCATTTTAATGTTTTCCATTTAAAAATAAATGAAAACAAAACTCAACAAGTATGGGGAAAATGCTAAAACTGAATATACTTAGAAATAAGCAAATAAGAAATGTTGATTTCCCTTGATTTCCATCTGACATTCTAGTAAAAATAATTGATCCCTTACAATGTGTTAACCATTTCCCTGCAATTCACTTAATCTCTGAAACATCTCTAAATGGTAGGTACTATTACTCTCCTAGTTTTACAAGGAGGGAAGTCATGCTTCACTGGGATTCAGGAAGCTGCCAAGGTCCCAGGGACTTGAATTCAGATTTTGTATCAGCTTTGTATGGGCTCTCAGTTCTGATATCATATTATATACTCAGCTCTCTGCCAGGCACAGACGTATGAGTTAGAGCCCCTGGGTTCCAAGAATCTACAACCTTCGTGATAAACATTTAACACCACGAGGCTATAAAAATAGGGAAATGAATGAGTCCCTTATCATTCACAAAGATTTATAGGCCATAAAGTTTTGGGGGATTCTGAGCATTCCTTGTGGGTTGGCTCCTTGGAGGATGTGTATGGGATTTGTACCAAATCTCATAGGTAGGATTCAGGTAGGTGTGGAAAGGGGGCGGAGGAATTCCAGGCAACAGAACCACGGGGGGGCAGAGGTGCAGAAAGGGGCTTAGTGTGTGGGGAGCCAAGGAGAAGACCAGCCTTTGCCGAAGAATGGACAACACAGAAGGGCACATACATAACTTTCTTTGAGATCTGATGGAGTTCAAAGTCAAGGTGAACATCACGAGAGGAAGGCGTCCACAATGAGGTTAGGATGAGGTCAGTGAATTCCCAGGCCCTAAACGTTAGTCCTTTCGTTCATAGCTGCATATTGATATTTGGTATCTGTCTCATCCCTTTCCCATTACTGGGCTCAGAGAGATTACTGGAAAAGGGAGACACTATATTCTGGATCTACAGATTAAACACTCTTTTTGCATAAAGGGGGAATAAAATGCTAGCTCCTTTGGTTGCTTTTGCTCTACTCTTCCTTGTCTACTTTCTCAGTGGAGATTTACAAGCCTAAGAGAAGCCACTCCCCGTTTGTTGGCTAAGCTCAAAGTGAGTCAAGTAGCCTTGCAGGATCCTTCTAAAGCCATCTTGCGGGCAGCCCCCAGGCTATGCAAGGAGAGGTGTTAGGGGAAAGCACTTCTTCCCCTTCCTGTCCCCTCCCCAGCTGGAGGGCTTGGTGCTCTGCAGGGATAATGAGAGGAAATGAGAAGAGAAAGCTAGGATAGGAGGAAGGGAAGCAGGCTGAGCCTGGTAGGCAGACACCAGTGCCAGGCTCTAGCTGGCCAGCAAAGCGGAAACGTGAAGAAAATAAAAATATGGGCATTTTTATCAGACTAACGGTTAACTGCATCCTAGGTCTTCATCAGCACCAATAGTCAGACAAACCTGAAAAGTCCTTGAACCAGGGGCAGTGGCAACAATGGCTTTCAAATTGCTGCCCTCCGTGTCCTGTCATGTCACCCCCTTTTGAAACAACAGAACTAATCCCACGTCTCTCAGAGGATAAACTCATCATCTGGCCCCTTCTGATCTTCTCCTTCCTGTCAGTCACCATTGCCCCGTTCCCTTCCCCGCACCCACACCCAAGTCTGGGCCACACCAGCCCCTCCTGCTGCTCTGGGTTCACAACCCCAATCAGGAACACCACTTCCCTTCTCCTCCCCCAGAGCCACTCTTCAGGACCAGCCACACACCGGGGCCCTGAGGCTAGGCGTGGCTCCCTCCTCTGAACCCGGAGGGGGGTGCACACCCTTCTGTCAGTGTGGTTTGCACATCCTGTCCTGGTGACATGTGTGTCTTCCCACCGCCCGGCTCCGAGCTCCTTAAGTGCAGGAGCCACGTCTTGCTTTTTTTCTTTACTAAAACAAGGTACAGTTTTTGACAGTGTTCGTTTAATATTTGAGGAATGGATATTTCCCCTTAAAACAATGTTTCATAAAACTTTTCAAACCACAGCTCTCGGTAAGAAATATTTTTTACACCATGAGCCAGTTTACACAGTCTCTCCCTCTCTCTCTCTCTCACACAAACACACACACACACACACACACACACCTAACTGAAACAGAAGTTTTGAGAAATAATACTATGTTGGATGCATTATGATATTTTCTCTTTTATTTCTCTCTCTTTTTTAAGTGCTTATTGGGACCTCAGGTGGAAGGCCGCAGTCTTAAGTATAAAGAGAAGCTGGTAAAGTTAAAATGAGAAGAGCTTCCCTTCCAAACCAGGATCCGAGTAGGATTAAGCTATAAACAAATGAGGGCCTCCGCCGGCTCTGACGTGCGGGCCATAAGGGTCTCGGCCTTCTTATGAAGCAGAGGGCTAGGTGGGCTTTATTGACCACGTGATGGACCTCAGCTTGGGCACCAATGGCCCCTGCAGCTTTCCTGTTCAGTCCCTTCTAGCTTTCCTTCATTCTTGAACATGGCCATCCCCACCTCACATTGCACTTGCTGCCCCAGCTATATTTTGTGTATACCTCTGGGACTGCTGTTAGCACACCAGACGGTAATAATGCAAGTCTTTTTGATGTGGCTGGTCGCTCAGCTGAATTCCTGGAGGGAGCCTGGCATGCAAAAGCCTGTCAACAAGGGTTTGGTGTGTTGAGAAGAGACGGATGGCTGCTCTCTCTTGGGGTCTGCAGGCGCCCATCTCTTCCAGATTGTGGCCTGGGTCAGAGGGTGCCGAGGGCTCAGGAGGGAGAAGCAGGCCAGGGCAAGCCGCTTTGGAGCAGGAATGGCAGGTGCTGCCCGGAGGCAAAAAGCAGTGGCTGGAATTCAACAGGGAATTTACAAAACTTGGTTATCTCTTCACGTTAGATAGAAACCCCATAATTTAAGCAATGAAGATGATGAACCTGAGTGTCAGGGTGAACTGTGTGGCATGTGGCAACCAACTTAGGGCTGGGCATTGAGAGCCCAAAGGTGACGGAAGTCCCTCCCCCACTAGTTAACCCAACCCTAGGGCCTTGGAGCTCTGGTGTCTTCTCTGCTGTGCCTTACCCTGAGCAAGTAAGCAGAATACAGGGAAGGGGGGTGGTGAATGCTGTGTTCCTCCACCCAGTCATTCCAACATGCTAATAGTCCTGGTAGAAATTTTTCTTGTAACTGTCAGAAATGACACAGATCATGAAACATTAATAGCACATAAATCACAACGTGACATTGGGAAACATAACTTACTGTTCTGCTCATCCTAGGATAGCAGTAACCACACTTTGACAATGAAAGAACAAACATCGAGAGCTCTCTTCTGTAGAGACACCAACACCTCAGAAAGGAACCTGGAATCTGATTCCAGAACATTCCAGCCGGTTTCTGCCTGCATCTGGGCCCCACTCCCTTTGTGTCTGTTCTTTCAACCTTATTGAATGCCTTCTAGCAGGACAGCATTGTGCTGTCTACCACAGGGGAAGAAATTTAACTTGTAAAAAGATTTTAGCAACTCTGTAGGTTAAAAACCAAACAAAGACGAATTCCTCTTAACTATTTGCCTAGTTCTGCTTTCTGTTACACACCCTAGTTGTAGCCCGCCATGAGCATTGAGCATTGTTTGTCACAGGGAAAGAGAACCTGGCCCTTATTCCCCCGAGCTTACCTTTGCCAGTAACTAAGATAAAGTGAGAAGCCTTGGCCTGAAGAGGACAAAGGTTGGAGCTCAGACCTTTATTCACAAGCCCTGTGGTCTTGGGAAAGGACTGACTCCTTCTGAACCCAGTTTCTTCTTATCTGTAGAATGAGGATAACTGTACTGCTCCCCAGGCCTCTGTGAGGAGGGAAGGAGGGGAGATACGTGGCAGCAGCCAACGTTTGTGAGCTAGTAATTTTTTTAAGTTTTTTTTCTTTTAAGTTTATTTATTAAGTTTATTTTCAGAGAGAGAGAGAGAGAGAGAGAGAGCTCAAGTGGGGGAGGGATAGAGAGAGAGGGAGAGACAGAATCCTAAGCAGGCTCTGCACCATCGGCACAGAGCCCGATGTGGGGCTCAAACCCACAAATTGCAAGATCATGTGACCTGAGCTGAGATCAAGAGTCCGATGATTAACCAACTGAGCCACCCAGGTGTCCCTTAAGTTTATTTATTTTAGAGAGAGAGAGAGAGAGCTTGGATGCACAAGCTGGGGAAGAGCAGAGAGAGAATCCCAAGCAGGTTCTGCACTTCTCACCTCAGAGCCTAACACGGGGCTCAAACCTACAAACTGTGAGATCATGACCTGAGCTGAAATCAAGAGTCAGATGCTTAACTGACTGGGCCACCCAGGCGCCCTGAAGCTGGTAACTTCCTGAGGTGACCATGCAAGCACACTGGCTTCAGTGCACAGAAGGGACACAGAGGTGATGAGCCTGGCTGGGCAGAGTAGGGTTTTCCCTTTGTGAATCAGTGGAAAATAAAGCCGATGGTTAGAGGGCCCTGTTATGGGAAACCTCAGCCAGCCAGAACCGGCTGCATTTTGTCCTGTAGGCAGTGGGAGCAGGTGCAAGACTTCATGAAAGTAATGGTTTAGCAGATTCTTCTGGCCTCCAGTCTGGTTGGAAGTGGAGAGAGGCCGGAGGTTGGGAATAGTGAGCAGCTGGACTCAGAAGGCTTGAAGGAGGAAGGGGCGGCAGGTATGAGAGGCAGGCTCCAGGAGGAGTCAAAATGGGGTCTCTGAGTGCTCCGGATGTTTCCTCCACTGCTTCTTTCTCCCAGTCTTTGCTCTTCTGCTCCTTGTCCTTCTGTCTCCACCCCTACCCGCACCCCCATTATCAGCCCTGTGTCCTTCCACCACCTAAGGAGGTAGGCAGATGAGGCTGAGCAAATGCTTCAGATGATAAAGATGCTGCCCGGTGGGCCTCCCTGGGTACAGGCTGGTCTGGCTGGCATTGATTGGGTCATGAGCGGGGAGGGCAGGCCCACTTTTTCTTTAGTATGTGAGAAAAGCTACTGTAGGTTATACCTCACAGGAAGCTAGAGCCAAGTGACAGCACCTGACATCAAGTGCAGGACAGCTGGGTGGGTGAGAAGAGAGGTGACACCTCTGCGCTGCTGAGGCCCATTGGCTCCTTCTACTCCAGGCCAAGGAAATCAGGTCACCCTGTTCACTTGCCAGACACTGAGGGGCCCACTGTTGCCTCTGGGGAACCAACCATAAAGAAGTATGCATGGAACGGGGCACCTGGGGGCCCAGTCTGTTAAGTGTCCGACATCAGCTCAGGTCATGATCTCACGGTTTGTGGGTTCGAGCCCCGTGTTTGGCTCTGTGCTGACAGCTCGGAGCCTGGAGCCTGCTTCAGATTCTGTGTCTCCCTCTCTCTCTGCCCCTCCCCACTCACATTTTCTATCTCTCTCTCTCAAAAATAAACAAACATTAAAAAAAAAAAGAAGTATTCATAGATTGGGGTGCCTGGGGGCTCAGTCTGCTAAGCGTCCTACTCTTCATTTTAGCTCAGGTTCTGATCTCATGGTTGTGAGATTGAGCCCTGCATCGGGCTCTGTGCTGGGTGTGGAGCCGCTCTGGATTCTCTCCCTCTCTCTCTCTCTCTGCCTCTCCCCTGCTTGTGTGCATGCATATGTGTTTTTTCTCTCTCTCTCTCAAAATAAATAAATGAACAACAGCAACAAAAAGTATTCATGGAAGAGTGCCCAGGATAAGGCACCCGGGTGAGGATCTCAAACCGGTCGCCCACAGGTCTGTTTACCCTGCAGATGGGTCTTCTCTGGCCAACTCAGGCCCTCCCGCTCTCTTTTATGTTATACACCCCCTTTGCTCCCTCTCTGCCTCCTATATTTGCCTTCCTAGTCTTGCCCCCGAGCTTACGAATTTACCAATCCCCTCCTAGAAGGCAAAAAGCAATACAAAGATGTTCTGGGAGCTTCTGATATTGCTAAGAAAACAAGACAAACACATGGGCCAAGAGGCTGAGCCCTCCAGACCCAATGTGTGGGGCAGACACCTGTATTTTCAAGTTGTGTTTACATAGGCGATCTTCTCCCACAGAGGTCATGAGAAAAGGGTGTGTAGAAGTCAGGGGCAACTTGTTGGAAGAGAGAGATCTCAATGGAGACGGGGTAGGGATGCTCCCAGACGGGGACAGGCCAGGGGAGCCGGCCTGGAGAAGGCACGCAGGCAGTGTGGGACCTCTGAGGTGTTTGCACAGGGCAGTGACAGTGAAGGCACAAGACAATCCAGGAAAGGTAATGGGGGTGGGAACTGAATTGGGGAGAAATTGTGAAGATGTAAATACTGGTGCAGAGTGGGAGTTGAAGGATCCAAAGGGTGACAGGCTTGAAGCTTCAGAGCATCTTAGAGATGCTACTCTAGTCACTGAGACAGGGAAGTCACAAGAAGGCAGCTGCTTGGGGTGGGGTGTGAGAAGCTGACAGAAATTTCGGTTTAAATGTGTTACATTTGATGGAATAAATGTGCAGCTGGCATTTAGGACCAGGAGACGGAGGTGGTGATTAAGGGCTGCAATGGATTAGATGGGACTCCTGAGGAAGATGAGGGGGGAGGGCAGAGCAGGGAGAGTGGTGGAAGAGAAACCAGGGAAAGAGACTAACATGAAGTTGGAGAGGTGGAGAGTACACAGGTGTGGGCAGAGAAGACAACACAAGATTGAGGTCTGTTAGCATTATCAATGGTGGGGGGAGCTTCAGGAAGAACAGAGCAGAGCAAAGCCTAGAGGTTGAAGCTAGGAGGTGACAGGGATGATTCTGCTGCTGTGGAGAAGGGGGTGACATATTTCAGAGTCAAGGAGAGTGGGTGGAGAGGAAGGTAGCAGGTGTAGACCACTAGCTCAAGGAGCGTGTAGCAGATAGAAGTCACTGTAGGAGCAAAAGGAAATTCTGGAGACAGAGGTGACTGGGGAGCCTGGGTGGCTCAGTCAGTTAAGCCTCTGACTCTTGATTTCGGCTTAGGTCATGATCTCGCGGTTTGTGAGTTCGAGCCCTGAGTCGGACTCTGCACTGACAATGTGGAGCCTGTGGAGCCTGCTTGGGATTCTCTCTCTCTCCCTCTATCTCTCTGCCCCTTCCCTGTCATGCCTGTGTACTCTTTCTCTCTCTGTCTCAAAATAAATAAGTAAATTAAAATTAAAAAACAAGGAAGGAGATAGAGGTGAGAACAGTCCCGAATCCCCCAAGGAGAAAGGATAGAATGAAGATACGACCCAGGGGAGGTGGAGGAAGTAGACAGAGATACTCATTTTGGATTTCACATTGTCTGTGTCTCCTTGTCCCTCAATCTTGTGCCAGGTCCTGGGACCCCTCCACTGTCCATGGAGTTCATTCTGTGTTTAGGCAGCAGACAGAAGTCAGTGGGGCTGGACTGGACACTCTCTGGGGATGGTGAGGGGTACCTTCCTTGAGACTGGGACCCAGAGCACCAGCAGTTACCCTTTCCCCTTTTGCCATGGATTCCTTCTCTTTTCTCTAGCACAGGGCCCTGGCAGAGCCCGTAGCTAGATGCTGTCCAGAAGGCTGTACTGAGTAGTGAAGCCTCTGGCCCCTGTTTTAGGCACCCAGGCACCAGCAGGCAGACGGGAAGTGAAAGTGGGGTAACCACGAGGAAGAGGGGGCGAGGACTGGGTTAATCATCAAAATTCTTGGCCGCAAGCTCCCAGCCAGCCTTTGCTGAGATGGTGAGTAACTACAGATTGAAAGTTTTTAGCAGCAAAGTCTGCGTCCCTTCAGAGTCTGGTCTCCTACGCAGAGCACAGAACCACGACCAAGCCAGCAGACCCTGGCAGGAGGTAGGAGCATCAACAAGCAAGGAGGTGGCGGTGGGGATGACCTCACCGGAAAAGCAAACACACACCCCGAGGGGAAGGAGGGGCTTTCTCCCTGATGGGCAGGAGGAGGCTGTTCTGGAGGTGGGCTGGTAAGACCCATGGATCTCAGCTGGGAGGGATGGTGTGAAGCGAAAGAGGTCGATTCCCAAAAGAGGGGGGCTAAAGGGGAAGGGGGAAAAGCCCATTGCTGGGGCTGAGTCAGAAGGTTTCATTCTGACTGAGTGTTAAGAGGAGGGTGTGTCAGTGGAGATCTGGGTGGGCCATTAGGCCGTGACCACGTGTCATCTGAAGGAGATCTAAAACATCCTGAGCCTCGAAACTGGCATATTCGCTTATATGCTGGGTTGGGCACCTACCTGGTACAGTTTGGCAACATCATAGAAAATTAAGGCAGACAGCCTCTCCTCTGCTGTCCTGCCCGCCGCTCCCTGTGCTGTATTCAATAAACTTC
This sequence comes from Cryptoprocta ferox, assembly GCA_028646485.1. NCBI lineage: Eukaryota > Metazoa > Chordata > Mammalia > Carnivora > Eupleridae > Cryptoprocta > Cryptoprocta ferox. The sequence goes on along the minus strand of CM053576.1, from coordinate 96,748,618 downwards.
TATCGCCTTTAAAAAAAAAAAGAAAGAAAGAAAAGAAAATGAAAACACTCACATAGCCTATGACCCGCTCATTCGACCCACACTAGGACACACACATTAAAAGATATTAAAAGAGGGCGCCTGGGTGGCTCAGTCGGTTCAACATCCAACTTCGGCTCAGGTCGTGATCTCACGGTTTGTGAGTTCGAGTCTTGCATTGGGCTCTGCGCTGACAGTGCAGAGTCTGCTTGGGAATTTGTCTCTCTTCCTCTCTCTCTGCCCCTTCCCTGCTCTTTCTCTCTCTCTCTTATTTATTTAAAAAATAATAAATAAGGGGCGCCTGGGTGGCTCAGTCGGTTAAGCGTCCGACTTTGGCTCAGGTCATGATCTCGTGTTTCATGGGTTCCAGCCCTGCTCAGGCTCTGTGCTGACAGCTGGCTCAGAGCCTGGAGCCTGTCTTTGGATTCTGTGTCGCCCTCTCTCTCTGACCTTCCCCTGCTCACGCTGTCTCTGTCTCTCAAAAATAAATAAAAACATTAAAAAATTTTTAAAATATAATGAATAAAAGATATTTAAAGAAAAGAAGCAAAGAGCCTTATCTACAATGACATGCAGAGGTATCTAAGACAATGTTAAGTGAAAAGAACAAGTTGTAAAATTGTGCATGGTAGTATTTCATTTGATTAAAAGAAGAAAAATGATGTATATTATACATTAATAGAAAAATATAAATATCTTACATGTTTGTGTGTTGCACAAGGAATTAAAAATTTTTTTAAATTATTTTTGAGAGAGTGTGTGAGTGGGGAAGAGGCAGAGAGACAGAGGGTCAGAGGCTCTGAAGCAGGCTCAGTAGTTATCCAACTGTTAATAGTAGTTATTTTGAGGGTTAGATTAGAAAATTGGGGTTCTAAGAGGGGCACTTTTTTAAAATGTGCTATTTATTTTTGAGAGAGAGAAAGAGAAAGTGTGTAACTGGGGGAGGGGCAGAGAGAGAGGGGAACAGAGGACCTGAAGCAGGTTCCATGCTGACAGCAGTGAGCCTGACAATGGGCTCAAACTCATGAACCATGAGATCTTGACCTGAGCGGAAGTCAGACACTCAACCGACTGAGCCACCCAGGTGCCCGAAGGAGGAGCACTTCTAACTTGATAGTCTTCTGTGTTAAAAAACAAAATTCAGAGGCACCTGCCATGCAGAGCCCACTTCAGATCCTCTGTCCCCCTCTCTCTCTTCCCCTCCCCCTTCCCCAAAATAAATAAACATTAAAAAATAAGTAAATAAATAAGTAAATAAATAAAAAATATTTAAAAAAACCCCACAAAATTCATATTAAAAAACCCTCCAACATTTGGGGTGCCTGGCTTGTTCAGTCAGAACATGTGATTCTTGATCTCTGATCTCGGGGTCATGAGTTTGAGTCCCATATTGGGTGTAGAGATTACTAAAAAAATAAATAAACTTAAAAAAAAGTATTCACCTAGGGTGCTGGGTGGCTCGGTCTTGATTTTGGTTCAGGGTCATGATCTCACACTTCATGGGTTCCAGCCCTGCATTGGGCTCCGCACTGACAGTGTGGAGCCTGCTTGGGATTCTCTCTCTTTTTCTCTCTCTGCCTCTCCCCCACTTGTGGTCCCTTTCTCTCTAAATAAATAAACATTAAAAAAATATGTATTAAAAAATTCATCCAAATAAATTTAAAGAGAAAATTTGCTTTGTTCAGTAATTTATGAATTGGGCTGAATAACATCTAGCAAATAGAAAGGAGCTCCAAGGAGCTGCACAAAATACAGTAAAACCTAGGCTTGTGAGCATAAGTCGTTCCGGAAATATGCTTATAATCTAAAACACTTGTATATCAGAGCGAATTTCAAGAACCATTGGCTCAGTTGTGTTCCTGTGACGTTCCACATCACGTACTGCAAGACATTGCTCATTTATCAAGTTAAAATTTATTAAAAATGTTTCCTTGTCTTGCGGAACACTCACAGAACAAGTTACTCCCAATCCAAGGTTTTACTATAGAAGGATTTTATAGGCAGAAATAGGGTGGAAGGATGTGTGTAGGGGTGGGGGTGTGTGGAATAATTAGAAAAATAAAAGAAAGGATAGTTTCAGGCAAGGTCATCCTCCCTTGGGGTAAGAGCAAGGGTCTTATTAGGTAGATTACCTCATCTTCCTTTGGGGGATGGAGAGGGCCCATGTGACAGATGACCTCATTGGTGCTTACCAGAAAATTCCTGACTAACTGGTTAAGACTACTTTTCTGGGGAAAGTTGTAACTGCCATTAGGTTAAGGAATAAGCCCCAGTTTGGTGACTTGGCCTAGCATAAGTGACTCCATTTTGGGCCTGGGTTTTCTTTTTAGTATCTATATGGTGTGTTTTTTGTTTTTTGTTTGTTTTTGTTTTTGCATGGTGTGGTTTTTAATAGGAGTGCATATTATTCAGCTTGATAGTTTCAGTGACCACAGTTTGTGAACTAGATAGTCAGAACATAAGGCTGACAAATATGAATTTTTATAGGGACAGTGGAATAAAATATTTTCTAATTGAGGTCATCCTAGAAAGTGAAGTAACTCTCTTTTTCTTCACTCTCCCTTACCTGACCTGAAAGCCTCACTCCTGTAAACAAGCTTCTCTGGTTTAAATCTAGAGGGAAGAACATTGGCTTTTGAGTTATTCATTCACTGAATGCCTGCCAGGGCCCACTGTGCCAGTGTTCCAGCCCTACTCTCCTACTTACTATCTGGCTGTGGGCTTTCGGGCTTTCGGTCTTTCGTATCCCTGTAAGATGGGGTAATAGTACTTGCTCTGCTTATAAAATCGCCTAAAAGCATAAAGCTGAACTAAAGTCAAAATGGCTGCGCTAATGCTTCAGCGAACCTTGATTTTAAAGTAAACCTTCTCTCTTCCAAAAACCTCCCTCCTCCCTTCTGAGTCTTTTGTTTCAGGAATCTGGTACCATCCTGAAAATTGACTAAGGAGGCTGGGCAGCACATGCGCCATTACTGTCGAAACTGGCTAGATCCTGTATTTCCCTATAACAACCCCCACACACCCCCTCCTCCGGGCAGCCTTGCAGTTCTTGAAGGCCAGAGCCTGCTGGCCGGCAAAGGAATAAAGCTATTGTTCCTCCTTGTCCCAAACTCCATCTTCATATTATATTTTGGCTCCAAAACCAACAGAGGTTGGTTTTCACCAATACCTATATCACACTGATATGAAGATGAAATGAAACAATGCTTTTGAAGGTATCTGGAACCAAAAGGGTAAGAGCCCTACATACAAATTTGAAGTTTTTATAAATCATGGTCAGGGGCATTACCCAAGGTCACAGGTAAAAAGTTAAATTCCCACCACAAGAGACTCTTAATAGTAGAGAACAAACTGAGGGTTGATGGAGGTGGGCGGGGGGGGATGAACTAGATGGCTGATGGGTGTTAAGAAGGGCACCTGTTGTGATGAGCACTGGGTTTTGTATGTAATGATAAATCACTGAGTTCTACTTCTGAAAACAATATTGCCCTATATATTAACTAACTAAAAAAAAAAAAAGTTCAATAACCATGGCACCTGGCTGGCTCACAGTTTGGGGACTGTGCAACTCTTGATCTCAGAGTTGTGAGTTAGAGCCCCACGTTGAGTATAGAGATTACTTAAAAGTAAAATCTTAAAAAATCTTAAAAATTCCCCCCCAAAAAAGTTCAATTTCCCCCCAAAGAGTTCAGTTTCCTGCAGTTAGTATCCAAAATATATAAAAAAAACTTATACAACTCAATACCAAAAAAACAAATAATCCAATTAAAAAAGGGGCAAAAGACATGAACAGACATTTCTCCAAAGAAGACATTCAGATGGCTAACAGACACATGAAAAGATGCTCAATGTCACTCATCATCAGGAAATACAAATCAAAACCACAATGAGATATCACCTCACACCTGTCAGAATGGCTATAATAAAAAACACAAGAAACAACAAGTGTTGGCAAGGACGTGGAGAAAAAGGAACCTTGTGCTCTGTGGGTGGGAATGCAAACTGGTGTCAGCACAGAGCCCAATCTGGGGCTCAAACCCATGAACCACCAGATCATGACCTGAGCTAGAGTTGGACATTCAATCAACTGAGCCACCCAGGTGCCCCACAAGATAGTCTTTTTAAAAAATGTTGATTTATTTGAGAGAGAGAGAGAGAGAGAGAGAGAGAGAGAGAGAGCATGAACTGGGGGAGTGGGGACTAGGAAAAATCCCAAGCAGCGCAGATCATGAGATTATGACCTAGGCTGAAATCCAGAGCTGAACCCTTAACCAACTGAGCCAGCCAGGTGCCCCACTCTTAACTATAGAGAACAAACTGGTGGTCACCAGAGGGGATGTAGGTGGGGGTGAGTGAAACAGCTGAAGGGGAGTAAGAGTACACTTATTGTGATGAGCACTGAGTAATGTATAGAATTGTTGGATTGCTATATTGTACACCTGACACTAATATAACACCATATGCTAATTACACTGGAATAAAAAAAAGATGGAAAAATAAAGTTCAATTCCTGCAGATGGCAAGTATGGAATAAATTAAATGGACAGTTCGGAAATGGATGTATTTTGGGGAGACAGGAATTGCCCTCAGGAAATAAAGTCACTTTTGGAAAGTAAAACGGGGAAGAATCTGTGCATAATAGATGAGACCATCAACTACAGAAGCATTTCATCCTAAAAAAATGGCAAATGTAGTGTGTAGGAGATCTGGGGACACCCAAATCCAATTAGTATCCAAATGTATTGCATGCTTGCTAAATGCCAGGTACCCTGCAAACACTTTAGTTATTTGATCCCCATAACAACCCTATTATCTCCACTTTACAGAGAAGGAACGCAAGGCACAGAGAAGTGAAGTGATTTGCCCAAGGTCATCACAGGGAAATGGTGGAGGCAGGATTCTAATTTCAGATAGTCTGACCTCAGAGCCTGTGTGCTGAACGGACTGCTCAGCTGAAGCAGTAGGAGCGCATGCTCAAGAAAGTAGGGCTTAATATAGAAAAAAGGGGTGGCCTTTCAATATCCGACTGAAAAAGAATGTGTTAACATATCGGTTCTAAACTTACCAGGTAACAAGAATCATTATTCTTCCTGTAATCGCTTCTCAAGCTGTAATGTACATATGAATCACATGGTGACCTTGTTAAAATGCAGATTCTGATTCAGTAGGTCTGGGTGAGGCCTGAGACCATGCTTACTCCCCTTGTTCCTAGTCTGCAGACCATACTTTAAGGAGCAAGGCTCTGGGCAGAGGGCGAGAAGGTCCCCATCATTAGAAAAGGATTTGCCCACTGAAAATGAAGAAACTGGGTTCTGTGTCCCATGAGGCCGCTTCCAACAGCTGAAGCCCCTCTTTGAGGCTCCAAACACCTGAATTTCTGGGCCTACCCAGGCTCTGATCTCTCCCCTAAGTCAGACAGCTTTTTCCTCCAACTTTACCCATGGGGCCCTGTGGGGTTTTTCTTGGAGAGCTTTCTCTTGCTGAGGCCATCAGAAGACTCAGGGGCTCTGAGCCAGCTGAGCGGGGAGCCTGTGCCGTGTGGGGTAGACTCTGGGATGAGTGGCCTGGCACTCTCTTGTGCTCTGGAAACGTTTGCTGAGAGAATGAACAATAATAAGGGTGTACTGGAAAATGAGCCATGAGAGTACAGTAGTGGGAGGTCTGCTGAGGGGTAGAAGGTTGACTTTGCCTCCTTGGCTGTTACATTCATGGCTGGGCCACAGTGTGAAGTTCTAGATCTAAGGAGTTTGTGTTTTGTGAAGGCATGGGCTGGTCAATCTTGCTGATCTACCAGATCTACAGCAGACTGTTGAGTGAATGAATAAATGAAGATCTAGGGGGAGCAATGCAGTGCCTGAAGCCCTTCCTCTCTACCTTGTCCTTGGGATGGCTGTGTGGATGACTCACGTCCTGCTGCCCACTCACTTTCTCAGCCTAAAACCACATGTCCTGGAGTGTGGTGGCAGTGAGCTGACCTTCCCCTCCCACCCCTCCCTGTCTGCCACAGGATCTTCATTGTACACAGTTCCTAAGTTTCCAGCAAGTTGCCTTTCCTCCTTGCTTTCTGGGTAAGAGCTGAGAAATGTGGGCCTTGGAGAAAATGGAGACCCAGTTTAGGTTTCCAGAGAGGTCTTTCTGAACAAGTGTTCAAGAACACCGGGCTGTTCTGAAGCTGGCTAAGAGGAGAACCAGAGACTTCAGAACCATTTCAAGCTCTAAGAACTATCCTTCTGCCCCCGGTCTGGGTCCTAGGCCACATCACGCCCAAACATTTGAACTCAAAACCAAAGGAAAGAGACCAGGCGATGAGCAGTCAAGGAGAAACCACATAAAGTGTGGAGTGGGTGGCCTTGTCCCCTACTCCTTGGGCGGGCAGAGGAATGGACCAACCCATTTGCCTGATGCAACCAAAATCCGGCTCTTTATTGCTATGGGACACTGGCCTGAGACCAGTCTTAATCAGTGTCTCCACATCAGAGCACAGCTTTCTGGGTGCTTGAAAGCACCCTCCCCGTACATTCCTTCTTTGTCTGGAACTTTCCCTGGACCTGGTGAGGGGATAGCTGTGGATACTGGGTGCCCAGTCCTATTTGATGGGAAGTGAGGAAACGTTTGAAGGCAAAGGCCAGCCATATCCACAGCAGGTGGGAAAGTGGAGGTGGTGATGGTGATGTGTGGTCCTTACCTTATTATTTATTGTTAATTAATTAATTAATTAATTTTGAACCTGTTGCCTATAGGAATTGACTACAGTTGTGTGTAAGACAGATTTCCTTTCTTGAGAAGTCTCAAGAGAACAGAGTTTTCAATAACTCTGAGACATGATCAGGCTACTCCATCAACTTTATTTCTGGAGAGACCATGTGCCCCTGACTTCCTGCCTCTTCTTACGCTGGAGAAACTTGGGACAGTCTTGGAGTCAGCTCTTCTAGAAATGCCCTTTCTATTCCAACAGGGTTTGAGGAGGCTTAACATGCCGGCTGTAAAAGCAACAGAGTTAATCAAAATAAGGAAGAAAGAAGGGGGGAAGTAAATGTGTTAACTTAAGTGCAAATAAGAGTTAACACCCAAGGGCATCAGAGCTGCCTCTGCACTTACTGACAGCCAGGGAAAAGGCAACTACAGACTTGAAATTTGTTAGCTGCTTCACTCATTTAACTGTTGCTTCATTCTCTGGGCCTTGGTTTCTTAGTCTGCAAAATAACATGCATCAACTTGAAGTTTATTGAGAGCGTCACCTGATATGATACACACAGAGCACCTGTAACAGTGCTTGGCACATTGTAAACATTCAGTTGCAATCATAGATATTCCTACCTCATTCATGTGTGAGAGTAACCAAGTGGGAGGAAGTGGTGGGTAGAGGGGAGGCAGTTTTCCTTTATTCAAAGGCTCCTGCCTTGTCTTCCCTGCTCCATCCAAATCCTAATGGACAGCCTCTGAAATTGCCTTTGATCCTGGTCTGGTTACACATGTTGCTATTCCACGGCAGTTCCTCCCCTCCAAGCAGACTATTTCCGGGATGCTTACTTCATGCTCATTAAACAATGACCTCAGATATATTTCCTTGACTGCAAGTCTCTTGGGCTCAGCACAGAAGTGGTGTTGCCTCCTCCTCTTGTCCCACTTCTACAGGCCTGGAGGGGGTGGTGGGTCTGCTTTCCCAGCTCGCAAAAGCTTAGCCTCCACCAAGTTATTGAGAGATGGAAACGTCTCCAAGCAAACTCCAAGCCCGCAGTGCCCAGGTTGGTGTTTAGCAGCATGTAGTAGGTTGTATTGCTCTGTGCTCTTTGCGGATGAGGATGGGTGGGGGACCCTTGGGTTTGTGAGCTTAGTGGCAGTGACTCTGATCTACCAAAGATCCTGTGGGCAGTCAGGGCCAGGCCCGGGCCTCCCACCACCAGGCCAGTGAGCCCACCATGTGTCCTCTGCCATACACTGGGGCTGCAGGTTTTCTTTGAGCAGAAGAAGTGTGAAAGAGCTTGGCCCAGATGGCAGCTCTGACACCTGACACACACACACACACACACAAACTAAGCCGAATCAGCTAGTTTAAGAAGGAGAGCATGAATACTGAGGGAGGACCAGCCATGTGTGAAAACTTTAGAAGGGCTCTACAGAACCTGAAGCCTCAGGATGGCCCTGTAAAAGTAGAGACTCTCAACATCTCCCTTTTACAGATGAAGAAAATAAGGCAGAGAATTAATTTTCCCATGGTCACAGGACTAGCGAGAGCAGAGCAGGTAGTTTGGCTTTACAGTCTGTTTAATCACTAGACCAAATGCTCTCTGCCCTCTTTCCCACTTCTAGCGATAAGGTCAGAACCAGTGCCATTTGTGTTTCAACTGGCAGACCTCTTTCCTCTTTCCATTATCAAGGCACTGTAACTTCTCTCATAGGCAGAGCCTTACCTCTTCTCCCCTACGGGAGGATGAAGATGTCAGGACCAAGACAAATCCAGGTCTTTAAGGGCCATACCCCACTGATGCTCTCTCCCCTGGTGAGGTGGCCAGGACCCATCCTAATCCCCCATCTCTCTCTTTTTATAGTCTGGTTGGCAGAGGCACTCTGTTGTCCTAAGGAAGGAGAGGACCAACTTAAAGATGCTGACAGAATTCATCTGTAATGAGGAATTCTCTCTGAGACTCTGCCTCAGGGCTTTCCCACTGTCTGCAAGCCTATCCCAAAGGGCCTGGACTGTGCTCTCTTACTGATGCCATACTGTGGCTGCCCCACCCCTTCACAGAGTTTGTCCAACAAGATATTTGCCAACTTGAAGGGCTAAATACCACAGACCAGCAAAAGTACACCCATGGACAAAATGAAAACAAAACAACCCCCCCAAAACAAAAAACACATACTGCAAAAGGTCCTAAATAATTCCCTTACAAATAACTACTTTGAAAATTGTTTTTAAAATTATATTATTTATTTTTTTAATTCAAGTATAATTAACATACAGTGTTACATTAGTTTTAGGTGTATGATGATTCAACAATTCAATACTTTACTCAGTGCTCATCATAAGTGTACTCTTAATTCTCTTCACCTATTTCACATATCCCCCCCAAGCCAAAATTATTATTTTAAATGGAAGAGCAACTAAGGACCTTTAACAGATCAGTCCTTCTATTCAATTATTTTATAACCTTGAAATGAACTGAAGGTGGAGGGAGGAGTACATTTTAAGGTGCCAGAATTACATCAGAATTGCATTGTAGGGTCATTGCTCCCAGATACGCACTTTTCTTTTTCAGGCATGACCTTGGCACCTAGAACTTTGTAACTCTGTAACTTTGTTACTCATAGAACTCCATCAGATGATCGAGGTAGGTCAGAGGATACTCTGTGTAGTTCAAGCCTCCATTGACTTCCCTGACAGCAATGATTTACAGCATCTTTGTTCCTATTCAGTGCCCTGCTGCTAGAGATGGCAAAAAGGTGGGGAGGGCTCCAGAACATTCTAAGCCTGTTAAGTATTTCTGGTGATATTCTTCAATCTCACTACAACCCTGACTAGAAACCATGACTTTAATCTCCAGGCATTAGTTCTGATATTAAGCTGCGTAACAGAATGCCCCCAAGTGTGCACAGCAAATCTTATTAATGTCAAAACTACATTGTATACCCTGTAGGAGACCAGAAATCAACTTTTATGTCAAAAGAATAGGAAAGCTTCTGGGATGCAAAGAGAACATCTGCTTTCACTCTTTCCTACATCCTAAAACAGACATTTTTACATTAAGAGCAAACGGAAATTAGCGTTCAGTGCCTACAGAGTTCGGGTCTCATTCGCACACGTTAACTCATTTAAATCCTGCCACAAGGTAGGTACTGATTGTTAACGTTTTACATCCGTGACGTTGCAGTCTGAGTGATCTGGAATTTGCTCAAGGTGACACACTGCAGCAAGTAGAGGTCAGGATTTGAATCTGAAGCACTGTCCTTCCTCCCCGAGCCACAGCCACGACGCAGAAAACACAGGTCCACTACAGGGAAATTAATGACCCACAGCCTTCCTGAGGCTCTGCGCCATAAACGGGGAGACAACCTGGTTCTCGTGACTCCTCTGTCTTTCTGTTTTCTCCCAAGTGCATGACTGCGGGAGCAAAGCGACCACGTGAGCCTCCCTCCTCCCCTGGCGACGGCCACTGCCTGTCTGGCCAAGGGCAAGTCACAGGTGCGACAACGTGCCAGGACTGGATCCAGAGCCAGAGGGCTCGAGCTCCCCCGCAGCCTTACTGGACGGACGGGAGGGAACTCGGCCAGGTGTGGCCTCTGGACGCGGCAGGTCATAAGTAAGCTGAAAAGAAGGCTTGAGAAGAGGTCAGCACTATGAAATAGGGCCCGCAAAGGGGAAACTAGGAATGACCTTGGTCGCCGCCCCTTAACTCAGCCTGACGACCTTTGGCGGCACAGCTAGGGTTCCCTACAGCCTCCACTAGTAACTAACCCGAGCGGCGAGACGCCAAACGGACGCCAGGGCTAGGCTGCAGAGACGAGGTCGGCCCTCCCCACGTGGACAAGCTCCGGACTGAGGGCGTGGCCACGGGCGCGGGTCTGACCAATGAGCGCCGCCGAAGGGCTCACCCGGTTGCGCACGCCGGGCCGGCGTGGGCTGCGCCATCCAGGGGGCGGGGCTCCGGAGCCGGGGCGAGGCGCTGCGGGTCACGCGGGTCGCGGCGCCGGCTATAAGTAGCGGGCGGCGGCGTGTGCCGCCAGAGTGATGGCTGCCGGGGCGCGCTGCGTCCTTCCTCTTCTTTACCGCTGAGGCACCCGCGGGTGCTTCTCGGGTGGGTCGCCAGCTCTGCCGATCCATACCCTGAGTCTCCGCCCCAGGCCGTCTGCTCACGGACCACAGGTGTGTGCGTCTGTGCCGCCGCCGCAGCCTGCGCGTCTGGTCTTCCGCTCGGCCCTTGGTTTTCTCTGGTGAGTGGTGGCGCCACCTTGGAAAGGCTTTCTTCACCGCCCCCCCTCTCCCCGGGACCAGGCGCCGACGCCGTTGGGCTGGAGGCGGTCAGGTGGGCGCGCGCCGGCGGCGGACCGGCATTCTGGCTTCGTTACCGTCCGCCTCCCTCCCCCATTCCGCCCGCCCGCGGGCCTTTTTGGCGGTCCCCGGGCGGCGCGCGCGGGAACAGCCCTTTTCCGGTTTTCGCGGGGAGGGCGCGCGCGGGCCGGCTGCGGACGGGGGGGTTGCCGGGCTGGGCGCGGGCAGCCGAGGAGGTCCCTGGCGCCACGTGCCCACCACCTTGCGCGCCCTGCTCGGGCTGGGGCCGGTGGGCTGCCGGCAGAGGGCAAGGCCGGAGCCTCCAGCCTCGTGGCCAGCGCGGGGTGCCGCACGGGATCCCCCAAGGGCGCGCTGCTATTGTTATTTTCTCTCCTCCCCCCCCCTCCCCCCAGGATGAACTTGCGTCCTTTCTCTTCTCCGCCATGGAATTCTCCTTGCTTTTAGCCCTCCAGAGCCAAAGAAACCCAAGACAACAGATGCTCATACGCAGCGTATAGCAGTAACTCCCCAGCTCGGTTTCTGTGCCGTAGTTTACAGTATTTAATTTTATATAATATATATTATTTATTATAGCATTTTTGATACCTCATATTCTGTTTACACATCTTGAAAGCCGCTCAGTAATTCTCTTATAATTCATAAAAACCACTAGTGTAGAGAATGGCATTTACCGGGGCAACGCTGACTACCAGTACTATTGCTGCTACTGCTGCTTCTGGTCCATCGTACCTATGGATGCTGATCCTGGGCTTCGTTATTGCATTTGTCTTGGCATTTTCCGTGGGAGCCAATGATGTAGCAAATTCGTTTGGTACAGCTGTGGGCTCAGGTGTAGTGACCCTCAAGCAAGCCTGCATCCTAGCTAGTATTTTTGAAACCGTGGGCTCCGTCCTCCTGGGAGCCAAAGTGAGCGAAACAATCAGGAAGGGCTTGATCGACGTGAGGATGTACAACTCGACCCAACAGCTGTTGATGGCCGGCTCTGTCAGTGCTATGTTTGGTAAGTCCTTTTTCTGTGTTTATTACCCCTTAGTGGTGGGTGAGCAAGTGGGTAGTTCTATTCTTGTGCTCTCCCTTTCAGATTATCTTCTTCAGAAGGCACTGCATTCCTGAGAATTTTTCCATTTAATAAAACTTGCCTGTGTTTCAGGTTCTGCTGTGTGGCAACTAGTGGCTTCATTTTTGAAGCTTCCCATTTCTGGAACCCATTGTATTGTTGGTGCAACCATTGGTTTCTCCCTTGTGGCAAAGGGGCAGGAAGGTGTCAGGTGGTCTGAACTGATAAAAATTGGTATGTTTAATTTTAAATGGCTCTTTAATTTTTATTCTTGTCATGTGCCACGAGGCATTATATGAAATAAATGGTGTAAAATGGAGGGATGGAAAGTTTTGAAGATAGATTAAAGGTTTTTTTGTTTGTTTGTTTCTAATTTGCATTAGTTGACATTTTTCTTTTTAATGTGTTCTGTTCCAGTGATGTCTTGGTTCATCTCTCCACTGCTTTCTGGTATTATGTCTGGAATTTTATTCTTCCTCGTTCGTGCATTCATCCTCCGTAAGGTAATCTTTCTCTCCTCTTTTATGATCTTTGATGGGTCACACTCAGTGGTGTTCAGACTGCTAGCATTCTTGTAGATGTGATTGGTGTGGCCTTGGAAAATTAAAAAATATGTCTATGTTTGGTACACCTCTTGTATTGTTTCTGAGCTCTCTGAAAGAGGCAAGTTTCTGATAACCCAGAATGCATTCAGGAAGGAAAAATTGAATGAATATATGGTGTGCCAAGAAATAGGAGAGGCTGGTAATGAAAAAATAAGGAAATTTATTCAGGGTGGTATTGTACAGGTGTTTGTAGAGTACTGTTTTCTCTTAATCACCATCGTATGTGGACCATTTTGACTTATAAGCTTGGGGTTCACTAAGTCATAATGTGTCTTGACAAAACTTTTTTTTTTAAGCTGACAGTTAAATTGAGTAGTTTGGGTTTCTATGCAGTTTTTTTTGTAGTGCTGATTATCATAACCAGGTTATAAGCTTCTAGGTGGGGACTCTCTTTCACAGTGACTTGACTCTAATTTCCCAGACGGGTTAAAAAGAGCCCGTAAAGGTGTTTTTTGTTTTTTCCCTTGGATAAAAAAAAAAAAAAAAAAAACCCACCCCAATTCCAGATAGTCATTTAATTTCTTGTCCATTTGAAAATCTCTTTTGAGGGACCCAGTAGCATTTCTTTTATCAAGAATTCTGATGCTGGTTCCAAAATAACTGTAGATGACAAGGGATGTTGTCATTGGACTCAGTTACTTAGTAAGAACAAATGCATTTTTCTGAGGAAACAAAGTTGTCCTTTTTCTGAAGTGAATGCTCTTAGCGGCCCATTGTAAGTTTGTAAAATGCTCCTAAACTGTAGAAATCTGAGTGAAGAGAGATAGGTAGCTTAGTCCCGACGGGTAAGAATATACTCAGACCCACTTATTTGGTCTAGTTGTAAGCTTCTGTAGGGAGCGGTTTGCATCTCTGTAGAAACACTATGGTAAATTGATTCATTAATTGCCCTTTCCTATGGCCTGAGTCTGGCAGAATATAGCAGTTGAATACTTGGAAAATTGAAACATTTATAGGTGGTTAGAATTTGAGAGTAAATAGTTCATTGTTACTACTAATGGACTTGGAAGTTTGATATTGTTTTATTTATCAAGCAGGATTGATGAGCACCTACCCACCCAATCCTCAAAACTGCTGTAGTATATGATAACATGATGCGTAGGGTCAAGGCTTACCGGTAGTCACAGATCAGATTTTTCAGTGTTCTTATTAGAGCCATATAGAGTACTCCATACCTGAGAACGAGGAGAATTAATAGGATCCTCTGTTACGGATTTCTGCTTTATAAAACTTTACACTGAGTCTTTGTTGATTATTTATTGGGAAGCAGATTGTTCTGATTTTGGAGAGGCTTTGTGTGTCTCAAGATAAAACTTGTCTTCTTGCTTGGAGGGGAAATGGTGCTCTGAGGCGCGAAGAGGGATTTTTAGGTGCTCAGTATCTCATTTGAGAACTGCATGGTAGGTATTTTTCTACCCACAGTTGAGAGCTCAAGTTAAATATACTCACTTCGTAAATATACATTCTTTATGTGGGTATGAGGAGAGCATGATCAAGAATGATTGGAATAGTGTTTAAAACAGTGTTGACTTTGGGGACACCTGGGTGGCTCAGTCAGTTGGGCGTCTGCCTGAGACTTTGGCTCAGGTCATGGTCTCATGGTCTGGGAGTTCAAGCCCCGCGTCAGGCTCTGTGCTGACAGTTTGGAGCCTGGAGCCTGCTTCAGATTCTGTGTCTTCCTCTCTCTCTGTCCCTTCCCACTCATGCGCTGTATCTCTTTCCTTCAGATACAAATAAACATTAAAGGGGAGCCTGGGTGACTTAGTCGGTTGAGCGTCTGGCTTTGGCTCAGGGCATGATCTCGCGGTTTGTGGGTTCAAGCCCCGAGTCGGGCTCTGTGCTGACAGCTAGCTCAGAGCCTGGGGCCTGCTTAGGATTCTGTATCCCCCTCTCTCTCTGACCCTCCCCTGCTCACACTGTCTCTCTCTCTCTGTCTCTCTCAAAAATAAATAAAACATTAGAAAAAAAATTTAAAAAAACAAACGTTAAAAAAGAAATAAACCAGTATTGACTTTGAGGCCCTTCTTTACCTCCAAACTCCCCTGTCCTCCCTGTGACCCATCATACTCTTGTGTTCAGTCTGTCAATGAGTTTTTAGATGATGAATGTGCATAGTTTGGTTACTGTTAGATTTTAAATCTCAAAACATCCTTATGCTGGTAACCTTTGGGGGTACTGGCTGTTAAGTCTGAATATTTGACCGTTAAGCTGCTTTTTTCAACTTAAGATTCTGTTTTGAAAATTAACATTAAAATTGCTTTTTAAAAATTTTCTATTTTCTGATGTTTGTTCCAAGGGTGTTGGGTAGTCTAGTAGGAAAATCCAGAATTGAGGTGAGTTACTTCTCCTCAAAGGCTAGGGGCAATAAACAAGGAATAGGGGAAAAGGGAAAGTTATCCTATTTAAATGCTAGTCAGAGAAAATGGGTCTTTGAGCAGTCTCCCTTTTGTTAGGAATCACATTAAATCTAGGACATCTTTTCAAGCTCAGGAGCCATTTTCTTTAGAGGCTTATCAGAACATCCAGTATATAAACAATGCACTATTCTGGTTGAAGATGGGTAGTTATGAACTCCCCCCCCATCTCTCACCATTACTGGATGATGAGATATTTACATTATTTCCAGATACAGTTTCAAGTGTGTTGTTAGATCGGTCATACAGTAATAAAAATTTTATAAAGTTGTTAGCCTTGGTTATCTCTTGACCAAGAGGAGTCTGGAGGGAGTAGAAGGGAGAAGACCATTCATGTTTTATCTTTTTCGTAGATTTATGAACTTAGCTTTTTTTTAGACAATGAGCTTGTATTTCAAAATAAACTGTTAGTGTCATTCATTCCCTACCTTCTCTCCTACTAATTAATTATTGGTTACCTCAGGGAACACATAATTGGACTATACAGAAAAATAAGTCCTAGGCTACTTCCTCTCAACTCTAATTAGTTTGATTCGATACCATATTACCAAATAGCATTTGAAAATCTGTTAAGAGAAGTCCCTGTGTAATGTTTATAGATCCCTAATGGGTTTTGATTTTGGGAGGATCTTACGAATTTCTAACTTTATTGACTGCCCTTGGAGTGTGTCCCACAGTGTTTATTCCAGGATGCTTAACAGTTCCAGGTATAAAATAGTTCCTAGGTATAGGCTATCACTTTTATTTTGGCCATTTCTCTGTTTGTAGCACTTATTTGTGTATTTATTGATGTGTTTATATATATTTAAAGTATGGATAGGGAAGCTAAAGTTCACTTTTTCAAAAAAGTATTTATTTTGAGAGAGAGAGGGTGGGAGAGAAAGGCAGAGAGAGCGAGAGATGGAATCCCAAGCAGGCTCCCAACGGAGCCCAAATTGTGTCTTGATCTCAATGCTGGTGGGGTCACAACCTGACCTGAGCTGTATCAAAAGTCCCGATGCTTCACCAGCTGAACCACCCGGGCACCTCATGGGAAGCTACAAAATTCAAAAGTGTTTTTTGAACGGCATCTTTCCTTTCTCTTCTGTTTTCATCTTTAGCCACTATCCCCCTCTTCCCAAGTGTTGATTATCCTAGTCGAGAAGCTTTAGAAGCACTTTGGATCTTTCTCTTCTTTCCCAAGATTTTCTTTTGAATTGCTATCCAGACAGCATTAAACCTCTGGGATAACATCTTCAAAGTGTAGCATTCTCATATACTCAAGTCTGTGTTCTCTTTAAGTGTTTAAGCTGGGTGTTTTCCTGTATAATGAATACACATTTGTTGTAAGTGGAACTCTTTATTTCCAGTCACACTGGCCTGTTTGCAGTTCCTTAAACATTTTGAGTTTGCCTCAGGGTTTTTGTACTTGCTGATATCTCTGTCTGGAATATTCTGTGCCTCCCCCCACCCCTTCTCTATCCTTACTTAATGTACAAGGCTTGTTGACTTCCTAGGTTTGTGTCTTTGTTCCACTGATAATTCCCAGTGTGCCCCGCCTTCCTTCACTGCCTTTTCCTCTACGCCTATTTTCTTCATAGCATTTATTGCTAATTTACATTTTTCTGTATTAGAATGTAAATGTTAGTTTTCTGAGGGCAGGAACTGTCTCATTCACTCCCATATTTTAGTGCCCAGGATGGTGTTTGTTTGGTACCGTCTGTTGAATGAGGAGGTGACTTAGTGTACAGTTTATTTTTATCTTAGCTCTTTGGTAAATCATTAATATTGGTTTATTTGTTGATGTCTAGATAAGATGGTTGTTGGCAGGTAATTCTACAGTTTTGGTTTTAAGAAATCTTTGCAAGCATGGTGAGAAATGTCCTAACATCTCATAGTCTTTTTTTTTTTTTTTTTCATAGTCTATTTCTTGATATCCTTTACAGATGTATAGTACATCTCAGGTGTATGCTCAGATTTATATCTGGACAGTCAGGTACCTTAGAGCACTGGGTGTTGATGAAACTGATTGAGACATTACCAGTCACTGGTATAGGTAACTTTGTTAGAAATAGCACCCCCCCAAAAAAAATACCCCCAAAATAAAAAAACAAACACAAATTTAAATTAAGTAGGTGTAAAAGATGAGGTCAGCTTTGGTAAGGAGACTTTCAGAAACAAGGCCAACTGGGCTTTTCCTACTACTAATAGAGACCATTAATTGGCCTTGTGTAATTCCTGAACCTGTCCTTTTACAAGGTTCTATGGAAATGAGTTAACTTAAACACTCCCTCCCTTTTTTTAATTTAAATTCAAGTTAGTTAACCTCTAACTTTATAAGGCCTCTTAAGATATTGATATTAATAATCTTTTATAGACAGATCCCGTTCCTAATGGTTTGCGAGCTTTGCCAGTTTTCTATGCCTGCACAGTTGGAATAAACCTCTTTTCCATCATGTATACTGGAGCACCTTGTAAGTACATATCAAAATATTTAAATGTGAATTTAAAGTTGTTTATAAGACTTGCATTAAATGCCCAATTTACCCCTTTTTGCTTTACAGGGCTGAAATCTCCTAGAAGGTGGCTGGCCTGCGCCCATTTCAGAAGGCTGCAGGCTAGTGTATGCTGAGTTAACCTAGATAGTTTTTCAACCAAAGAGACCTCAGATTCTAAATCACTACAGACCTTTACTCTTTATAGTCTTCACAGGATCCACCGATAATATGGTCTTCTCCCTCCCTTTCTCCTATCTGTGCTAAAAATAACTGGAATTGATACTGACCTCAACCACTGAAGAGTAATTAGTTATATTTGGTCTTCATTCAATATGATCAGTCATTTAGGACTGGTTTGCTGGATATTCTCCTTTTTCTCTCCCAAATGGAGCTACTTTTGTTTCTAAGCACTAAATTTACTTCCCTGAATCTGCTTGAATGAGAAGAGCTGGGATGTTTAACACCTGATCTAAGTGCACTTGGAAGAAGAAATTCATGCAGCTAAGAGGAAAAATAATTTGTGAGGATATAAAGATTGAAATGATTACTTTTATTTTGAGACTAAGGCAAAGCATGGATAAAAATATGATCCATGTTTAATTTAGCAACTGGAAAAGATTACTAACTTGTAACATGTCAGGACAGTACATGCTTTTATCAGTTCAGATTTGCTGTCTAGGGTGTTTTGACTTGATGGTCAGGTCAGTGGCTTTTGATCTTTTGACTGTGACCCACTGGAAAAAATACACTGTACGTTGCTGCCCAAGACCTATGTGCATGTAGAGACTGAGAGAGAGAGGGAAAGAAAACCAGAATAGTACTTTGAAGCTACTTACCCTTATATGTGCCGTGTCCTCATATTTTCAAATAATTCTCTTTAGCAGCTTTTTTTTTTTTTTTTAAATGCTCATTGGAGCCCACTAAATTGGTTTCTGACTAACGGATTGTAACTTGGTTCTTAAACATCACTGAAGTAATAAGTCACTGGTCAAAAATGGAATTAGCTAAGTATTTTAAACCTTGTCTTTATTCTTGGAATAATTAGGAAAGAAAATGGACAACTTTACGAGAATATTGATCTTACTTAGGGGATACCAGACTCCTCACCAAATGGTACAGGCAAAGAAAAGCTTGAATGCTACATTTCCAATTATGTTTTAAATTGAGTTCTTCATGCTAAACTAAAAAGTCTGTCACGCTCTAAGCACTGATGTTTTATCTGGTGGCAGCAAAGCTCATAGTTCAGTGAAATTAGAAACTCAAACTTTTAATCATTTTTGAGAAAGGAACTTGGGATATTTTTGTTCTTTTCTTTGTGGATCATTTACAAGAAAAATTTCCCCTCATTTCCCCTTTTTGGCTTGGAACATAGATTTAAATTGTGATAGAGATTGATTAGGCTTCATGTATTATTTTAGTTTGTGTGACTAACTACAGGGTTAGAATTGATAGGAATTAAAATGGAAAGATTTATAGTCATTATAGAACTTTAGTTTTGAAGGGACCACAGTTTATATCTGATTTTTAAATATTAATCATTTGAGGGTGGGGCAATAGATTTACCATTTTATAAGTAATTTATTAGTAATCAGAATAAAGCAGAAGAACTGCAGGTAGCCAAGCTATTTTTGGATGAACTACAGATTATTATAACATCTTATAGGCTTAAATAGAATTCTGTAGTGCTTTGCTTCTGTCCTTAGTGTAGGTTAGTGGCTTGAAGCCTGTTGGCATTTAAGTGATAAGCACACGAGGGCTGATATTAATGATCCCGAAGCCATGTGAAAAGTAGGCAGGTCTCTAAGATATGCCCTGTTAATTACCACTAAACTATTTTTGTGAAAGATGGTCCTTTGAACTATTCTTACCTTTTGTTAGATAATATTCTGGTTTTCTATATCTTACTTTGATAATGTATCCTAAGAGATAATCCTGTTAAAGGATTTTGTTGGAGGGTAGTACACTGGATTCGATAACTTCCACAGAGAATTCCATCAGTATAACAAATGTGACTCTTGGGGCCCCTTTTTTAAATATTAAAATCCTGCATGTGCAAACATAATGTGTGGCAGCTACCACCTGGAGGCTAGGCAGTGGAATGCTTCCATTTTTTTCATAGCTAGTTGCAGATCCTCAGAATATAGTAGTTTTTGTCTTCTAAGCAAGGAAAGGGAAAAAAAAATTTTGAAGGAGCTTGGGAGACTTGAATCTAGCAGGTGTGGAGAGTGGACCAGAGGTGGAGGTGTGGGTTTCAGATGACCATTGGATTTTTCTCCTGAATTTGTATAGTCAGTACAATAAGCCCTGTGGACCTAAGGCTGGCAGCAGTTATAAAGGGTGATGGGCTGGCTTGGGGGGAACCCCAGAGTCCCTCAAAGAGGGTGTACACGTTGTTGCAGGGGGCTGTTGCCCTGGGGTTTTCAAGATGCACCATTTTATCTCCTAGTGCTGGGCTTTGACAAACTTCCTCTGTGGGGCACCATCCTCATCTCGGTGGGATGTGCAGTTTTCTGTGCCCTTATCGTCTGGTTCTTTGTATGTCCCAGGATGAAGAGAAAAATTGAACGTAAGTAACAAATTGTAGGAGATCGTTTAGCAATGTGCCTGTTAACTTCTTGTATATAAAAACTCACTATTTGGGTAGGTTGGCAAAGTTAGACATATAAATGAGATTTCAGGATATGGGTGTATTCTTACAAACTAGGTTTTTTAATTTTTAGTTTTGAGAGAGAGAGGGAGCGAGAATCCCAACCAGGCTTCACTGCCAGTGTGGAGTCTGACGTTGGGCTTTATACCCATGATCTCACAGACTGTGAGATCTGACCTGAGCAGATCTGAGCAGAAGTTGGACGCTTAATCCGCTTAGCCACCCAGGTGCCCCTGTCCAAACTATGTTTCTATTGACTTGAAATGACTGGAGACCTAGTCATAAGAAATTTTTGACATAATGCTGGGGGCAAACTGGGCATTAAAAAAGATTTTTTTTTAAACTGTTTTATGTTAGAGAGAGCACAAGTAGGGAGGGGCTGAGAGGGAGACACAGAATCGGAAGCAGGCTCCAGGCTCTGAGCTGTCAGCACAGAGCCCGACATGGGGCTTGAACTCACAAACCATGAGATTATAACCTGAACTGAAGTCGGACCCTCAACCGACTGAGCCACCCAGGTGCCCCTACAAACTGAGTATTTAATGTATTTTTTACTGTACCTAGACATCAGTTGCTAGTGACAGAAATATATACAGATGTAGCTTACATTAATTGGGAAGTGTGAGGATATCTTACTGTAAAATAAGGAGTAGATAAAAATATTTTCAGGGGCGCCTGGGTGGCTCAGTTGGTTAAGTGTCTGACTTCGGCTCAGGTCATGACCTCATGGTTCGTGGGTTTGAGCCCCGCATCAGGCTCTATGCTGACAGCTGGCTCAGAGCCTGGAGCCTATCTTTGGATTCTGTGTTTCCCTCTCTCTCTCTGACCCTCCCCTGCTCACACTTTCTCTCTCTCAAAAATAAATAAAAATATTAAAAAAAAAAAACAAAATATTTTCAAGGAGAAACATTTATCTGAACTATTTTTATGTGTAATTTCAGATTTAGACCTGCAAAGCTAAGTCACGTATTTATATCTGACCTTAGATTTGGTTAATTCTCAAAATTATAGCACAGATTCTAGAGGTAGACATTTTCCAGTGTTAATGTGAAGGAATCCTTTAGGCCATCATTATCACACAGTAGTAGAGAATAATTAAATACAATAAGTTTTGGTTAGCATCAGTCTTATTTAAATCTTGTATTCATTTCCTTACTAGATAAGAGTAATCTTTTCTGCCCTTTCTATCTGCAAATGCTTGGTTAGTGATTTCAAGTTTGTTGTTCGGAAGTGGACTGATGCACAGACTGCAGAGGCCTTAGGAAGAGTGCTGCGTCATGCAGCTGCACTGAGATGCCTCTGAGAGGCTCTGGTCTGTGCTAGTCTGGTTGTGCTGAGCGCACAGTGGGAACAAGGCTTGCATGACTTTCTGACTTCATTTTTCCCCCAGTCTGGGAGAAGATGAGACAAGTCTTGCTAATGTTTTATGTCCTAGTCTGTAGCTTGGTTGTGATGCCTGAATGAACATGTAAACATACTGCGCATTGGTAGGATTGGCAGAAAATACTACTGCCTTGTCATGGCATTTAGAACCATAAGGTAGAACCATAAGGCACATCTGTTTCACAGAGGTGGGAATTTAAGTTGTCATCTTTAGTTGCCTGCATTGAGCTCTGTTGCTTTACTTGAACTTCTGGACTGAAATTTGGGGGCATTTCTTTTTTAAAAAGAACATGAACTAGATGCAGTCTAAATTTTCAGTCTGTCAGGTGGAGCTAAGAACGGTTTTTACCGTTGTAAAACAAAAACCTTTGTCTTGTAAAGGGCAAGAATACACAACAGAGCCCACAAAGCCCAAAAAAATATTTTACTTTCTGGCTTTTTACTGAAAAAGCTTGTGACTCCTGAAGCATTGCTGATTTCTTTGCAAAGGAAAGATAGGAGATAACAGCAAATGAAGTAGACAGGAGTTATTATGCAGAATTTTCACTGAAATATATTTTTGTGATGGATTTTTTTGAGGTGGGGGGAAAGGGAAAATGTAAAACAAGTTAGTTTGGGTCAAAACCAAACAAAAAAAAATCCCCTTTTTTTCCCTAGGAGAAATAAAGTCAAGTCCTTCTGAAAGTCCCTTAATGGAAAAAAAGAATAGCCTGAAAGAAGACCACGAAGAAACAAAGTTGTCTCTCAGTGATATTGAAACCAGGAATCCTGTTTCTGAGGTAGGATCTGCCACTGTGCCCCTCCGGGCTGTTGTGGAGGAGAGAACAGTCTCGTTCAAACTTGGAGACTTGGAGGAAGCTCCTGAGCGAGAGAGGCTTCCCAGCGTGGACCTGAAAGAGGAAACCAGCATTGACAGCGCCATGAATGGTGAGTGGGGTTTCTTCAGCAGGGAAAATAAGAGTTTTACTTTGTTGTCTATACTGGTGAGGAGGCTCACTGTTTGGACCTGATGCTCTTTGTGTTTAATCTGACTGTTTTGGTCTTGGCTAGGGGCAGTGCAGTTGCCTAATGGGAACCTTGTTCAGTTCAATCAAGCCGTCAGTAACCAGATAAACTCCAGTGGCCACTATCAGTATCACACCGTGCATAAAGATTCTGGCTTATACAAAGAGCTGCTCCATAAATTACATCTTGCCAAGGTGGGAGACTGCATGGGAGACTCTGGTGACAAACCCTTGAGGCGCAATAATAGCTATACTTCCTACACCATGGCAATTTGTGGCATGCCTCTGGATTCATTCCGTGCCAAAGAAGGTGAACAGAAAGGGGAAGAAATGGAGAAGCTGACGTGGCCTAATGCGGAGAGCAAGAAGCGAATTCGAATGGATAGTTATACCAGTTACTGCAATGCTGTGTCTGATATTCACTCGGCATCCGAGATCGACATGAGTGCCAAGGCAGAGATGGGTCTGGGTGACAGAAAAGGAAGTAGCAGCTCTCTAGAAGAATGGTATGACCAGGATAAACCAGAGGTGTCTCTCCTCTTCCAGTTCCTGCAGATTCTGACAGCCTGCTTTGGGTCATTCGCTCATGGTGGAAATGATGTCAGGTCAGTTGACTCAGAATCTCAGCCTCACTCTTTCTTTTCTTTCCTTTCTTTCCTTTTCTTTTTTCCTTTTATTTCCCTCCTTTCCCTCCCTTCCTTCCTTTCCTTTTTTTTTTTTTTTTTTTAATTTTTTTTATTCTGAGAGCAAGCACAAGCCGGGGAGGGCTAGGGAGAGGGAGAATCCCAAGCAGGTTTCATGCAGTCAAGGTGCAGAGCCTGACCCAGGACTCAAACTCAGGAACCGTGAAATCATGACCTGAGCCAAAATCAAAGAGTCAGACCCTTAGGGGCGCCTGGGTGGCTCAGTTGAGTGTCTACCTTCAGCTCAGATCATGATCTTGTGGTCTGTGGATGTGAGCCCTGCGTTGGGCTCTGTGCTGACAGCTCAGAGCCTGGAGCCTGCTTCAAATTCTGTGTCTCCCTCTCTCTCCCTGCCCCTTCCCCACTCTCTGTCTCAAAAATAAAAACATTTAAAAATTTTTAATAAAAACGTTGGACACTTAACTGAGCCACCCAAGTGCCCCACCACACTTTGCATTTTTATCTTAACCTTATCCCTTTTATAAGGCTCTGCTTGTGATTGTGCTGCTCATACCACCCCATGGGACACTAAATAATCTAGAAAGGATGAGGTGAGAGGAGTTACTGACTTAATAAAACAGGCAGTAAAGTTTTTTTTCTTTAGAGAGATTACAAAGAATGGTGTTGTCTACTGTGATAGGATCCAGTTCTTTGATAGTAAATTCTCTGAATGTAAGATGAAAAACTTAATTACTGCCCCTAGGGAATGAATTTGTAGGTTGTTAGCCTTAGTTCTGTGGTTTGTAAACTGGCCACAGGAACCTGAGTTGTTTCAGGCTTCCTGTTGGAAGATAGGCCACCAAATGCATGGTGTTCTTCTCTGAGAGCAGCTTTTACTTCTTCTCCTGTGTGTGTTGGAGTTCCATTTATTTCTTTTCGGATGAGCTTGACAGCTTTGCTTTGAATAATCTAGTAGGTCATTTAGCAAATTGGATCTTGCCGAATTCTAGTTCTGCCTGAAAAATCATCTTTATCCTCTTTTTTCAGCAATGCCATCGGTCCTCTGGTTGCTTTGTATCTGGTTTATGACACGAGAGATGTTTCTTCAAAAGTGGCAACACCCATATGGCTTCTGCTCTATGGTGGAGTTGGTATTTGTATTGGTCTGTGGGTTTGGGGAAGGAGAGTTATCCAGACCATGGGGAAAGATCTGACACCGATCACACCTTCTAGGTAAGTTGGTAAAGCAGGTCTTAGAGAGACTAATGCTCATTTTCTTAAGGTGCACAGTACCGTGTAGTGTTACCACACAACTCTTCAGCTAAAGTAACTCAAGCTTGTATAAGTTCTAGATGTTACTTTCATTGTGTGAACTTTTAGATGTTACGTATTGTCTGGCCCTTAAACGTAATTTTGGTCAAATATTCATCTCCAGTGGTTTCTTAACAGTATAACTTTTCTGAGAAAGGTGTGTGTGGAGTGAATAGCTATGTATACTTGTCCTTTGTCTTGGGAGCTGAGTCTGAGGTTTATTAAATTCTTCAAAATAAAAGTGCAAACTGTAATAATGGGTTTCCAAAAAACCTTAAAACCTCAAAACGTTAGAGAAGAGAGAAAATAGCCTCATCTATTTATTTATTTATAAAAATTTTTTTTAATGTTTTATTTATTTTTGAGTATGAGAGTGTGAGTGGGGGAGGAACAGAGAGAGGGGAACAGAAGTTCCAAAGCGGGCTTGCTCTGCGCTGGCACAGCAAGCCTGATGCGGGGCTTGAACTCGCAAACTGTGAGATCATGACCTGAGCCAATGTTGGACACAACCAACTGAGCCGCCCAAGCGCCCCAAGAGCCTGATTTAAAGTATATTTCAGGAGCTGTAGCAAATTAAAAATTGTTAATGAAGGTTTTGTCATAGAGAAGAGCACAGTAAGATTGTGTTAACTTTGAGATAATGTTAGCTTATTAAAAAATCAATTTCTATTCTTGACAAGTAATCTTTTTATGTTTACAGTGGCTTCAGTATTGAACTGGCATCTGCCCTCACTGTGGTAATTGCATCAAATATTGGTCTTCCCATCAGTACAACACATTGTAAAGTAAGTGAACATATTGTGTCTATTGAATGGCTCTAGTAATATGGAGAGGGTTTTTGTTAAGTGAAACTGGTTTAGAAAGTTTTATACAGTTGAAGTCTTGAAGAGTTCACAAGTTTAGGACAAGTGACTGTAAGAATGTAAAGGCTTACATTTTATAATTTTTTAGGTCTAGTACTCTCATGTAAGCAAATGATGTATGTTTTCCCCAAATGATATAAAAGCCCTTTTTGTATTAGTTAGCAAGTCCGTGAGGCTTCTTGAACGGTTGAAGGGCAGTTTGTTTATAGAAAGAAGATATTCAGAGCCTCTCTGAATTGAAGTATAGGGAAACTTGTTGAATTCTAATTTTGCTTGGTGGCCATGCATTAATTGTGGGAAGAGGAAGAAACTGGCTTCTTTAAGGCAATTTAAGTTGGTTGATCTTAAAAAGGTGGAGTCTGTGAGTCATCCTTTTTCTTCCAGGATATCTCCAGGCGTCTGGCTATGAGGTGTAATATCTGCCTCCCTCTGAACTGATATTTGGAAAACCTAAAACTTATTAAAGTAGTTCTATATATATATATATATATTTTTTTTTTTTTTAAGTTTATTTACTTTGAGGTGAGGGGTGGTGACAGAACCCTAAGCGGGTTGCACGCTACCAGTGCAGAACCCAGTGAGGGGCTCAAACTCATGAACTGCAAGATCATGACCTGAGGCCGAGATCGAGTTGGACGCTTAGCCAACTGAGCCACCCAGGCACCCCAAGTAGTTCAGTATAATTAAATAGCAGTTCCTTATTAAAGTAGTTGATTAAATTCCAGTAGCTCAGAAGAGATAAAGGAAGTGTTCTCCTGTTTTACCCCAATTAGCACAGACTTAACAATTGGATTTTTGTATTGTCTTTATCTTTCCGTTAGTAATCTTATTACAAACCGTCTTAAATGGAATCAGTCTCATCCAGCAGTCTGGGGCTCCTTTCCTACATAAATAAGATCATGTGTCTGTTACCAAAATGCCATTGGCCTTTACTAACCAGTTTCCTTGATCCTTTTCTCTGCTAGGTGGGTTCTGTTGTATCTGTTGGCTGGCTCCGATCCAAAAAGGCTGTTGATTGGCGACTCTTCCGCAACATTTTTATGGCCTGGTTTGTTACAGTCCCCATATCTGGCGTTATCAGTGCTGCTATTATGGCAGTCTTCAAATATGTCATCCTCAGAGTGTGAAGCTGTTTGAGATTAAAATTCCTGTCAATGTTTGGGGCCACCTTACACATTCCTGCTCCTTTGAAGAATGATCACAGTGTTACAGAAGACCAACAAGAGTCTTTTTAAAGTTTGGGAGCTGTGGGAGGGAAGTGTTACTTGTGCTATAATTGCTTTTGTGCTAAATATGACTTGTCTCAAAATTAGCTATGTAAAATAGCCAGGTTTCCACTGGTTCCTATTAAGGTCCCTTTTCCTTCTGGGCTGTGAATTCCTGTACATAATTCTCTACTTTTTGTATCAGGCTTCAATTCCATTATGTTTTAATGTTGTCTCTGAAGATAACTTGTGATTTTTTTTTTTTTTTTAAACCATTCAGAGCCATTTGACCCAGTGTGCTCTGCTTTGGTGGTTTCACCAGCTTCTGCCCTAACATGCACAGGGACTTAACAACAGAAACATAACTGAAGCTTCCCTTGTAGTCTCTTAGAGAAATAGAGCCATTTGTACTCTGCCCTCCTGTCCGGTAGTGGCAGGTTTCATTGGCATATGTGGGAACTTCTTATAGGGATGAGGTTCTTTGGACACATGAACTTAAATGAAGATTTAAGTAGTAACTTCTTTGCAAGCAATTCATTGACTATTATTGCTAAAAAGAAGTAGGAAGAAAAAGCCTTCTGGCAGTCTTGGTTATTTAAGATTTCTGGCAGTGTGGGATGGATGAATGAAGTGGAATATGTACTTTGGGCAAGTTAAATGGGACAGCCTTCCATGTTCATCTGTCTACCTCTTAACTGAATAAAAAAGCCTACAGTTTTTAGAAAATTTTGTTCTCATGGTTTTTGTTCATATTTGAAGCATCTGGGCTCCAAATCAGTTAACCCTATGTATGCCATTCTTAGGTGAGTGTGAATATCTTAAACGAGAACTACCGACCAACTTCCCCACTCCTCCCTGTTAAGTTTCTTGTAATCCCAAAATGTATACATGACATACCTCCACAGGCACTGTTTAATAACTATGTGGCATTTTAACTTTTTTCCTCCATTTTTTTTAAAGGTTATTTATTTGTTTTGAGAGGAGGGGAGGCATGTGCAAGTGCATGTGGGGGAGGGGCAGAGAGAATCCTAAGCAGGCTCCGGGCTGTCAGTGCAGAGCCTGACATGAGGCTCAAACTCCTAAACTGTAACATGACCTGAGCCGAAATCAAGAGTGGGTTGCTTAACCTACTGAGCCACCCAGGTGGCCCCATTTTTCCTTTTAATAGCACAGCCTAGACACTTCTACATTAGCATGTATAAATCTACTCATTGTTTGACAGCCACAAAGTTTTCCCGTTTGGATAGACTATTTTACCAAATCCTTATTTAGATTATTCCTGGCTTTGCTAAGGATCCTTTATGAAGGATGCTAAGACAGATGGAGTGTGTGAAGCTCAGCTTATTTAAAAATTCTCTGTTCTTCAGTTTTGACCCATTATCTCTTTTACCCTTGATCAGAACACTTTACGAAAAGTATATTGCTTTGCAAACTAGGTAGATGGTTCCTGTCCTGAGAGTTAAGTTTTAGGAGGATGCTTTTGAGAAGCTACCCTGTACCAAATGAAGTTATGCCTGCTTGACCTATGCCTGAGAGAGATTAGATCACTGGTTGGATACATGCCATAGAATGGCTCAGTCAGTGTTTACCGTTTAAGGTTGGGAACTGCTCAGCTTTTTATATACATTTAATCTTCAAGATTCCTTCAAACAGGTCTTACCATTCTTTTACAGATGATAGAATCTGCCTGAGGAACCATATCTTTCCCAATACTACATGTTAGCAGAGAATGGACATCAGTTTAGCCTTTGGGGCTGGCTGAAAGTAGCCTTGTAACTTTGAGGAAGGAGGGAGGAAGCTATGGTAAAGGGGAACTAGCATTAATCTCTGAACTGAAGGTTTTGGAGGAGACCCTCTTGGGTTTTGGTATTGGCTTCCTTTCCTGGTGCTATATGACTTCACACCTTCCCTGTGATAAAATGGAGAATAGTAGCCCTCCTCAGCGTTTCCCCCTTGGCTCTGGAGAGAACAGCAGAGAAAATATTGAATCAAGGATGTGCTTCTCTAGGAAGAGCAGCTAGGTCTGGGGAAGAGGAACCCCAAGAGCTAGGAAGAGAAGAAGAAGTTTGTATTTCCATTTGTAGTAATGTCTGATAATGGACCAGGGATACATGGTTGGGAGAACTTGGCCTATGTTTCTTGAGAATAGATGTTGGCTTTTTTTTTTCTTTTTTCTTTCTTTTTATTTTTTTAAAGAGAGCGAGTGGGGAAGGAGCAGGGGTGGAGAGAGAATCTCAGGCAGGCTGCATGCCCATGACCTGAACTGAAACGAAGTCAGAATGCCCAACTGACTGAGCTATCCATCCAGTCACCGATGTTGCCTTTTTTTTTTTTTTTTAAGTTTGTTTATTTTGAGAGGAAAGAGAATCCCAAGCAGGCTCCTCACAGTCAGCGCAGAATGTGGGCTCGAACTCATGAACTGCAAGATCATGACCTGAGCCAAAACCAAGAGTTGGATGCTTAACCTGACTGAGCCACCTAGGTATGTTGCCTTTTTTTTTTTTTTTTTTTTTTTTAATTTATTTTGGAGAAGGGGACAGGATCCCAAGTGAGCTCTCCCCTGACAGCCTGATGTGGGGCTCGAGCTCAACCGTGAGATCATGACATGAGCTGAAGTTGGATGCTTAACCGACTGAACCACTCCGGTGCCCCATTGCCTTTTTTTAAACAAAAAATGTTTAGGGCACCTGGCTGGCTCAGTAGAACATGCAACTCTTGATCTCAGTGTTGTAAGTTCAAGTCTGACACTGCGTGTAGAGATTACTCAAAAAGTAAAATCTTAAACTTTTTAAAATTAGGGCTGTATGTGTGCATATTAAGGAGTCCCGTGATTCAGCAAGACTTGTAACAGAAATGGATTTCCTACCACCATCTCTCCCTTTCCTGATGCTGCTACACTCTGTTCTTTTGTTGGAGTATTTGTGTGTAGCTGAATAATCCACATTTGTATAACTACTTGGCCCTTCTGGCTTTCAGCTCTTGACTCCCCATAGTGTAAAATGATTTGTAGTTCTAGTTGTCTTCAACTTTTACTATACACGGACCTTAACCTCCCACCTTACCTGTATAATTGGGTCTTAATTTTGGTAAGATGATAGAATATTTAAAAGCTGAGTCTTACAGTTAATATATCACAATCACTTTTCCTGTACAAGTTTTTGTTTTTCCCTGCAGTGGTCTTTTTTTAGGTTCTTGTCACTAATTCATTCGGTACCACTTGTCTGATTTCCTCAGGACTACTGGAAGCAATGGGAATGTTACTAATTTATTAGGGAAGCCTCTCTCACAGATTATCTTCTCCAATCTAGAAGAGTAGTTTCACATCTGTGTCCCAAAATTTCCCTCTTCGTTTTGGGAGTTTGTTCTACTGCCACTGTTAGATTTCCTATTTCCTGTAGTCCTGTGTTCGTTTTTTGTGCTTTATACCCTTGTTTTTACGGAAAACACCCTGTAGCAACTTCCTGGGAAAGAATGTTGGGGAAGAGTTTTGGGGGACTTTTCATGGCTGGAATGTGTTTTTTATTTCTTCACATTTAGTTGATAATATGCATATAAAACTAGGTTTGAAATAATTTCCCTTAAGAATATTGAAGGCATTGCTTTCAGTGCTGCTGTGGAAGAAGTCTGAAGCCTTTCTGAAGTGTGTGTGGCCCTGTGTGTGTGACCCATCTTTCTGGAAGTTTGTTAGGGTATTTAGTTCTTAGTATTAGAAACCTGACAGTGAAGAGTTGGTTTGCTTTCCAGTGGACTGAGTACTTCACTCTTGGAAGTCCAGAAAATTATGGTTTTCAGTTCTAGGCACTTACTGAATTACCTTGATATCCTCCATGTGGTTTTTGTTGTGAGCTTTTTATGCAACCCAATTAGTCCTAATTTCTGAGTGTTTTGCTCAGTACATTTTTGTTTCTCTGACGTTGTCCTTTTTTGGGGGGGAGATGTCCTCAACTTTGTTGTCTAATACTATTAATATTTCTGCTTTTTAATTTCCAAAATTTTTTTTTGTTTTATTTTTATTTTTGAGAGAGAGAGAGAGTGTGAGCAGGGGAGGGTCAGAGAGAGAGGGAGACACAGAATCTGAAGACAGGCACCCAGGCTCTGAGCTAGCTGTCAGCACAGAGCCCGACACGGGGCTCGAACCCATGAACCGTGAGATGACCTGAGCTGAAGCCGGATGCTCAACCGACTGAGCCACCCAGGCGCCCCTAATTAACAAAATCTTAAGAAAAAAAAAAAAGCATCCTATTAATGGATGCAGTCAGCATCTCTGAGGATATTAATGATAATTAAAATATTTCTCTACCTGTTTTTCACTCTGGCTTTTCACTCTAGTCTCTCTTATGTCAGTGGCTTTTCTCAGCGACCTGGTGATCTCTGGTCATCTCCTATTTGTACGAGTGAAGCACTAAGGTGCTGGTGGGAAGCTTTGGGTGTGTGGGTGGCCCTTGTGGGACCGTGTGGCCTTTGTCTTGGGCAGTGGTTCTTCCACCCCCCACCCCCACCCCCGCCAGATTATATGGCAATATTTAGAGTCCTTCTTCGTTGTCACGGTACGGGGTTGCTCCTGGCCAGAGATGTTGCTATAAACATCCTACAGTACACAGGGGTCCCCCCTTGAAAACAAAGAATTACCTGGCCTAAAATGTCAAAAGTCTGAGGTTGAGAAACCCTGGTCTAGGCTAGTCTGGTTAGACAGTTTCCTTGGTAGAGTCCCAGAGAAGAATCAGAAAGGTGTAAAGGCCTGACCTCAAAGTTCTGGCTCTCAGTGGGGGAAGAGTTCACTGTGTATTTTAATCTTGTGTCCAGTACAGGAATCCTTGGTTTGTGTGGCTTAATTATGCACGAATTGGTTACCACAGTTTAGGTAAATAACACCAGTCCCCCTCCAACACAGTTCGAATTTCAGTTGCTGTGGTATATTCACTGTGAGTGATTGCATAAAGTTATGAACTTGAACACTAGTTCTTCAGTCCACCAGTCACATTTACAAAAGAACAGATGTGCACCTCCATGAATGGCGTATCACATCACTTCTTTCAAAGTTTATTGGTGATTGGTTGCTGTTCATCTGTTAGTTTACTCACTGAGGACAGATTCCCCCAGTGGTAGAGACACTAAACTTTTAGCACTCCTAGGTGTTTGAATGAAAATGTGAAAACTTTTTTTTTTTTTTTTTTTTTTTTTTTTTTTTTTTTTACCATCACACACAACTTTCGTTGATCAGCCAGTAGACAGGTTTATTTCAAAATTTTTTTTTTAAACTTTATTTTGAGAGAAAAAGAGTTTGGGTGTGAGCAGGGCAGGGGCAGAGAATCTCAAGCAGGCTCCACAATCAGCACAGCCAGACATGGGGCTCGATCTCATGACCCTGAAATCATAATCTGAGTTGAAACTAAGAGTTGGACCCAAGCTCAGAGGACTGAGCCACCCAGGTACCCCAGATGGGGGAGGTTGTTGGGGGGATTTCAGCAAATGGAATGCATGAGGAGGAGGAGCAGAGGAAGAGAGAGAGAAAGAGAGAGAAAGGGAGTCTTAAGGCTCTAGGCCCAGTGCAGAGCCTGACACGGGTGGGGGCTGTATATCAAGATCAACTGTGAGATCATGACCTGAGCCGAAATCAAGAGTTAGATGCTCAACAACTGAGCCACCCATGTGCCCCTTTACTGGTGTATTTTAAAACAAATCCCAAACTTAGCATCTTACCTGTGAAATACTTGGGGACATGCCTGAAAGATGGTATTCTGTTGTTTTTAAAAAAATGTTACTGCATTGTACCTGAACAGCTTCTTAGACTTTTTCTGGTGTTAACCTCTCTCCCATGGTCTCTTCTGGAGATACCATTTCCTCAAATTTCCTAGCTTTTTGCGACCAGCTTAGCTTCAGCCTTCTTAGGTCTGCCACGTCTGTCTACCTTTGCTGCAACCAGTCTTGTGGTTTTGTATCCACGCCTGTTGTCTGTTTCAACAGTGGTCCCTTATTACCACTTCGGTGGCATTTCAGAGGGAATGAAGGTTAATATTTCAATCTGTGTTTACTTAGAAAATACTGATACTTTAATACTTGTTTTTTTAAAGTTTATTTATTTTAGAGAGAGCACGAGAGGGGCAGAGAGGGAGAGAGAATCCCAAGCAGACTCCACTCTGTCAGCCTGGAGCCTTATGTGGAGTTCAAATTCATGAACCATGAGATTATGACCTGAGCCGGAATCAAGAGTCGGATGCTCAACTAACTGAGCCACCCAGATGCCCCAATACTTTCTAAAGTGGAAAATTTATTGGAATGTTTAAATTGGAAAAAAATTTGAACACTTACGCATAGAAGGTAGAGAATGAAGTTCACTTGCTTTCCCCTTTCTCAGTCCCATTATGCAAAGGTAACTGTCAGTAGCTTGCGTGTCAGTAAATTGTAGTTATGTCAAAACCTTGCATATCTTAGGCATTTTGTCTATGCATGTGTGCACAGGTGTGTGTACACACACGAAAAATCTTTTTTTTTTTTTTAATAGAGATGAATTTGTTTATTCCTTGGTAAAAGCCCCTTCGTATCATTCACAGAATAAACAGGTCAGTGTTGAGTCACCTGGTTAACCTACTGTTGTACAGAGAACTAGATAAATGTTACACAATCATTTACTTGTGTTTACTGGCAAGTCGCTGTGTCCTTTGCAAGCTGGGCTAAGCTTTAGGCTAAGCTAGTACTTTCAACAGTGCTTTTCCTGACTGGCAGGAAATAAAAGGATTGGTTCTCACTTCACTCCTTCACCTTCAGGCATTATAAATAAAGCCTTTAGAGACAAAAGGTGACAAAGTTAAGATTGTTGCTCATTAAAAGCTGGGTTGTGTTTGTTCCCTGTAAAATGTAGTGGTGTCAAGATGCCTAGTCTGTTAAAACCCTTTCTCTGCTGTGTGCAGTGCATAAGATTTTCATGCACCTTAATTGCCAATTGTTTTCCCTTGCCCGATGCCAACATTCTGGTCAGTGCTCCAAATTTTGGTAAGGTTATTGAGCTGTACCCATGGTGTGAAACTTGTTTCTCTGTAATACTGTTCTCTCTCTCTCTTTTTAAGTTTATTTATTGATTTTGAGAGAGCGAGAGCACGAGCAGGGGAGAGGCAGAGTGAGGGAGAGCTGTTCTCTGCCTTTCTCTTCACCTCTACTTGAGAGATGTAAATTCTGCCCATTGTTTCGCCCGAGACACAGATATTTGAAAAGCAGAGAGGGTCAGCCAGCTGGAGATTGCTGAGGTGTTTACATCAAACTATTCCTTTTGTAACAGATGGAGACTTTCGAAAGTTTATGGATAGATTTTTAAAAATAACTACTAAAATAAAACACTGGAGCTGCTCATTGTCAGTAGTCCTTGCTTTTCTAATGATTGGGATCTAGTATAAACCCCTTTTGTTACATTTAGAGATGATGCTGGATTTCTCTCATCCAAACATACTGTGGTGTGGTGCAGAATGCTATTTATTAGAAGGACAAGTTGGTTATTTTCTGGGGACTGCTGATAGAGCAAGGTTTCCCCTCCCAGAGTATTATTGCTAACGATCTAGATAGCAGGTTTCTACTTCCCATTCATTCTATTTCTAGAAGCAAGCAAATGTTCTCTAATTGCAGGCTTAGGCTGAATGCCTCAATAGTGTTTCCCACTGTGCTAATTGGAAAAATATAATTCTCAGCTAACTGTGTCCTGCTTTGCAAAATAATCGTTGGCAGCTGAGTTGCCAGTTTGGTTCCTAAAGTGAAGTGTACTTTTTAGGTTCCCTGTAAGGATAGTGGACCTTTGGAAATTCCAGGGAGAGCTTATGGTGTGTCCAAGGACCATTAGAGATCAAACTTCGGCCCATAAGAGTGCAGTGTCTATTGATGTCTTTATCTAGGAGCCTTTATTAAATTTATTTTCAATTAAAAATTTTTTTGGAGGGGCAGGTTCTAGAAATGTTAGTCAATATTTCCCATTAGTTGAATGGTCCTATGATTAGCCTTGTGTGTGCCTATTGATTTGGAAGGGAGATAATTTTCTTCTAGCAAAGGTCTTGGCTTCTGGCAAGCTCTCCATTGACATCAAATATGGTTGGCCTTGCCAGCTCTTTGGAAATTCTGTCAGCTTGTGTGTATAGAGTTGATGTGATACTTCTGTTTAGAATCTTTGGTTTTTCTCAGAGTTCCACATAGAGTCACTGTCCAGTATAGAGAAGGGCTTTAAATTCAAAGTTTCCATTGGAATCAGAGATCTTAAGGATAGTTGATTGCCTTATGTGTGCAGTATAGTATAGTGATTAGGAACATAAGATTTGGAGCTGGATTTATCTGGGTTCTAATCCCATCTCTAGCACTTGCTAGAGTGTGTATCCTGGAGGCTGTCTTATCTTTCTAAGCTTCAGTTCCCTTGTCTAAAGATTGGTGATAATAATGGTACTTATGTCACAAGATTTTCGTGAGATTTGTATGAAATAATATGTGACGTGTGTAATGCCTGACGCTTCATATGCAGTTTGTAAATAGGGTTTATTAACTGATCTCATCCTCCAAATAAATATATGTAATTTTCTTGACATGATAATGTTCAACTTGACATTTATTCTCTAGATACCTTTCCTTGACTGGTGTGACAATATTTCTTGACACTACCTTTATTTCTTAAGTCTGAATTAAAGGATTTAATTCTGGTGGAGTGTCTGAAGAAAAGTATATAGGACTCTGTATAAAAGGGATTAAGTTAAACCAAATGAAAGGAAATCCTAAGAACAGAGAAGAAAGTTTATTTTTTCCCCAGGTGAAAGAGGCACAAGGGCAGTTTTAGTGGCATCATGGTCATCAGGGTAGAAAGAGTCTTTCTATCTTGCCCCATCTTCAGCATATAATTACTACCTCAGGACTTGAAGACCCAAACACGCCAGTCTTCTCATTATTGCTAATATTAAGTTTGATCACTCAGTCTCAATGAGCAGGAAATAGCAAGTAGTTTAGATGCCTTAGGAAGATATGTGCACATCCTGGAGGGTGGGCTATAAATCCTATTCTTGGTCCTAATTTCTTCTGCATCTGAATCCAATCAGAAGACAGACGTCATGGATGCTTTAACAAAGAATTTAATAAAAGAGTTAACTAGGTATAGAGTGTTAACCTGCAACTGAAATGGCAAAATGCATCTACAGTATTGTAGATGTAGCAGCTACAGAGGCTGGGGAAATAAAGATAAGATGGTGGAATTATTAAACTTGAGAAGCTTGGAGAAGAAACCTTGTGAAGTTGACTCCGACATCTGAGTAAGTGTTGCTGTTGGCTGGTGCCAGGCCCACACCAGTGAGGAGGGCATGCTCAGCGACTAAGCTCTGTGAAAAGGCAGGCTCTGTGAGGGTTGAAAAGCTGCAAACAGTATTCGGCTGCTGTACAGAAGGGAACTGCTGCCCTCACAGTGAAGAAATGTGAGGGTGACCTTCACAGGTACAGGAAGCAAGCAAGGAGTAGGTTCCCTCTCCTCACAGCCCCCCCTAGCGGCAGACCACAACGGGAGCAGCTGCAAACATGCGGTTGGGCAAGTCCCGGCCCTGCTGTCACCACAATGCTTACAGGCTCTGAGATGTGAGAGCTTAACCAACATAGGGGTGTCTGCTAGATTTCTTCATCTGATTTGATTTTATTAAAAAAATTTTTTTTTCTAGATTTTTATTTTCAAGTAATTTCTACACCCAGCCTGGGGCT
This sequence comes from Cryptoprocta ferox, assembly GCA_028646485.1. Lineage (NCBI taxonomy): Eukaryota > Metazoa > Chordata > Mammalia > Carnivora > Eupleridae > Cryptoprocta > Cryptoprocta ferox. The sequence goes on along the minus strand of CM053576.1, from coordinate 96,712,301 downwards.
CCTTCTACACCCAGCGTGGGGCTCCAACTTCCAACCTCACATTCAAGAGTTGCATGCTCCACCAACTGAGCCAGCCAGGCACCCCAGGTTTCTCCATTTTAAAAGAATCTTTGGAATTAATACCTGATCTGTGGAGTGAAAGTGAGATTGTGTGATTATCCTGTGCCCTAGCAGTCTTTCGCCCAATTACCTTAGTATCCACTGATGAATCTTAGCCTAAATCAGTTATCACTAGGATGGTTGTAAAATGATGATTTTTCTGTTTTTCTCATTCGTTGTATGTTTATTAGTTGGTGATCTTTGGTAAGGGAGAGCTTTCTCTTCTCCCTCATCACTTGCCCTGCGAAATGTGGTTTTCATTTGGGTGGCCACATACCCTGCTAAGAGCTGGAGATGTAATACTAAAGAGCTGGGATAGAACAGACACCGGTGTAGGCAGCTAGCACTTTGTCGTAGTTCCTGGCCTAGGCAGTCTTATTACTGCAGTTGACTCTATAATTGAGTTGTAAAAGCTTTAGAAAGAATAAGAAGGAATTAGTGTTTTACATGTGTAAGGGTGAGGGGAAACAGCCTGAATTCACCCACAATGTCTGGTGTTTTCAGGGTCATTCATCATTCTCCTAGGAGGACTAAATGGGCCAGTGGTTCTCAACCATGGCTGCACCTTGAACTCCCCTGGAGAGATGAGGCCGAGGTTCCAGCCAGGGGCATTGAGATTTCATAGGTATAGGTGTAACCTGGGCGTCAGAGTCTCTTGGATTCCAATGTGCTTCCAGAGTTGAGGGCTCTGAAATAGGCAGCCTAAATTGGTCATGTGGGGTAAATGCATATTCTCTGTTCCATTCCATTGGACGGGAATGAAGGAACTGAACAAGGTGTATTGCCCTGCCTTGTTTTCAAATCTGCACTTTCAAAATTCTGCCCACTGCTCGTATTTGACCGCATGGCATATTTGTAATTTGACTTCTCCCATTCAAAAAAAAAAAAAAAAAGTTGACTGTTGTCACATTGCAGCCTGACATGGCTAGTCCAGATCTAGGCAACCAGATTTAGCCATGACTTTAGTCACAAATTCATTTGAGCTTCTATAAAAATGGAAACACCTTTTTGTATCTTATGCAATGGAGTGACAGAGAGAATCCCAAAGGTGAGTGAAAAATAAGGGGTGGAATGTCGGAGTAAAAATGATAGAAGTTGCTACTGTGTTTGGAGGCTTTGCCACATCCCCACCATAGCGCTACATACTCAATATAAAGTAGGTCTTTAAAACTTTTAAGGTTTGATATGAAATATTTAAGACATGGAAAGGGTTCTATAAAGAATAAAACAACACTTTTGTACCCACAGTGTAGCTTAAGGTTCCAGGTCCTCGGGGCACCTGGGTGGGTGGCTCAGTCAGTTGAGCATCTGACTCGATTTCAGCTCAGGTCATGATCTCTTGGTTTGTGAGATCAATCCCCACATCGGGCTCTGTGCTGACACCTTCCGAGCCTACTTGGGATTCTCTGCCTCCCTCTCTCTCCACCTCTCTGTCTTTCTCAAAAATAAATAAATAAACATAAAATTTAAAAAAAGGTTCTAGGGCCTGGATTGTTTTCCCTTAGTTCCACTTAGGGCCACTAACTACTTGTGTTCATTATTTGTTATGTACTGATAGATAACCAGAGCTACAGCTAAGGTAGAAACTGAAGAGAAGACATTTCTTACCCTTCATGGATGTTGAAAAATATGTATATTTAGTGTATTTCAAAATTTTAAATCCACCTAACACTGCTGTTTGGAGTTCACTTTTCCCATGTTCTATGGATAGTGCATTTATAAAATCACCTACCCATGACTTCCAATCTACTGTTTTCATTTTTCCATGTTCTGTTCTAGTCCTTGCTATAACGGAATATTTTATTTTTTAAATGTTTATTTTTGAGAGAGAGAGAGGGAGAGAGAGAGAGATTGCGAGCAGGGGAGGGGCAGAGAAGAGAGAGGGAGACACAGAATCCGAAGCAGGCTCCAGGCTTGGAGTTGTCCGATGCGGGACTTGAAATCATGAACCACGAGATCATGACCTGAGCCTAAGTTGGACACTTAACTAACTGAGCCACCCAGGTGCCCCTGCAATATTTAATTTCTAATTAAATACATAATTATGAAGTAGATGCAACTTAGATTTCCTGTCTCATAATCTTTAGATGGATTTTGTCAAGGGGAAATCAATATTAGGGTAGTACAAGATTAGTCGTAGCTCACATTGATTTAGCACTCACTTTGCTTTCACTCATTTAATACAATAACTCAGGAAGTTTCATATTACAGATGAGAAGACTAAGACATTCTAGGGGTTAGGAAACAATCCAAGGTCACAGTACACTAGGGAATGCGACATTATGGTAATGGAGGTTACAAGGGACATTTTATCTGGGGCCCACATAGAACAGATTCAATATGTGAGGCAGGAGCCTTCCCAATTCTGAGCTCAATGGACTGCTAGATGCCAGTTGGACTCTCCTCCTACACTGGAGGAGTGCTAGGAAAATGAAGGAAGGGGTGTGGAAACGTTGGCTGTGTGCTTTGGCGATAGCTCCTTCAGAAAACTGCAGCCAGCAGATCTGGATACCATAAACGCGACACCACTGAGACTTCTGCATGTGTTTGGAGAAAAGAGTCCTTATTAAAACCCGTGACCTGTGCTTTTGGGGTCCTCAAAGCCCATACAAATGAAAGAAGAAAACTGAAGAAGAGTGAGGTGTTGGTTGGCTTAGTAGTAGATGGTAGAGATGCCTCTATTCCTCACTCCTGGGGTTTTATTACTGAGGTCTTGTACTTTTTTTTTTCTTCTTTTCTAATGTCCATTCATTTTTGAGAGAGAGAGAGAGAGAGAGAGACAGCATGAGCAGGGGAGGGCAGAGAGAGAAGGAGACAATCCGAAACAGCTATCAGAGCCTGACTCAGGGCCTGAATCATTGGATCATGACCTGAGCTGATGTCAAGCACCCAATTGACTGAGCCACCTAAGCACCCCTGGGGTCTTGTACTCTTGAAGAGGTCTTCCATATCAGTGAACCAAGGTGGAGTGTTGGACTAAAACAGTCTGATTTGTAAGAATAATTACAATGATCTAGACAATGCTGCCATTTCCTGCCTGCGTGGCACGCAGCTCTGGCATTCCCATTACAAACCTGTGGTCTGTGGCAGCTTGGTCTGCCCTGACCACAGGAGGAAACTGTGATGGTGTCATGACAAGCCTGAGTTTGCCCCCACCCTGTGTGAAAGAGGGGACTCCCCACTCCCACCTTGCAGAACTTTCAAACGGCAGAGTTCATGGGTAGGAGCCACTGGTCCACTTGATGATATAAAACTGCTGGGACAAGCAGATGAGAAGTCTGCTTTGGAACGAGAGAGAGGCTGTTCCTGGAATTGCCTTTGTAAGGCTGCTGGACCAACACCAGGGGCTTGCTTCCGGCTTGGTTCTCCTGAGCAGCCCTCCTGGCACCACAGAGTAGCCAAGTACCTCTGGACAGACAGTGGCCACAGCAGGCGAGCCTGCATCACCAGGGCCCTTTATGCTAGAATAGCTGCACTTGTGTCCCAAGACACAAAACACTGCACACAGCCCCTGTCACTTAGAGCTTGTGTGTGCCTTTTATTGAGGGGCTGGCTGGAATAGGAGAGAACCTGGCTTTGCCTGCTCTTAGGGTTCTAGTTCCAGATTACATCACATGCATTTCCTGGGCCTTTCTTTAGCCTTACACTGGGGTGGACAAGGACTTTTGAATCCTGAGCTTGGGAAATAATTATAAGGATGTTATAAAGACAAGTGATGTTTATGAATCCATCAGATTTAGGAGGCAAATTTCCTCCAATGACCCAAGGATTTATCACCAGATTTCAAGATCTGGGCTCCAGGCTGTTTCCCATCCAGTTCCTTCAGGAAGCAGATGCAGTGGATACTTGAGGACATCTCTGCAGCCATTCCCTCCTCCCTTTCCCCCTTCCCAGCAGCCCCAGATTTCTGGCGGAGGACATAAGTGATTCCAGCTCTAGGCCAATGAAGACAAGCCAGTTCTGTCTTCCTCTAGGATAGTCATGTGAGCAAGTGTGGTCTAATCAGAATGGATCTCAGGAATTTGCAGGGGCTTTCTGCTGTGTGATTATCACCACAATGCAAAGGGAAGCATGCACCAGTCCCAGGTATCCAACCAAGGATGCTCCTAGCAACAAGAAAGTGCAGAGCCAAGGATAGAAATAGATCCTTGTAACATTACTGAACTACTGAAGGAAGCCTCTCTATGCCTTTTCCATTACCTGGGTCTATACACTTCTTGTATTGTTTAAGCCAGTTGGAGTCAGGTTTTCTGTTTCTTGCAAACTGAAACCATCCTAACTGGTACCTGTGGGATGCCAGTCACTGCTTTGATCTGAACTGTTGTCCCTGATGTAGAGGAGGGACAGCTTGGGAATCATGGCCCAGGCGCTTCTGAGAATTCTAGAACCCCTGGGCTGCGGGACTGTGGAAGAAGGCAGCCCTGATTTGTTCATCCCAATAGTCCTAGCAGAAGTGGACTCCTTCCCAGAGGTGAGGAGGGCCTAAGTGCCCTGTCCTGAGGAATCTACCATCAAGCAATCATGCCCATGTGAGTATGATTTGCCCACTGGGCTTAAAAGACTAATTCCCTGTAGGGCTGTATTCAGTTACTCAAGACCAAGGGAAGTAAATAATCACAAGTGCCCCGTTCTCTGTCCTTCCTGTCCTCAACACCAGCAGCTCAAAACACTGCCCCCTCTCCTATTTGTGTTTTCTGTCACTCCTTCCCCCTTGGGTCTCACCAAATCATCCTGGGGATGTGGCTTCCAGGTGCTGTCAGATGCCTTTTCTCCTATGAGCCTCAGGCAGCCGTGTGCCTGCCTGCCCCACCCAATCTGGGACTCCTTGACAGGGACCTCCTTTGACTCCTCCCAGAATCTGCTTAGGTCCATTTTGTTCCTTTCCCACCTAGTTGATCAGTAAGATTAAGTATCCTCTGTGAAAGATAATTAAACATCTGACAAAGAAATGTATTTCCTTTTTTTAGGTTTTAATTTTAATTCCAGTTAACATACAGTGTTCTGTTAGTTTCAGGTATACAGTATAGTGATTCAACAATTCTATACATTACTCAGTGCTCATTATGGTAAGTGCACTCAACATCCCTATCATCCATTTCATCCATCCCCCAATCCACCTCCCCTCTGGTAACCACCAGTTTGTTCTCTATAGTTAAGAGTCTGTTTCTTGATTTGTCTTTCTCTTTTTCCCCTTTGCTTGTTTTGTTTCTTAAATTCTACCTATGAGTGAAATCATATGGTATTTGTCTTTCTCTGACTGACTTATGTCACTTAGCATTATACTCTATCCATCCATGTCATTGAAAATGACAATATTTTATTCTTTTTTATGACTGAATAATATTTTCCAATATATATATATTCCATTATGTGTATATATATACCACATCTATACATGTATACACATTATATATATTCCATTATATATGTGTGTGTATATATACATGTGTGTGTATGTATGTGTGGGTGTGTATGTGTAAATACACATAATTATATATCTCACATCTTTTTTATCCATTCATCAGTTGATACTTGGGCTGCTTCCATAATTTGTCTATTATAAATAACGCTGCTATAAACATAGGGATGCATGTATCCCTTTGAATTAGTGTTTTTGTATTCTTTGGGTAAATACCCAGTAGTGCGATTGCTGGGGCGTAGCGTATTTCTATTCTTAACTTTCTGAGGAAACTCCATACTGTTTTCCACAGTGGCTGCACCAGTTTGCATTCCCATCAACAGGGTAAGGGGGTTCCTCTTTCTTCACAGCCTCGCCAATACCTGTTGTTTCTTGTGTTGTTGATTTTAGTCATTCTGACAGGTGTGGGTGATATCTCATCGTAGTTTCGATTTGCATTTCCCTGATGGTAAGTGATGATGAACATCTTTTCATGGTCTCTTGGCCATCTGTATGTCTTTTTTGGAGAAATATCTGTTCATGTCTTTTGCCCATTTTTTAATTGGATTATTTGGAAAACACCATTTCTTAAGTGTTCTTCTATATTTGATTACTTTAGGTTCTACATATAAGCGATATCATGCAATATTTGTCTTTCTGTGCCTAGCTTATTTCACTTAGTTCTCCAAGTTCACCCATGTTATCCTTTTTGTTTTTTAAAGTTTATTTATTTATTTTGAGAGAATGAGAGAGAGAATCCCACACAGGCCCTGCATTGTTAGTGGGGAGTCCAACACAGGGCCTGATCCGAGAAGCCTTGAAATCGTAACCTGATCAGAAATCAAGAATTGGTCCCTGGGGCTCCTGGGTGGCTCAGTCAGTTAAGTGTCTGACTTTGGCTCAGGTCATTCCAGGTCTGCATTGGACTCGGTGTTGTCAGCACAGAGTGAGCTTCGGATCCTCTCTCCACCTCTCTCTCTCTGCCCCTCCCTAGCTTGTGCTCTCACTCTCTCAAAAATAAAAAAAAAGTCGGTCGCTCAACCTACTGAGTCACCCAGGAATTCCATGGATTTCCTTTTTTAAGGCTAAGTAAAACAGTATTCCATCATATATTATATATTGTATGAAGATATTATATTATAATAATGGAATAATATACATATCATAAGATATATCAATTCTTTATCTAGTCATCTATCAACTGACACTGGTTGATTTCATTTCTTGGCTATTGTGAATAGTATTGCAATGAACTTGGCACTACAGATATCTCTTTGAGATGCTGATTTCATTTCCTTTTTTTTTTTTTTTTTAAGATTTTATTTTTAAGTAATCTCTACACTAAGTGTGGGGCTTGAACTCACAACCCTGAGATCAAGAGTCACATCCTCCATGAACTGAGTCAGCCAGGCACCCCTGATTTCATTTCCTTTGGATATATACACAGAAGTGGAATTGCTGGGGGCACCTGGGTGGCTCTGTCAGTTGAGTGTCCAACTCTTGATTTCAACTCAGGTCGTGATCCCAGGGTTATGGGATAAATCCTCTCGATGGGCTCTGCATGGAGCATGGAGCCTGCTTGAGATTCTCTCTCCTCTTTCTCCCCTTACCCATCCTTCACTCACTTTCTCTCTCTCTCTCTCTCTCTAAAAAAAAAAAAAGGGAATTGCTGGATCATAGGGTAGTCCTATTTTTAATTTTTTGAGAAACCTCCATACTGTTTTCTATAATGGCTGTGCCTATTTACATCCCCCATAGCAGTGCACAAGAGTTCTCTTTTCTCCACATCCTCGCCAACACTTATTATCTGTCTTTTTTTTATTAAAGACTTTTTTTTAATGTTTATTTTTGAGAGAGAGAGAGAAGACAGAATGTGAGCAGGGGAGGGACAGAGAGGGAGACAACAGAATACAAAGCAGGCTCCAGGCTCTGAGCTGACAGCACAGAGCCCAGTGTGGGGCTCAAACTTACAAACTGCGAGATCATGACCTCAGCAGTGGTCAGAGACACTTACTGACTGAGCCACACAGGTGCCCCTCTTGTCTTTTTTGATAATAGCTATCCTAACAGGAATGAGGCGATATCGGCGATATCTCATTATAGTTTTGATTCGCATTTCCTTTGATGGTTAGTAAAGTTGAGTTCTTTTTCATATATCTGTTGGCCATTTGTATGCCTATTCAATTTCTTTGGCCATTTTTAAATTGAGCTATTATTATTATTATTATTATTATTACTACTACTACTATTGAGTGTATTACTTCCTTATATGTTTTGGATATTAACCCCTTATCAGATATATGAGAGCTATTCTCCGGTTCTGGAGGTTGCCTTTTCACTTTGTTGATGATTTCCTTTGATATGCAGAAGTTTTTTAATTTGGTGTAGTCCCACTTGTTTATTTTAAATTTTGTTGCCTGTGCTTTTAGAGTCATCAAAAGAATCATTGCCAAGACCAGTGTTGAAGAGCTTACTTCCTATATTTTCTTATAGAAGTTTTATAGTCTTAGGTCTTATGTTTAAGTCTTTATTTTGGGTTGAGTTTTATATATATTATAATATAAGGGTCTAATTTCATTCCTCTACATGTGAATATCCAGTTTTCTCAATACCATTTTTTCGAACAGACTATCCTTTCCCTATTGTATATTTTTGGTACCTCTGTTAAAAATTAATTGACCAAAAATTAATTGGCCATTAATTGATCATATACTGGGTTTGTATCTGGGCTTTGTATTCTGTTCCATTGGCCTATGAGTTTATGCCAATCCCATACTGTTTTGGTTACTATAGCTTTGTAAAATAGTGTGAAATCAGGAAGTGTGATGCCTCTAGCTTTGTTCTTCTTTCTCAAGATTGCTTTGTCTATTTGCGATCTTTTCTGGTCCTTGTACAAATTTTAGGATTGTTTTTTATATTTTTGTAAAAAATGCCATTGGAATTTTGATAGGGATTGCATTGAATCTGTAGATCATTTTGGGTAGTATTGACATTTTAACAATATTAATTCTTCTAATCTATGAACACAGGTTATTTTTCCATTTATTTGTGTCTTCAATTTCTTTCATTAGTGTTTTATAGTTTTTGGTGTGCAGATCTTTCACTTTCTTGGTGAAATTTGTTACTAAGTATTTTATTCTTTTTGATGCTATTGTAAATGGGATTGTTTTCTTAATTGCTTTTTCAGATAGTTCATTGTTAGTGTATAGAAGTACAACTGAGTTTTGTATGATGATTTTGTGCCCCACAACTTTACTGAATTCATTTTTTTGTTCTAAATATTTTGTTGGGATTTTTAGGATTTAAAAAATATTTAATGTTTATATATTTTTGAGAGAGAGAGAGAGAGCATGCATGGGAGGGGCAGAGAGAGAGAGAGAGAGAGAGAGACAGAGGATTTGAAGCGGGCTCCGCACTGACAGCAGAGATCCCAATGCAGGTCTTGAACTGACAAACTGTGAGATCATGTCCTTAGCCGAAATCAAGAGCTGGATGCTTAATTGACTGAGCCAACCAGGCACCCCTTGGATTTTTTATATATAATATCATGTCATCTACAAACAGATAATTTTACTTCTTCTTTTCTGATTTGGATGCTTTTTGTTTTCTTTCCTTGCCCAGTTGCTGGCTAGAACTTTCAGGACTATGTCTAATACAAGTAAGCATCCTTGTCTTGTTTCTGAGGAAAAGTTTTCAGCTTTTCACCCTTGAGTATGATGTTAGCTGTGGCTTGTCACATAAGGCCTTTATTGTGTTGGAGTATATTCCTTCTATACCCTATTTGAAAGCTTTTATCATCATAGTACATTCGATTTTGTCAAGTGTTTTTTCTGCATCTACTGAGATGATTGTTTTTATCCTTCATTCTCTTGATGTGGTGTATCATGTTTATTGATTTGCATATGTTGAACCATTTTTGCATCCCAGGGATAAATCCCATTTGATCATGGTGTACCATCTCCCTCCCCCAACTTTACTGAGATATAATTGACATATATATATGATCTTTTAAATATGCTCTGTGGAATTTGGTTTGCTAGTATTTTTTTTTTCTTGAGATGAGAACTTTCAAGATTTACTCTCTTAGCAGCTTTCAGATATGCACTACAGTATTATTAACTGTAGTGGCCATGCAGTACATTACATCCCCATGACTTATTTTATAACTGGAAGTTTATACTTCTTTTTTAAAGTCAAAGTCTTTTTTTTTTTTAATGTTTATTTATTGAGAGAGAGAGACAGAGAGAGAGAATGAGAGGGGGAGGGGCAGAGAGAGAAAATCCCAAGCAGGCTCTGTGCTGTCAGTGCAGAGGCTGACTCAGGGCTCATTCCCATGAACCGTGAGATCCTGACCTGAGCCGAAACCAAGAGTCGGACGCTCAACCGACTGAGCCACCCAGGTGCCCCTGGTAGTTTGTTCTTTTTGACTCCCTTCACCCACTTCGCCCACTCCCAGGCCCCACCTCTGGCAACCACTAATTTGTTCTGTGTATCTATGAGCTTGGCTTTTTTTTTTTTTTTTTTTTTTTTTTAGATTCCATATATAAATGAATGAGATCATATGATGTTTGTCTTTCTCTGTCTGACTTATTTCACTTAGTGTAATACCCTCAAGGTTCATCCATGTTGTTGCAAATGGTAAAATTCCCTTCTTTTTATGGCTGAATAGTACTGGATATTGGTCTATAACTTTCTTTTCTGGTAGTTTCCTTGTCTGGCTTTGGTATTATTCTTAACATATAAAGAGCTCTTAGAAATAATGAAGAAAAAGATAATAGACTACAATAGAAAAATGAACAGTGAAAATGTATGACTAGGAAGGTTATTAAGAAAAGAAATACCTGTAGTCAAAGAACCCATAAACTATGTTTAATTTTAGCAATAAGCAGAGAAATACAAATGTAAGTGTAGGTACTTTGTTTACCTATGAAACTGGAAAAAATGATAAAATGATAAAACTCCGTCCATGTTAAGAGGGTTAGAGAAATGTGTACTCTCATGTATTGTTGAAGGAATGTAAAGTTACATCATTTTGGGGGGCAGTTGTCAATATTATAAAAAAACTAAAAAAGAGAACAATCACCAAAGTATGCAAGAAAGAAAGAAAACCCTATAAAACCTCTCACTGTAGCACTATTGTAATAGTTATAAAGTGGAGAAAAATGTCACTGCCCAATAATCAAGAGACAGCTAAAAATCTGCTCAACAGAATACCATGGAGTCATCAATGATAATATAATAATTGCATAAAGGATATTTCACTGGGATGAATGTTTATTATTTATGCAGAAGGGGAAAAATCACAAAATTTTTAGTAAAAGAAAAAAAATACACGTATTTTTTTGAAAATAGAAAAAAGACCAAGTAAAGACAGCAAGCAATTGATGGGATTATCTCTGGTCGGGGGCGGGGGAGGACTGGATTATTGGTTATTTTTTCTGTGTTTTTTCAAATATTTCTAAAAGGTGCTACTTGGTGATAAGAAATGAATGTTATCTTAAAAAAATTTTAAGTTTATTTATTTTGAGAGAAACAGAGACAGCATGAGCGAGGGAGGGGTAGAGAGAAAGGGAGAGAGAGAAAATCCCAAGCAGGTGCCCATATTGTCAGCAGAGAGCCTGATGTGGGGCTCAAACCCACGAAACAGTGAGATCATTACCCAAGCTGAAACTGAGAGTTGGACGCTTAACCGACTGAGCCAACCAGGTGCCCCTATTATCTTAAAATTTTTAGGCAAAGGGGTTGTAGAGTTCTAACCAGGTGCTCTGTCAGGGGTCTGCAGTCTTGGCTCCTGGTCTTTGGGCCAGCCCCCATCCTTCCTCCTCTGTCGCTTTGGTCTTCTCATCTATAAAATGTGGACTAGATGAGGTAGATTCTTGGATGCCTACAGTGTTAGCTGCTGCTGTCAAAGGCTGATGAATCCTGTGAAGATTTTGTGCCAAAACATTCCTTCATTCTTATTCATTAAGAGTAGTGTGGGGGACGCCTGGCTGGCTCAGTTGGTAGAGCATGTGACCCTTGATCTTGGGGTTGTGAGTTCGAGCCCCAGGTTGGGGGTAGAAATTACTTAAAAAATAAACTCTTAAAAAAAAAAAGCAGTATGGGCTTTAACAGTTTATGACAGATAATTTATCTACAAAATATTTACAAATATGTTTCTTCCATCACTCGGGTTTTGGCCAAATACAAGGTAGAGAGGTGTCAGGGCCCATTTTAGAGCTTAGCAAGCTTAAGTCTAGTGAAAGGGACATCATTTAGGTTTGAGGCTTTCCTGTCCAGGGCTGCTTTAACTGGACTCTGATAACCCCTGGGCCTTTGTATGTACAGGGAACCTAGACTCCTTTATTATTAAGTCACTGAGGAAAACTGAGCAGAGTGTGAAGGGGAGAAGGAGTCTGTGAGCAACGGAACAAAAGTTTTATCAATGTAAAAGCTAATTTAAAAAAGATACTCAGAAGATGCTGCTGCAACAGAAAAGTCCCGAAACTCCTGGGGAAAGGATGATCTTGTCTTGCTGGTGGATCATCAGGGGATAACATTTAATTTGCTTCGGGTTTCAGATTCTTTGTTCTCCTCATTGTGGGAGGGAAGGTGGATTTGGACTACCTGACACATTCAGCTGAAAAATGCTCATTTTTATGTCTGACAGGGATTTTCTGAGCCCGCCTGGGTATGCCCACATGCTGTGAGACATAGGAGAAGGAAACAGAAGAAAGAGGGTTGCGGTAACTGTCCATCTGAATAGCTCTTTACTGCACCTTCTTGGATTTCTAAACTAGCCCTGTCCGATAGAAGTATAAGGGGAACCTGTACGTAATTGTAACAGGTCTAGTAGCCACATTTCAAAAAGTAAAAAGAAATAGGTGAAACTAATTTTAATAATATAATGGATTTAACCAAATATCAAAATTATTATTTTACCATGTAATCAATATAAAATTATTGAGAGATTTATATTTATTTTTTGGTACTGAGTCTTTGATATCTGGTGTATTTTTTATACTTAGACCACTCCTCAAATCACACCAGCTGCACCAAGTTCCCAATAGCCCCACATGGCTGGTGGCTACCATACTGGGCAGTGCAGCTCTAAGCTCTATGAAGGAGGCAGGACTTATTCCCTCCTCTTACATCAGGAAAAATAGAGGCACAAAGGGCCCACAAGTGTGCCTGACAGAACAGGGACAGACCCAGCCTTCCCTTTCCTCCTTAGCTGGTCCTCCCGTGATACCTGCTGCCCTCCATAGCCCGAGGCACAGTCCTGGCCTCTTTGGAGCTCACAGGCAAGCAGGAGAGACAAAACCGATTCAGTTCTAGTACAGTGACAAGCTGGATAGTGTATCAGGGTTCAGAGTAGGGAGGGAATCCTGGAGGCTTGAGGAGACAAGTTATCTCTTAGGAGCAGGATAACCTGGGCTGTGGGTCTCAGCTGAGTAGGTCTCCCTGACAAGCTGCTCAGGTAACAGATTCCCGGAAACCTTCTTGAGGACCCACCTGCCAATTTTCCTAAACCTTGGTGGTGTTCATCTGTGCACAGCATTTTGCATTTCTAGGAGGTTTGGCCCCTCCAGAAAGACTTAAAATACCCAGTAGAAAGAAGAAGAGGCATCCATAAAAATGATGATAATATTATATGATGATAATATGTGTGCATTTATGATATGATGATATGTATATCTTATCATATGATGATAGCAGTGTGTATCTACCAGGGTGCTATTTCCCCAGCATTCCTGGGAAGCAGGTTGGATACACATTATTCCCTGTATTGGAGGACTTCCCCTACTGTTCCCAGGCCAGTGGGATCTTTGGGGACCTGTCCCCATGCCAGGGGCCTGCTGTCTGGCTGGGGGGTCAACAGGCTGGTCTTCCCTGGGTGTGGCCAACGAAGAGATTATTTGGTATGATCTATGAATTTTGGTGATTTTTCTTTTTTTAAACTATTTTTTAAATTTAGAGAGAGAGAGAGAGCGAGCGCACAGGGTGGAGGGACAGAGAGAGAGAGGGAGAGAGAACCCCAAGCAGGCTCCACACTGTCAGTCCATGTCAGGGCTCGAACACACGAGCTGTGAGATCATGGCCTGAGCTGAAATCAAGAGTCTGACAACCGACTGAGCCCCCCAGACACCCCTCTAATGAACACTGTATTACAGTAAAAGCAACTACCTACCAAAACATGAACTCATAGCTCAAGAACGTAAGCCAGGAGGCAGAGCAGGGTGCAGAGACGGAGCTGCTGAGCAGAGGAGGGGACCGAGAATGGAAATACCATGTGTGAAACCATCCCTCCGCTCATCACAGAGACCTTCCATGATGTCTCCACAAGCGTCACAAAGATCCAGCTAATATCATAGGCAGTTCTAAGAGAGAGATGCCCCTCTCTCTGTCCAAAGAGTTTTGTCTGAATTAGACCTTCAAAGTGCTTTTCTGAAGTGGTATAAAATTTTACAGCATGACCTTGAGCCTGGAACATAATATGTTCTCTGTCTTTAAAGTTGCTGTGAAGATCAAGTGTGATGATTTAAGTGAAAGCACTGTAAATCTTAGGGCTGCAAATACATGTAAGTTGTCACTGTGGTTTTTAAAAAATTTTTAATGTTTTTTATTTATTTTTGAGACAGAGACAGAGCGAGCAGGGAAGGGTCAGAGAGAGAGGGAGATACAGAATCCGAAGCAGGCTTCAGGCTCTGAGCTAGCTGTCAGCATAGAGCCTGACGCAGGACTCGAACCCACGAACCGTAAGATCATGACCTGAGCCAAAGTCGGACGCTCAACCAACTGAGCCACCCAGGCGCCCCAAGTTGTCACTGTGTTTAATGAGCATTATTAATTTTCTTTTAGCTGCAACTGATGTTAATTTTTAGAGCCTCTGAGAAGATTTTGATAAGAATTTCATCAAAAAGCCCTTGCAATCTTAAATTCCCTGGATAAAAATATGAATCTGCCTTTGGCCCAGAGCCCATCTTCTTGTTCTAACACACACACACACACACACACACACACACACACACACACACATACACACATATATCCACGTAGAGCTGACTGGAGCTGGGACTCACTATAACCTCTCCTTCTTGACTGCTCCTGTTCTTACCATCAGGGCAAGAAAGGTATTCCTCACATTCCTTTAAAAAATTTTTTATTTCTTTTAATGTTTACTTTGGGGGGGGGTGAGCACAAGTGGGGGAGGGGCAGAGAGAGGGGGGCAAAGGATCCCAAGCAGGCTCTGCGCTAATAGCAATGTGGGGCTCAAACCCAAGACCTGTGAGATCATGAGCTGAGCAGAAGTCAGATGCTCAACCGACTAAGCCACCCAGGTGCCCCTAAATTTTTTTTTTAAATTGATGTATAGTTGACATATTATATTGGTTTCAAATGGTGATTTGACCATTATACACATTATACTATGCTCACCATGATTAGTGTGGCTACCATCTGTCACCATATGAAGTTGTTACAATCTTATTGACCATATTCCCTATGTAGTACTCTTCATCTCCATGATTTATTTATTTTATAACTGGAAGTTTGTACCTATCTTTTCTGTATTGCTCCACCTTTCTAGATGTGCTGCCCAAATGAGCGCCTGCACACCCTTTTTAAGTCAGGTGTTAAGGACAGTTCCTGCTGGGCCGCCCTGCCTCTCACCCCATGAACTGGAGATCAAGGATGATGAGTAGGGCCTGGGTGCAGGACTCTGGACCTCCAGTGAAGAGTGAGTGAGTGAGTGAGTGAGTGAGTTGAGGGCAAGGGCCTGGGGCCTCCTTGGCTTATCTCCCCACCCTGAGAATGGGGCCAGGCCACTAACTGTACTGGGCAGAGGTGCTCACTGGGTGGGTTGCCCTGGGAGATGGAACGTGCAGCTGACAGTGGCCGTCATGATGATTACTTTCTTGAGTCTGCTTTTCATGATGTCGCTCGCCTATTTCCCAGTAGGGATGAACACCAAATATTGAAAATAAAATGGAAGCTCTGGCCAGCCCACACACCTGATGCTTTCCTGATGAACATGTCCTGAGTTCAGGGCCAGGCAGTTGGCGCTGCTAAGGGCAGTAATCAAGAGACTGTCTCCCTTCCTTTTCTGAAGGGAGGATAGGGAGAAGAGAGTTATTCGTCTGCTCACCTTTGCCTGGTGTCCCTTGGTACTTGGGAAAAGTATGTAGAGAGATGGATAGAGGCTCTGTTTGCTCTTCTCTCTGATACTTGAAAACTTGGCGTCCATCTGGCCATGACCTGAATCCAAATGGGCAACCATGGGAGTCATACGCTTCCATCATTCATTCATAAATACCACCAAGCATAAACACAAGAGGAAATGTACCCCCAGCATATCAGTTTCTCCTTCAGAATCCCCTCCTCTATTTTTAAAATCACTTTTATTGAGGTGCACTTTGCATACAATAAAAAGCACCCATTTTAAGTATGCAGTATGATGAGTTTTGACAAATGTATATGCCAGTGTAAATATCAGCACGGCTGTGGGAGAGCAAATTCTCATCACACCACATAGTTCCCTCTTCCACCTTTGTGGTCAGTCTCTTCCATTCCTGCTTTCTGTCACCATAGTTTTGCCTTTTCTGGAATTTCACATAAATTACATCAAGCGGTGTGTATTCTTTTGTGTCTGTCACTCAATATGCTTGTGAGATTCTTCTGTGTTGCCATGAGTATCAGTGGTATTTTTCTTTTTGTTACTGAATAATACTCCATGAATGGGTATACCACAATTTTTAGAATCGCTCTCTTATTTTTGACTTTGCCAGAGATGGCCTTTTCCGTTCCCCCTTCCGGGCCAGTGGAGGCCTTCTCTATAGGTACTGGATCTTTATCTTCCCCCCTTTTCCTGCTAACCTGGACCCTTTCTCTCTTTCCCCTGCCCCCCTCCTTTGCCTTAGGTATGCTACAGAGCAAGCCCCTCTTCTGCTGGTTGTTAAAGGTTATGCTAAAAACAATCACTTTTTGCATAAGTAATATAAACTAACAACAAGAGATGCCAAAGAAAACACTTTAAAAAGTGTGCAGTCCTGACAGCCCACTAAATTAAGATTTTTGCCTGATTTTAGCAGACTACCAGTTCTTCACCACTTGCATCTTCCAAAGGCCACACTTTTTGCCAGAATGCATATTTTACTTTATCTTTTTTCTCACGTAGGCACTCTGATATATTTGTGGATGCATCACATTTCTTTCCTAAGTACTTATTTTAGACTGTAAAAACATTTAAAAATAATATACGACTATGGCAAAACCAGATTCAAACAGTACAGAAGAAATGTCAAATGAGAAGTCTTCCTCCCCACGTTGTCCTCATTCCTCAGGGCAGCCACTGGGACGGGTGGGGACACTGGCCCCCCGCATTTACAACGTCCAGTATTGCATGTTGTCTGTAACCCAGAGCAAACCAGGCCTCTGCGTTCTTGCCTCACCACAGAGGTATGACTGTAAGAAACACAAATGCAGGGGCGTCTGGGTGGCTCAGTTGGTTAAGTGTCCGGCTTTGGCTCAGGTCATGATCTCGAGGTTTGTGAGTTCGAGTCCCGCATCGGCTCTGTGCTGACAGCTCAGAGCCTGGAGCCTGCTTCAGATTCTGTGTCTCCCCTTCTCTCTAACCTTCCCCTATCATGGTCTTTCTCTCTCTGTCTCTCAATAATAAATAAATGTTAAATAAAAAAAATTAAAAAAGAAACACAAACGCAGCCTCGCATGTGAAAATAGTGTAGGGCTTTATTGAAGGTCTCTTGCGAGCACTGTGGAGAGAAGCACACAGCACACACACGTCTCAGTCATGATTCTTGGTTGTAAGCAAGGGAAATCACTGTTTTCTGTCAGTCTTAGGTGCCCACATCATCTCTGGAGAGCTCACAGCTGGGAGCCTCTGCAGGCCAGATGAACCCCCAGAATCATGCAATGGAGTTGGTCTGGTTAAAATACCCTGACCACCAATATGGGCGCTGGTGGCTGCCAGGGCTGCGGCAACTGCCACCAGGGCCACCTGTCTACTAAGTGGGTTTTACAGAGTGCTTCCTGTTTCAGCTGTGTGATTCAAACCCTGTGTGAGTCTGTCTGATCCATGGAGCCATGTGTCCATACCCTATCTGCAAAGCATCTGACTTTGGCTCAGGGCATGATCTCATGGTTTGTGAGTTTGAGCCCCGCGTGGGGCTCTGTGCTGACAGCTCGGAGCCTGGAGCCTGCTTCGGATTCTGTGTCTCCTTCTTTCTCTGTCCCTCCCCCACTCACGCATGCTCGCTCGCTCTCTCTCTGTCTTGTAAAAAAGAAGTCTTCTTTCATCGGTACCCCAGAGTCTCTCTCTTTCTTCCAGACTCTGTCTCCTTAACTCCATCTTGCTCCTCCCTCTTCTCCCACTGCCTGCGGAACTCCCTGCTTCTGAGGGGGCAGTGGGAGACTCTAAACGCTTATACTTCAATAATTTTATCCTGGCCACATTTACATGTGACAGGGACCAAAATATGCATGCATTTTTTATACAAATGATGTAATTCTCTGCGCAATGTTTGGTGCCTGACTTTTTACAGCATAGATTAGAGATCATTTCATTCTAATACAGATTGAGAGCTGTGTTTTGATGGCTGACTAGTGAATGAACCATGATTTAAGATATCATTTTTTAAGTTAATTTATTTATTTTGAGAGAGAGAGAGAGAGAGACTCATTGAGAGAGGTAGAATCTCAAGCAGGCTCTGTGCTGTCAGCTCAGAGCCCGACATGGGACTCGAACCCACGAAACTGTGAGATCATGACCTGAGCTGAAATCAAGAGTTGGATGCTCAACTGACTGAGCCACTCAGGTGCTCCTCATCATTTTTTAAAATTTTATTTGTTTATTTTGAGAGAGAGAGAGCATGAGCAGGGAAAAGGCAAGAGAGAGAGGGAAAAAGAGATGGAAAGAGAGGATTGATCCCGAGCAGGCTCTGGGTTGTCAGCGCAGAGACCGATGAGGGGCTCAGTCTCATGAACCCGTGAGATCATGACCTGAGCCAAAATCAAGAGTCAGACAGTCAACCAACTGAGCCACCCAGGGTCCCCTAAGGTATCATCTTTTGATCAACATTAAGTTGTTGTCAGTCTTTAGGAATTCAAACAGTGCTGTGTCCCGTGCTCGCATATTACTGCCCTGTGAGGAGGAGGGACATTGCTCGGTCCAGCTGGGGAGGAAAACTAGCCCTTCGTACTCCTGGGTGTGTAGTTACGGTAGGCTAGGTGGACCCCCGGGGGGGCTGCCAGTGGAGTCCCCATATGCGTGTGGGTGGGCGTAGACACTTGAGTGAGGCTTGGCAGGAAATCTACAGTGAGAAATGTCACTACCCAAACACCTACCCATATCCACAGAGTGCTACATTTCTTGTTCCAGTATGACCAGGGGTGTTGGCTGGAGGAAAGTCCCCAGAGACCCTACATTAGAGGAAGTGACTGGGACTTGTTTGGCAATTTGACACAATATCTTTTGGACATTTAGCCAAAACAACTCAAATCCTCATTTCGAGGATAGATTTGTAGACTGGTCCTTCATCCTTAGACTGGAATGAGGATTTTCAGTTCCCTGTTTCCTTAGCATTCACTCTTTTCTTTCTGGATGCAGCAGCCCCATTTCCTTCCACGGGTCCAAGGTCAGGTGCGTTCTAGGGGAAGCAGCCCTCAGTAGCCAGGTGTGAGGGCAAGTGACTCTATCTGGACTTTGGCTCCTGCGTGGACTCAGGCCAGAGCCGAAGAAGTGTGGCTGGTGCTGACTCATGCCAGCATCATGCCGCCACCTGGCAGATGCTGGGTCACTGCTTACTCTCCCGGTCCCCTCAGCTGCCCTTTGTCCCAACTTTCTGACTTTGGTTTCTGCCGTTTCGTTCTGTGATCCCAACTTCTCATCACTGCCTTTTTCTGCTTGCCCATGTTGGCTTCATTGCCAGAGACCAGCAAGCCTGAACTTCACGTCTGGCTTCTGTACTGAGGCTCTGACAGTAATCACAGGAACCCTGGAGCCCAGCTCCTCGGTCTGTGATTGCCCAGCATTCCCTGCTTTGGCCCAGCAGGGTCCGCACTCTGTGTCTGCAGTCTGCCCAGGCCCGCCACCATGGCAGCTGCTTCCTCCCCGCAGCGGGCCCCGCTCGACCCTCCCGTACCTCCCTCACTCCTGCACCCAACCTGGGAGCTGTGGCCAGAGCCAGCCTTGGCCTTTCTGGTGTATCTTCTCCTGCCTGAACCCAACTTTTCTCTCCCTCCAGAGGTCCAGCGCCTCGCCCAGATTAGATGCTGGAGCCATCTAACCCCAAGAGATTGAGCCTCGTTTCTCCCCAGTGCTGTGGCTTTCCTCTCTGGTCACCCTGAGGACATGTAGGCTGATTCTGGTGAAGCTGGGATGGGGGGG
>CM053576.1:96630616-96691921 GCA_028646485.1 Cryptoprocta ferox | reverse complement strand
CAGAAAGGTGGAGGAAGGCCTTTTCTGGGTGGGCTTGTTCAGACAGGGTTGAGAAAGAGCTGGCATTTGGATTCAGACCAGGAGCCTGTGACGAGACCCCAGGATCAAACCCACAGGAGCCAGGTGTGGGGGGGTCTGGCTGATGCTCTCTAGACTCTCTGGTTTTCTCTGTTTCTAAGTATAAGTTCATTCTGAAGCTTAAAGGCTGTGAATGGACCCTGAAGTCCTAAAGGAGAATGCCCAGGGGCACCTGGGTGGCTCAGTCAGTTAAGCATCCAACTCGACTTTGGCTCAGGTCATGATCTCACAGTTCGTGGGTTCGAGCCCCAAGTTGGGCTCTGTGCTGGTAGTATGTAGCCTGCTTGGGATCTTCTCTGTCTCTTTCTCTCTCTCTCCCCCCACCCAAAGTAAATAAACATAAAAAAAAGAGGGGGGGTGCCCACAATGCTGACATTAGAAGCACCTAGAAAGGCCCCCTTTGCTCCAATTTTATCTGCACTTCAGACAAACCCTTGCCTGCCTGCTGTCCGAGGGGAAGCCTCTATCCCTTTTGGGACAAGATGGGGGCAGAGTGCCCATGCAAGATCTGGGAGGGCTCAGGGAGGGTCTGGGCCTGAAACAGGAAATAGATGGTGGTTTCAAGGATTAGGAGGCCGGTGTGGCTAGAGGATGTGAGCCAGGGCAGAAGGGGTGAGAAGGTGGGAGGGGACAGCAGGGGCCCCGGGATGGAGGACTTGAAGCCTGCTTGTGGGGTAAGGCTTCGATGCACTCTGGCAGCCCCAGGCTTTTCACTGGGGTTTGAGGTCTCTCCAGCTCTATCCGGAGAATGGGTGGAAGCAGGTAAAAGAAGCCTTGGTTGCGCCCAGTGACCTGGAAATGAAGCTGGGAGGAGAGGCAGCCCCTCACTCACCTCCCCGTCCTCAAAGAGCCCCTCCTCAAAGCCCCTACTTGTGTCTCCATGGAAATTAGGCGTTGGACCTGAACACAGGTGCTTTAGGTTTTCACTCCCATGTATTTGTGGTTATGATTTAGACAGAGACCCTGTAATCTTGCAAAGCACTCGCATCCCTGAATATCCAGCCTGGCAGTAAAGTAGGTAGCAGGTGAACAGGTGAAATGGGGTAGCCTCCGGAGAGACCTGCTCATCCTCCGGGACACTCACGTGACCAAAAAGGGCTGAGAAGATGTCCTATTTAACAAGAAATCCGGTCGCTGGCTTTGGAAATCCTCTGCGCTGCTGGTGGGGCCCTAGCAGAGCCCCATTCTGAGTGCTGTGGTAGATCCTAGTGCCACGCCGGCAGCCAGCTGGGTCTTGGGACCCCAGCAGTTGTCAAGCCAGGAGGTGTCTGTCTTGGGTTCTGGAATGTCCATGGGGCCTGGGTGCCTGGGGTGTTGACTGTGGTTGGAGTGGGGACTGTGGACCAGGCTGTCTGGTCAGGAGGAGTCCATGCTTTCCAGGCTCTCTGCGACTTTCTTTCCTCCTTCTCCAGGAAAGCCTCCACGGATGACATAGTTTTTTAACAAAGAGTCAATGCATTAAAAGAAACTGAACCCTGGGGCACCTGGTGGCTCAGTTGGTTAAGCCTCTGACTTTGGCTCAGGTCATGACCTCATGGTTTGTGAATTTGAGCCCCACATTGGCTGGCTGCTGTCAGCACAGAGCCCACTTCAGATCCTGTGTCTCCTTCTCTCTCTGCCTCTCCCCTGCTCTCTCTCTCTCTCTCTCTCTCTCTCAAAAATAAATGTTAAAAAAAATTGATCCCTGACTTCCAGGAATCTGTAATGTAACAATAGTTTTATTTTTTAAATTATTTTTTAAATGTTTATTTATTTTTGAGAGAGAGAGAGAGACAGAGCACAAGCAGGGGAGGGGCAGAGAGAGAAGGAGACACAGCATTCTGCAGCAGGCTCCAGGCTTTGAGCTGTTAGCACAGAGCCCGATGCAGGGCTCGAACCCACAGATTGTGAGATCATGACCTGAGCCAAAGTCGGATGCTTAACTGACTGAGCCACCCAGGCGCCCCTCTAACAATAGTTTTAGGAAGAGAAAAATATTAGATTTCTTTATTAAAATAAAATAGTGAGATTTAAAAAATTCAATACAATTTTAGTTATAAAAGTAACACGCAATGCAAAGAGATTGGAACCCTGTGTATCGCTGGTGGGAACGTAAAATGGCGCAGCTGCCGTGGAAGACAGTATGGCGGTTCCTCAAAAAAATCACACGTACAATTACCATATGATCCAGCAATTCCACTAAGAAGTATGCAGTTACAAGAATTGAAAGCAGGGACTCACTTGGACAGATAGGCTATACTCATGATGATAGCACCATTGTTCACAGTAGCCAAAAAAGGTGGAAACATCCAAATGTCCATGAACGGATGAATAGAGAAACAAAATGTGATGCAGCCACACAAGGGGAGACTATTCAGCAGTAGAAAGGAATGAAATTCTTTTTGTCAAAATAATTTTTTAGTGTATTTATTTAATTTATTTTAATGTTTATTTATTTTTGAGAGAGAGAGAGAGATCTAGCACAGCCAGGGGAGGGGCAGAGAGAGAGAGAGAGAGAGGAGGACACAGAATCTGAGGCAGGCTCCAGGCTCTGAGCTGTCAGCACAGACCCTGACGCAGGGCTCCAACTCATGAACTGTGAGATCATGACCTGAGCCAAAGTCAGATGCTTAACTGACTGAGCCACCCAGGTGCCCCTAGTTTATTTTGAGAGAGCATGAACTTGAGTGGGGCAGGGGTAGAGAGAGAGGGAGAGAAAGGATCCCAAACATGCTCTGCACTGTCAGTGAGCCTGAATGTGGGTCTCCAACTCACAAACTGTGAGATCATGACCTGAGCTAAAATCAAGAGTATGGTGCTTAACTGACTGAGCCACCCAGGAGCCCCTAGAATAGACACTTTTATTTATAAAGGAAGGAAACAGAAGATCCCAGGGGCTGGGAGATGGAGGAAATGAGGAATATTGTTGAATGGGTTCAGAGTTTCAGTTGGGGATGATGAAACATTCTGGAGATGGATAGTGAGGATAATTGTACAACAGTGTAAATGTCCTTGATGCTGTCCTTGATGCTGTTAACACCTAAAAATGGTTAAAGTGAGAAGTTTTACATAATGTGTATTTGACCACAATAAAAATAAACAAAGTAAAATAAAAATAAACATGCACACGGTAAGCATAATTTATTCAAAAAGTGTTTTCCTATTGATCTTCCCCATCCCCTCCCCCCAGCCCCTAATCCTGGTCTCACTCCTGAATTACCTGTTGTTAACAGATGCCAGTGGATCCTTCCAGACATTTTCTATAGACGTGCTTGTCCTTCATACATTTTATCTTTATATAAATAGAATCATGCTGTTCACTCTACCACAACCTGTTTCTTCACTTGCTAAAATCACAGCTGTGTTTCAGTTTCAGTATAGACACATCTACATCATTCTGCAGAGGGTCGCATTTGAGAATACAGTAAAACCTTGGTTTGCAAGCATAATTTGTTCCGGAAACATGCTTGTAATCCAAAGCACTTGTATATCAAAGCAAATTTCCCCATAAGAAATAATGGAAACTCAAATGATTCGTTCTACAACTCCAAAATGTTCATATAAAAATGATTACAATACTGTAATATAATACAAAATAATAAAGAAAATACAAAATATAAAGAAAAATAAATTACCCTGCACTTACCTTTGGAAATCTTTGTGGCTGGTGGGAGGGAGACAAGAGAGAGAAGGGCTGTTGTGTAGGACAACTTTCACTATCACTAATGGAATCACTCACTGCTATCTATTGGCTCAATGGAATCTTTTTCTTTTCTTGTTTTTTAAACAAGGAACCTATCTAATGACGTAGGATGAAGCAAAGCATTCCTGAGCTTACTCTTGTATGGAAAAGCAAAAGACTGTCCATAGGTGCTCTGAAGTGACAAAAAATACACTAGTGCCAGTTGTGGGCACCTTCCAATGTTCTGGAAAATCACGGATTATCTGCCTAACACTGTGGCCTGAGACGGAGGATCAGAGCATGGGAGATGATCTCCCACACAATCCCGCAGAAAGAGAGAGAGAGAGAGAGAGAGAGAGAGAGAGAGAGAGAGAAGAAACATTGGCTCAGTTGTGATCAAGAAGTGACATTTGGCATCACGTACTACTCGTATTGCAAGACATCGCTCATTTATCAAGTTAAAATTTATTAGAAAAGTTTGCTGGTCTTGTGGAACACTCGCAGAACAAGTTACTCACAATCTAAGGTTTTACTGTACTCAATAATTTAACCACTTTTCTTGCTGATTTTGGTAGCTTCCAGCTTTTTGCCCTATAAACTATGCTGCACTACATATCTTTATATGCCACATTAATTACCTTTTACATAGCCATGGGAATATATCTGTTGGGTACATTCCCAGAAAGGGGACTCCTGGGTCAAAGGACATGTGTGTTAAGTGTTGCTAGATATTACAAAATTGCCACGCGAAAAGGGTGCGCCAGTTTACATTCCCGTTGATGGGCTCGTTGGTCCTCCCCCCCTTCCTTCCCTCCTAACTGACTGATATCCTGCCTGCCTGCTTTTCTTCTTTCCTGTCTTCCTTCCTCCCTTCCTTCGCTTCTTCCCCTTCTTCCTTCTGCTTTCCTTCCTTCCCTCTTCCTTACACCTAAGAAACAGACAAGCAAAAACTTTGCTTTCTCCACAGTAACATAACAGGAATAGAAATGAAATGTACAATTACAATTTATCATAGCTTGGTGGTTCAGCTGGCTTGCTGGCATCTATCTACTGGGTGTGTTCATCATTTTACTTTGTCATATTACCACACTCCATTAGCATTTGACATGTTTATACAGCTTAAATTATCTTGCAACATTTGGGTCTTATGCATTTGTCTTGTCCCCACTAAGTTAAAAATACATCTTTCATTCTAATGATGACTTGTGCTCAGGGTATAATTTTATATCTGGTTGTAATCACACTTTCTTTATATGATCATTTCCCTGTAGTTTTTAATTTCATCTTTTGAATAAGGAAGAAATTTACATGGCTCACAATTTAAAAATATGAGCCCATGTACTGTGAAAAGTCTTTTTCCTCTTATTCCCCGTCTTCAATTCCTCCCACCTTCTCTATCCTCTAAAATCCTATTTTTAGTTTCTCATATATTATTCTAGAGTTTCTATGTAAAATACAAGCAAATACAAATATAGATTCTTATCTCCCTCTTTTTTTTTTTATTTTTTTATTTATTTTTTTTTTTTACAGAATGTGGTGCACTAATTGTTCTGCAACCTTTTTTTCCTCCCTAGTTATTGGTATACCTTGGAGATCTTTCCTTATTAGAAGACGAAGAGCTTCTTTATTCTTTTCCATAGTTCCATGTATATAAAGCATTCCATTGTGGAGACCTCATTTATTTAACCAGCCCTCTCTCGGTGAGTATATACTGTTTATTTCACTAGTACGGTCAGCGTTGCAGTGAACATCTTTGTAAAGTAGTCACTTTGGATGTGTACAAGTCACTCTGAAGTGTAAAAGTGGAGCTGCTGGGTCAAAGGGTGTCTCTTAATTTTGACAAAAGCTGCCAAATGGCCTTCCCGAAGGGGCTGGACCACTTCACCCTATCACAAAGAATGTGTGTAAGTTCCTCTTTTTCCACAGCCTGGCCAACAGGGTGGATTATCAACTTGTTGGATTTTTGCCAATCTGATAGCTGACAATTGGTATATGCAGTTTTTATTTAAAAAAATTTCTTTATTACCATATGCATATATTAATTTTATAACAAGTGATAAGTATTTCTTTTTGTTTTTTTGAGAGAGAGACTTTGTGTGCACATGAGGGGGAGGGGCAGAGAGTGAGGAAGAGAGAGAATCTTAAGCAGGCTCCATGTTCAGCACAGAGTTTGATGTGGGACTCGATCTCACGACCCTGGGATCGCAACCTGAGCTGAAATCAAGAGTCATATGCTTAACTGACTGAGCCACAAATGACAAGCATTTCTAATGTGGTTTTAAAAATCATGGGCCTAAGCAGAATGAGGTGGATTTCTATGTATTTATGTAGAAGCATGTTCAAATTAACAAATGATTTAAATTACTGAGTAAAGATATACATACCATAATTCTATGTGTATAATATGCATACATGTGTCTATGTAGTTGTACATAGAAAAAGGTCTGGAAGGATAGATGAGAGGAGAGTGAGAATGGGGAGGGAACTTATAATTTTTACAGTATATTCTTCTGCAGTTTTTGCCTACTTTTTAAAAAATTTAATTTACTTAAATTAAAACAACAAAAACAGTTCACCGATTTCTCCCATCCCTACCCCCCCACCACCTCTGGCAACCACCAATTTGTTCTCTGTATCTGAGCTTAGTTTCTTTTCTTAATATATATATTTTTTAGATTCTACGTATACCTGAAATCATATGGTATTTGTCTTTCTCTGTCTGACTTCTCTCATTAGCAAACTGCCCTCCAGGTCCTGCAGTTACAAATTGTGTTTATTCCACTGGTTCCAAATTTATTCATTTATATCACCTTTGCTTCATGGAGCCCTAGTAACACCGTGTTGGTCTCTGGCTCTGTGGGACACAGGGGGCCCCGGAGCTTGTGCTAGTCCATCTGGATGTGGCCCCTGCACCAAGAGCTTGTGCGGGTAATCAAGCAAAGTGTTCAGTGAGATCAGTGACTCAGTGACACAGTGTCATATGCAAATATGCTGTGAACACAGCACTTCTCCTGGGCCTTTGGGTTTTGTCAGGATGTGGAAAAGGCCTCCGAGAATGTGAGCCTCCCCTGATAATCCCAGCCGAGGGTTCCTGATGGTGTGAACCACCCTCACCACAGCCACTCACGCAGGACATACTATATCCAGCATCTTTGCTTATGAAACCCAGCGATCGCTGTGGGCTCCAGGCTTTTCTAGACAGCAGCTTGATTTGAACTCCACATCCCATGCCCTCTAGAAATCCAAAGCACTCCTCAGACTTCTCACCATTTCCCTGGGGACTAGGTTCTCCTGATATCTCTGACTTCAGCTCCCGCCCCCACGGGTTCTGTCCCTGTTCCACGCATCCAGATGGTAAATGTCAGCCCTTTATTTTTTTATTTTTTAAGCCTTTTATATTTATACAAAGGGATCTGCTCACACCAAGCATGTGGGGTATGGGAGGCTTCTCTGAAGATTTGGAGCACACCTGGGGATGTGAGGAGGACAGAGGAGGGGTCGTGGCAGCCAACAGCACATTAGGCAGCTCCATCTTTAAACTACCCTATCTTGGGGGCACCACTGGTTTCCTCTGCAAATGTTGCTGCTTTCCCTCAGTCTCCTTTGCTCATGGCCGTCTCCCTATCTTCCTCTCGGGAGCAAGACTCCTGACTCATGCAAGAGAAGTTCAGCTCTATCTTTCAATCTCACCTTCCTGGAAGGGGTTTCTCTGTCAGGCTGTCACGAGCATGATCTGCACAACCATGTGAGGTGGCCTGGCCTGTTGGAGCATGAACTTTTTTTTTTTTTTTTTTTTTTTTTTTGCTTTGTAACTGTTGCTATTTGTTTTTCTTGGAGTTTCCAGTGCTTTCTGGAAATTCTACTTTCTGAGGCTCTAGGTATGGGGGTCAGGACATCCTAACGTGGGAGCAATTGGAGGAAACGGCGGGACCCTGTGCTACATGAAGGAGAAAGGATGGGAAAAGGGCAATTAAAGGCAATATAGATGCAAGGAAAACAATTCAAACAGTAAAGAAATGAATATAGAGTGAAAAGCAAGTCTCTCCCCTCCACCATCAGTCCCTTGCTTTGCTTTCCTAAAATAACCACGGTTACCAGCTTCTTATTGATTTTTTAAGATATCTAATGCATATATAAGCATAAATTATATGTATTATGTATTCTTTCTCTTTTAAAAATAAATGGTAGCCGCTTTACATAAGGCTTCTCTTTACTTTTTATTTTTTAATATTTTATTTTATTTTATTTTATTTTAATTAAAAAAATTTTTAATGTTTCTTTATTTTTGGGAGAGAGAGACAGAGTGCAAGCAGGAGAGGAACAGAGAGAGAGGGAGGGAGACAGAATTTAAAGCAGGCTCCAGGCTCTGGGCTGTCAGTACAGAGCCCGATGCGGGGCTCGAACTCACGGACTGTGAGATCATGATCTGAGCTGAAGTTGGATGCTTAACTGACCGAGCCACCCAGGCACCCCTATTTTTTTATATTTAAAAAAATGTTTATTTATTTATTTTTGAGACAGAGAGAGAGAGAGAGAGCGCGTGCGCATGTGTGAGTGGGGGTAGGGTGGGGGTGGGGGCAGAGGGAGACAGAGAGAATTCCAAGCAGGCTGTAGCACAGAGCCAGACACAGGGCTCAATCTCACGAGCTGCAAGATCATGACCTGAGCCAAAATCAAGAGTCATTCACTTAACAGACTGAGCCACTCAGGCGCCCCACTTTTACCTTTTAAAAATTTAACAGTGTATCTTTACTATTTTCAGTGGAGCTACCTATAAATATATAGACCTATATAAACACAAACATATGGATTTTTTCTTGTATTTGCACAAAAGGCAAACCTAGGTGACCCCCTCCATCAGCCACCAGGAAAACTTCTAGGGCATGGGGATTTCCAGTATGAGGAAGGATTCTGGTGTCGAACATTCTTGATGTCAGGTTCAGTACCAGGAGGTGATGACGCATGGTTTCTGAGGGCTCACGGCTGTGGTCAATTGTAATTTTGTTGCTAGGTATTTTCTATCCAGTCCTAGAAGATTCTGTACCCGCCCTCCCCATGTGACCTTCAGTGCATCCCTGTGGGAAGAGTGGACACTTCACCTCATTGTCATCAGAGACACATTACCTCCCTGCACCAGCTAATGGAAGTGAGTAGGGGTGATGCCTTCCATGTCCAAGTCAAAGCCATCAGAGCCAGGGTGGGCTTCTGCTTGGTCTCTTTGTCTTTGGACATGAGAATGGAGACAGGGGTTGTTCGGTCAGCCTGGGTCCCAGAACAAGAAGACATTTGGGAAAAAGCCACAGTCGACCCACATCTTATGAGTAATATGAGTGAGAAATAAGCCTTCCTTGTCGTAAGCCCCTAAAACTCTAGGATTGTTTGTTACAGCAGCCTCACCTTGTAAAAACTGATTTATGCTGGGAAACAGTGCAGGGCTATGCTTAGTCATCAAGTCCAAGATGGTTCGCTACCTGCTAACAGCGGCCACTGTGTTTGATCTGAAGTTACTCCAAGTGATAAAGTTCTGGTTGTTACTACCGGAGTCAAGATTCGCCATGAGCAGTACGATATCCTCCACTGTGTCAGTGGCAGTACCAGTTCCTTGAAATGTTGAAAAAGCCATTTGGCAATGTATGATGAGAGTCCTAAAATAATTTGTCTTCTGGAAATCTAGGTCAAGAAAATAATCAGAGATCTGCAGGGAGGTTCATAATAGAGTTATTTGAAAAGTTGGAAACCACCTAAATGCCCCATCATAGGGCAATAGTTTATACTTTATCCTATATGATGGATACTATGCAGCCATGAAACTCAGGTAGCTGAATATTTAATGGATGGGGGACATGCCTGCATTTTAATACTGAGTGGAATCAACACTCCATGTGACAATCCTGATTTATATAACAAATATGAGATCATGCTCTTTATAATTTCGTATATTTTTTCACTTACATTATATGAGTAAGCATTTCCGCCAAGTGTCAAACATGTAAATGTGTAGAGAACAAGACTGTGAGGAAATAAGCAAAAATAGTGGTTATCTCTGGATAGCGCTTTCTTTTCTGTACTTTCTGTATTTTCCACATGTTCTATGATGAATATGTATTACTTTCATAATCAGAAGTAAGTAACGGCTCTTTAAAAAAAAAAAGAATTATTCTGGTCACCTCTAGGGCTGTGCCTGAGTGCCGTGGCTGCCCTGGGGCCTTAACTGGGGCTCCTTGTCTAAGAATAAGCCCGTGTGTTTAATTAGGTCAGTCTCCTGCCGACCTAGAATCTTTGCACAGGGCTTAGCTTGTGCTGCCCAGAACCCCAGAGACGCATCTGGGCTGCCGCCCTGGGCCTCGTGGGCTGCTACTGTGTCTCTCTTAGTCTGGATGTGACAAATTTGTGGACTGTCACCCTGCCCGGATGGAGCAACCACCCTCATGTCCCTCCAACATGGCCCTTTAAAAAGTAACATAGACCTAGCTATTTTATGTAAGAGAAAAGTAAGACTCAGGAAGAAAGCACTGGAAGCATTTCTGGTTGATAGTTATTTGGAATGATTATGGCCGCTACTCCGGGCACCTATGGTTCATTGCTCCCTGAGGCCTCCTTGATGAGTCCTGTGTCATCCACACGCAGGTCCTGGCGCGGCTGGCTGGTGGGCGGATGGGGGAGGGAGAATTCTCAGAAATCTCACTGGGAACTTGATCCAAGGGTAAAAGGAGCCTGCACCCAGTCTGATGGTAAACGGGGTCGGCAAAGGCCGCTCCCCTCATATGGTGTCACGAACATCTGTGTCCAGGTTTGGCCCTTGTGAGGGTGTGTGAGCGAATGGTGGTGGCTGCGGTGTCCGCAGGACAGCCCAGCGAGCGCTGCAATGGAGCTGGGGGGTCAGAACTGTGCACAGCCCGGGTCGGGACGCCCGGCAGCCCCATTGGAGCAGCGCCTGTGAGTTAGCCACTGCTGCCCATCCCCTTGCATGAACAGCTCCCGGACCTGTTTTACAATCATCTGTGTAAACTATCGAGTGATTTCTGTGTCCGCGGAGCACAGAGCTCCCTCCCCTCCCAAACTCTGCCAGGCTCCCTTGGACCTGCTTTGGCCCCACCCTGCAAGGCAGCACTTGGCTACATCTGAAACCTTAGACTCCAGGGGCCCCTGGGTGGCTCAGTCAGTTAAGCATCTGGCTTTGGCTCTGGTCATGATCTTGCGGTTCATGGGTTCGAGCCCCGTGTTGGGCTTTGTGCTGACAGCGCAGAGCCTGGAGCCTATTTTCAGATTCTGTGTCTCTCTCTCTTTCTGACCCTCCCCTGCTCACGCTCTCTCTCTCTCAAAAATAAATAAAAACATTGAAACCTTAAATTCCATCATCTCTAATTTTTTTTAATTGAGGTACAGCGTCCATACAGTACAGTACGTGGATCTGTATGCTTCATGTGTCTGTAAGATTCAGCCCTGCTAGCGTGGGCAGCACAGTGTATTTTCCACTGCTGCTCCCATCCGGTGGACCTGTCTGTCCTGGCCCTGACAGGCATCTGCATTGTCTCCAGTTTGGGGCTATTATGGACAAAGGTGCCACGAACATTCTCAGCCACATCTGTTGCTGGACACACATCGTCTCTATAACCCACTTTCCTTCCTTCACCCTCTTTTTGCTCATTGACACCCCAGCCTGGCACCCTGACCATGTTTTCTGGCATTGGCAGTTTGGCCACTGCACCCAAGCTCATTTCTTCTGTGGCAAAGAGTCCTACAAAGGGCAGCCTCTCCCACGCTGCCCCCACTTAGCTGCTGTCATCTTGCCACTCATGGCTCACCGGTCAAGGTCTCCTATGACCTACCTTTGCCTTATATAGGGGGACATTTGGGGCTTCTCTGACTTGGCCTTACTGTGTCACTGTCCCTGCTCCCGGTTCCCTCTTTCCTCTCATGGTTTCTGGGACAGCCCTTCCTACTTCCGTCCTACAAACCTGGCTGCTCCCTCTCAGCCTCCTTTGCTGTGTCCTCTCTTGTCTCCATCCCAGTGAGGTTGTTTCTGGGGCTCCATCCTCAGCGCTCGTCTCTCCTGAAGGGCCCTCCTGGATGGTGACCTACCACTGATACTGATGCAACATCCTTCCTCTTCAATCCCTAGACCCCAAAATGAAAGGCTTTCCCAAACTCATTTGGTGGCAGGCCTTGACTGGACCCTGCCGTGAGCTTTGTCTGTTGTCTTTATATGCCCACTTCGTGTGAATGAATATTTATATGGTGGCTGCAGGAATGTCAATGTGTTTGATTGTGGGCCGTTGTCCCAGACCCACCAAGGGTGTGATCGTGCATATATGCAGTAAATCATGTGTTACCTTCTTAAACTCAGGAAATACTGAATTCTGAAATATACCTGGCCCCATGGGCTTTAGGTGAGGGTTTGTAGACCCAGGGCTCTCTCCCCACCTCATACTCTCCCAACAAGTGCCTTCATTTCCTGCCGCCGTCTCTGGGTTGGCGGCCCCTACTGCAGTGCCTCTCAAGCATTGTAATTATTATCTTCTTCTTTCCTTAGGATCACCTGCAGTTAATCGCTCCCCAGGCCTTGACTCACTCAATGACTCTCTGGCCAGCCCTTCCCTCTCAATTAATTCAGGCATGCCATAGCTCCTGCCTAGGCTACTGCAATAACTTCCCGGTAGCTATCCCTTGTCCTAGCTGGCCAGTCCTGGGCACTGCCACCAGAGGCAGCTTTGAACTATGGGGGATCATATCCTCATTCTCAAAATGCTGCCAAGGTTTCCCACCACCTATAGGGTCAAGGTCAAGTTCTTTAGTAGGACATAGGACCTTTCCCGATCTGGCCGTGTTCTCCTGCCCTACGTCTTTGGGTCCCCCAAAAACAGTTGTGGGCTCATTGTACCCCTTCTTCCTTTCATTCCTGCAGTCGTTCTGCTGGGAATGTCTTGTTCTTTTCAAAATCTGGTGGGCATCACCTTCTTTTGAAACTGCCCTCCCCCCTTACAGATGTGTTCCTCTGTCCCTCTGGTTGGCTGCTTTGGACCTTATGAGCAGCATCGTGTCGTGCTCAGGACATTGGTCTAGATATTGGCTTATGCAGTGGGTGGTACCATCGGGAACTCATCCCACAATGCCTGGTTCAGGGCAGGTGCTCATGAAATGAAAAAAAAAAATCACTTAGCATTTGTATTCTATTTTCATTTGGCATAGTATTTCTTGAGTTTCCATGTCATTTTATGCAGTTTATTTTTCATTATTGAGCCACATGTCAGAAAATTTAGATACTAAAGACAAGAAATTAAATATAATTCTGCTTTTTGGGGTGTCTGGGTGGCTCAGTCAGTTGAGCACCCAACTTCGGCTCAGGTCATGATCTCACGGTTTGTGAGTTCGAGCCCCATGTTGGGCTCTGTGCTGACAGCTCAGAGCCTGGAGCCTGCTTCAGATTCTGTGTCTCCCTCTCTCTCTGCCCCTCCCATGCTCACACTCTGTCTTTCTCTCTCTCTCTCAAAAATAATAAATAAACATTAAAAAAAAATAAAATAAGTATAATCCTGCATTTTAACCAGGCCTTGGGTGATTCATATGCACATTAAGCCGTTGTTTGTTTTGAGTTATTTTCTCCAGTGCTTTTGTGCATGCATTCTGTAAATGGTGGGCATGCCAGTGCAAATGCAATTTTGTGTTCTGTTTTTTCTCTCCTTGGACGGCACATGCCTTCAGCAGTTTTTGAGTTTGTCTTCTTAACCATTAGTCAAGTTTGTTCAATAATTGAAAAATAACAGATTTGCTCTTTTGTTGCACACTGAAGTGGCCTATATCTTTTCATGAATCGTCTTTTTGCATTTAGCCTTTTTTCTATATGACTTTTTAAAGGATGGCTTCTCAGAACTGGAGGATTCAAAGGAATAGGACATTTTCGTGACTGGATCTGCACGAAGCCCGGTGTCCCTCGGGGCAGTGATTGCTCACTGCAAACACTGTGTGGAGGGGGGGTTGTCATTCTAGGAATGTGGCCCCTGGGACAGGCCCAGGTCCCATGCCTTCTACATGTCCTACCTGATGCAACAGGAGATAGTGGCCGGGCTTGCAGAGGGTTTACGAGCCCAACAAAAACATCTGGCTGCTGACCCCTCCCTTCCTGCCCTCCACTGCTTTCTACCTTGAGCAGAGCTCCTGGCCCAGTGCAACTGTAGGGATTTCTATTCTCACCCCTGTGCTCCATGTGGCTACCAGGCCAGTGGAAGAGGAACCAATGACCCCATAGGGAGGTGACTGTCTCCCTCCATGGTCCCCACCTGCTGGGATGGGGTGGTGATTGAGACTCAAGGTCAGACTGCAGGGAAAGTGACAGGAAGGGGATGTTTCCCCCGGAAACTTCCAGAAAGATGGTGGTGGTATTGTCTGTGGTGGCAGCAGGGCTTTAAGAGGAGGGTCAGTGAAAGGAAAAGCGAAGGCTCAGAGAATGACAGAGGTTTCTAGAGCAAGTCCCTAACCTGGTGTGGTCTGTTTCTGTCTCTAGAAAGAGAAGAGGATGGTAATCATAGTAATAATATACACAACACAGGGCTGAGGTGAGAATGAAATGAGAAAAGGAATGAAAGACACAGTTTTCAATAAATGCTGAGTGTTTCCATGAAGGACGAGATTCCCAAGGCCCAAGGATAAGGTGGCTTCAGCCTCCATGTGTACCCACTATATCTAGCATTGGCTTGGTTTGTTAAATGCCTTTTTAAAGTGAGGTCCTGAAACTTTGTGGTACATTTGACTCACCCAGGGGGTAGAGCATGCCCAATGCTTGGGTCCATCTCTGGACCAGTTACATGTAAATCTCAGAGAGGGAGGGGGTCCCCCTGCCACGCTGTTACTCAACACTGGCTGTGGGGCCTCTGGGCTCGAATGCCCCCTTACCTGCCCTTGCCTGGCTGATTCTCACTCATCAGAAGGTTTATAGTTCCCCAGGGGATTTGCAGGTACAGGCTAATGCCCCACTCCTGCCCCTCAAATGTGGTGTGGGCCAGCATCATCCTGGTGATGATTTGGGCACTTGTTAGAAATGCAAAATCTCAGGGTGCTTGTGTGGCTCAGTCGGTTAAGCATCTGGCTTCAGCTCAGGTCATGATCTCATGGTTTGTGAGTTCAAGCCCTGCGTCAGGCTCTGTGCTGACAGCTCAGAGCCTGGGGCCTGCTTCAGATTCTGTGTCTCCTTCTCTCTCTGCCCCTCCCCCATTTGTGTTCAGTCTCTTTGTCTCTCAAAAATAAGTGTAAAAAAAAATGCAAAATCTCGGTTGCCACCCCAGACCTGCTGATCAGAAGCTGTATTTAACCAGACCCCAGGTGATTCCCATTCACATCACAGGTTGAGAAGCACTGACTAGTACATTGTCAGAAGAACATTTGTGGGGACCAGAGCACAGATGTTGGTGCCTGGCCTCTGGGTTCAGTCCTTGCTCTGCTGCCTATTTGTTTTGTAACTCTGGGCAAGATGCTAAACTCCTCGGTGTCTTGGTTTGGTCACCTGTAAATTCAGAATAGCAGTAGGCCCATCTCATAGGATTGTTATGAGGCCTGGCTCATGGTAAACACAATGCAAGGATTCTTTACTGTTACTATGACAAATCTCTTCCTGAAGGGGCTCTGACATGTGATAAACTTCACAAGTGTGACAGTGACACAGGGGTCACGGCCAAGATGGCCCTGTGAGAGCCCCGAGGTCCCTCCCCAGCTGGACCTACAGTTAGCCAAGGGGCTCTCCATATCCTGCGATGGGAGCAGAGACTGGCCACCTCAGCAGATGGCAACACGAGGAGGTACAGTCCCCCACCTGTGCCAGTGCAGGTCCCACCAGGCCCCACAAAGAAGTGAGGGACAGCAACAGCTACCAACTACCAGCATGGCCAGGTATAACCCCCACAATGTTCAGTCAACACTAGGAGAGGGCTGGAAGTGCACTTGGAGAAGTGGCCCAAGAAAGTGCTGAAGTGATAGAGTGTACCTAAATGTCACTGGATGACCTTCCTGTCCTCAGGTGAAAGGGAAGCTTGGGATGGAACCCTAAGTGTAGCTATAGGAAAAAAAAATTTTGCCATGTGAATTCCCAGTGAGAGGGCTAGGAACTTCCCAGCGATGTCCTATAACCAGATATCCCTCCCTTTGTTTCTGACTAGATGGGAACCATGCAATATGGGAAAGGGCACTTTTTAAAAGGTTCCCCCAAGATAAACAGAGAGCACAAGATTAGGAGCGAAAAGGACTCTGGAAGTCCTCCTGATTTCTGAAGCTTGATTTTCCTCTGACACTCTAAATAAAGCCTGCCATTTATGGCCCACTTTCTGTCCATCTGTCTGCTCATCTAATTGTCCATTCATCCATCCACCCACCCACCCACCCCTCCACCCATCCACCTATCCACCCAACCATCCAACCACCCATCCACCCAACCATCCAACCATCCATCCATCCATCCATCCACCCATCCACCATCCACCCAACCATCCAACCACCCATCCACCCAACCATCCAACCATCCATCCATCCATCCATCCATCCACCATCCATCCATCCACCATCCATCCATCCATCCATCCAGTGAAGGAATGTAGTACCTGTGCCTCTATTTTTTGCTTTATCATTCTAATAGTTGCTCATCTGGCATTGCAAAGGAAAGAACTACTCCATTGAAATATGTTTTTCCAGATAATTTTTATCCCTTTAAGAGTGTCTCATTTCACTTAGTTTAGTCATTTTATTTATTTATTTTTTAAAGTTATTTATTTATTTTGAGAGACAGAGAGACAGTGCATAAGGAGGGCAGAGAGAGAGGGGGAGAGAGAATCCCAAGCAGGCTTAAACTCATGAATGGTGAGATCATGACCTGAGCTGAAATCAAGAGTCAGACAGACGCTCAATTGACTGAACCACCCAGGTGTCCCTTGTCTTCCTTTTTAAGAGGACATGTTACATCATATGTCTTTTTTGGATAATCCAGATCAAAGTTCTAAATGGAAGTCTCAGTGCTTTGTTGTAAAATCAGAACTGTAGGCCCTCAGGGCTGTTTACAGCTCCACACTAAATGGTCTCAATTTGCTCTGATCTCAGTTTTATAATTTTTTCTGAGGTTCTTCTCATCTGCCACTTTTTATAGCTTGTGGCATGCTTTTAAGCAATTATTCCTTTAAGTGGCGTTGGGTGGGAAATTGATAACCAAGTGTGTGAGGGTTGTGCATAGAGCAAGAGTCCTGAGTTCTTTATGTATTTATTAAAGTCTACTTTATTATTATTTAAAAATTTTTATTTATTTATTTATTTTGAGAGAGAGAGAGAGAGAGAGAGAAAGAGAGAGAGAGAACATGAACATGGAAGTGGCAGAGAGAGAGGGAAAGAGAGAAAATCCCAAGCAGGCTCCACACTGTCAGTGCAGAGCCTGAGTCAGGGCTTGAACTCACAAACCATGAGATCATGACCGGAGCCCAAACCAAGAGTCGGAGATTAACTGACTGAGTCACCCAGGTGCCCCAAGACTGTTTTATTTTTTGAAGTACATGAGTCTCCTGCCTTTGTAACCCCTATGTTTGTTTCATCCTGGATTGAATGGTTCTAGGTGGTTGAAGTCCTTGGAGGCATAAGCCCTAGAAATGGAGGTGGTGTAATATCGATGGATTGTTCTTCGTTGATCATAACTGCTTTCTTTTTGAAGAAAGGAGGGGACACCAGAGGCTAACATGGATCACTCCTCCCCCAGAAGAGGAGATGGGGGCCCAGGGTGGGGCCAGCTGGGTCAGTGGTGTCCGAAGTGTTTGAGGGATAAGGAAGCTGCTGGTTCCCACTGATAGTGCAGGTGGCTGGGAAAGGACCCATCGCCTCCTGCTCGCTCCTCATGGCGCTGGCCAGCGGGGACGGGGAACAACGAAGGGAGCCCCAAGGGGCACCGTAACACCTGGTCTCCTCGCAAGGCCTGAAGCAGGACTGGCACCAGCGGTGAGATGGGCACCTGGGGTGGGGGTTGAGGGTACCTCGGCCTGTCAATACCCCATACTGACATACTCATCATAACACAACAGCCCCACGGGTGACTCCTTTAAATACACAGATATGGTGACACTCAAAACGCTGACGAGCCCCTGAGCTTGCATGGGGACCCCTTCTCTCTAGGTGGGCAGCGACCTGTCACCTGGAAACACTGACAATATACACTCAGGCATCCCCTCCCATATGGTGACCCGTGCTGCCCATTTATGACAAACACATTTCTGAACTTGGACACAGTGACCCCACTCAAGACAGTGACACTCCCTGCTGACAATTGCACACCCCTGGGGATGCCCACAGCGCACTCCCGCTTGGTGAGCCGCTGCTTCTCGGAGGCTCCTTGCACACACTTCCACATGCTCACATGCATGTGCTCAGATGCACTCACACCTAATGGGGCCTGGGGAGCTGGGGGGCTGATTCCAACATTCTTCTCCCCCTCCCCAGGATTTTCTCAGTCGCTGCTTTGGCTTTGACATGGACTACACCCTGGCTGGTAGGGAGGGAGGGAGCAGGGTATTTGGGGCTCGGGGAGCAGTAGGCACCAGCCAGCTTGGTTCTGCTTGGTTCCCATAGCCTACAAGTCCCCAGCCTGCGAGGCACTGGCCTTCGAGTTACTGCTGGAGCATCTGGTGTGCTTTGGGTACCCATGTGAGATCCTGTGCTATGCCTACGACCCTGCCTTCCCCACCAGGTGCAGGATCTGGGTGGGGTGGGAGGCTGTGGCCAGTAGTCAGCCCTGGAAACTCCATCCACAGCCTCTGTGCTCTCTCTGTAGGGGGCTGGTGTTTGACGTGCTCTGTAGGAACCTGCTGAAGTTGGGCACCCATGGAAATGTGCTGCTGGGCACCCATGGCTTCACCTTCCTCTCGGAGTAAGGGACCCGGGGTGGAAGCAAGGATGATGGAGGAAAGAAAATGGCACCCAGCCAGCTCCCTCCCCAGGGCAGAGGTCTGGAGCTTCTACCCCAGCAAGTTCAAGTTCATTCAGAGGGACGAACTGCAGAGGTTCCACATCCTCAACACGCTCTTCAACCGGCCTGGTGAGGGCTGGCTAGGGGGCACAGGAGGTGGTCCCCGGGGTCCCTGCTCTGGCCTGGGTGGGTTGCTCTGGATCCCTGGGCCAGCGACTGACCGGCCTCTCCACCCCAGAAACCTACCTGTATGCCTGCCTGGTGGACTTCTTCTCTGGCTGCTCCCGCTACACCAAGTGAGTCCTGTGCACTGTCCAGCCCTGGGTCACCAACAGGACACGGCCACTGCCCAGGGCCCAAGCCCTGAAGTGGGGTCCCTGCCAAGGAGCAGAGACCCTTCCTGAGGGGCTCTAGGAGCTCAGTGGGAAGGCTTTCACTGCAGGCCACCTCCCTCCACCTTGTAACTGGTGCCCCCCAAGGGATGACCCTCAGCACAGGGTGAAACCCTTTCCAGCATGGTTGGGACATAAGTGGTTCGAGGGGTGGCTCTGGTATAGGGTCCGGGCTGGGTGGTCACCTCAGGCCCCCTTATCAGCCTGTCCTGTCCTCTCGGCCCGCACCAGCTGTGACACTGGCGATCAGCATGGGAACCTCTTCATGTCCTTCCGAAGCCTCTCCCAGGATGTGAGGGATGCCATGGATAATGTCCACCAGTCCGTGAATGCCCAGGACTCCAGGACCCTTGACCTGTCTGCCCTTAGCTCTGCTGGGCACGCCCCAAGGGCTCCAACCTCCACAGAGTTTCTACTCTCCTTCCCGATGAGGATTATGGTCTGGGCTCCTGCATCTTGGACATGTGCTTGCAGGCGGGCACACATGCACACGCACACCTGCATGCACATGCACATGTGTACACCCCTGCACACACACACACACACACACACACACAGCTCTGCTCCCCCCTGCAGGGCTGTCTGAAGGAGAAGACCCTGGAGGATTTGGACAAATACGTGGAGAAGGATGTGAGTGGGTCATAACCAGGCCTTGTCCCTTTGTCCCCCTCCTCCCCAGGGCAGTGGGGCTGTGTCCCTGCCTCCGCCCTCAAGATGCAGGCAGAGCTCTGTGGCCTCGCCTTAATCACAGACTTTTCTGCCTGGCCTGGAGCCCCATGCCTGGGAGACTGAGAGCTGAGAAAGGGATCCCAAGGCAGCTGGGGGAGACCCCACCCCTGGAAGTGACCTCTGCCTCTGCTCCAGGTGCGAATCCCCATCCTGCTGGGCAAGATGAAGGAGGTTGGGAAAGTGTCTCTAGCTACGAACAGCAGCTACAACTACACGGATGTGAGTGTGTGGATAGAAGGGGGGGGGGGCCTCGGCCATTGGAGCCCAGAAGGCATTGGAACCCTCCTTCCTGGCCCCTGGAGGAAACTGAGGCCCTGTGGGAACAGTGAGGGGTAGGAAGGAGCAAAGACCCTAGTACTCCCACGGCCTGGTTAGCATTTTGGGTTCCATTTCTTGGCCTTTAAAGAAAAATGTTTTTAATGTTAATTTATTTTTGAGAGTGAGAGAGACAGAGCACAAGTGGGGGCAGAGAGAGAGGGAGACATAGAATCAGAAGCGGGCTCCAGGCTCTGAGCTGTCAGCACAGAGCCTGACGTGGGGCTTGAACTCACAAGGAGCAAGCTGTGAGATCATGACCTGAGCTGAAGTCGGATGCTCAACAGACTGAGCCACCCAGGCGCCCCATTTCTTGGCCTTTTTTAAGGTCTCAGGGGATTGAGAAATGTCTCACCACCTTGCTCCTGTGGTCCCCAGTGTATCCTGTGGGGTGAGGGTAGAGGCGGGCAGCAGCCCCTGGCCCAGCCCAGCTGGGTGCTCTGACCCTTGCCCTGTCTCTGCCAGGCTATCATGCCCTACCTGTTTGGCATTGGTGAGGTGAGTGCCACGTGCCTGGCTGGGGTGGGCTGTGCCACAGGAGGGGAACCAGGCCAGGCCACAGTGCTGAGGGCCTCTCGCATGTCCGGCCCTTCCCTTGAGGAAGAACCAAGTGTGGGAGGGGGTGTTTCACATGCATGGGCCTTGCTGGAGCGTCTGTAGTGTGTGGGAGGCCAGTGACCTCAGCCAGGCCAAGGGGTCAGGAAGGCCACTGGTGGCCTTGGAGAAAGCCATGAAGAGGCAGATGTTTGGGGGAAGGGCTTAATGAGGTGCAAGGGGGTGAGATCAGGTGTGGCAGGCCCAGAGGAGGGGTGTGTATGACATACCCTGTGTCACCACACGTGGCAAGGTGTCACTGGCAGGCCAATGGGTGAACAGGGCTCTAATTCAGCGGCCGTGCTCACATCCTGAGGCTGACATGACAGCCTGCACAGTGTCCAACACCAGCTTCCACAAATACCTTTTGAGCACTTCCTCGTGCCAGAATGGTCACGGTCGAGGATGCTGGGGAGCCAGACCGCCTGGTTCTCGAATCCAAGGGTGCGCAGGGCTAGGAGTCAGGACCCGTGCACAGGCATGGGCTTATGACCTGAGGGCTGGGGAGCTTTCACCAGTCCAGAGTTTGGTGGGCGGCCAGGGAAGAGCTGTGAGGTGTGTTGGGGTCCGATGTTCCAGACTCTGTGTGTGTGTGTGTGTATATGTGTGTGTGTGTGTGTGTGTGTGTACCTGCTCTCCCATCCCTGCCCCACAGGCTGAGGGCTCAGCCAGGCCCTGGAGGTCCTGCTTTGACCTGATCGTGGTAGACATACAGAAGCCCTGCTTCTTTGCTGAGGGGACGGTGCTGAGACAGGTCAACAGGCTGAGGCCCCATCCACCTTGACCCATGGGCCGCATGGTGGGGAGAGAGCCTGCCCCTCACACTTGACCTGCCCTTGGGAATTGCCTCTCTGCTGCTCTGTCTGTCCCAGG
Source organism: Cryptoprocta ferox (assembly GCA_028646485.1). Taxonomy (NCBI): domain Eukaryota; kingdom Metazoa; phylum Chordata; class Mammalia; order Carnivora; family Eupleridae; genus Cryptoprocta; species Cryptoprocta ferox. The sequence goes on along the minus strand of CM053576.1, from coordinate 96,670,359 downwards.
AGGTGGGGAACCAGGGGACTCCTTTGGGACTCTCTGTCACCTCCTTCCTCTCACACCTGCATAGTAATCCTGGCTGCTCCCAGTTCCCTGCTCTCTCTGACCAGGATGCCCCTCTCTCCTTCCAGGATTCGGGCAAGCTCCATGTGGGCACCTACACGGGGCCTCACCGGCACTGTGTGGTCTGCTTTGGAGGTACCAGCTCCCACCTTGTCCCCATGCCTCCACAGACATGCTCCCTAGACTAAGAGCCCATGTCCCAAACCTGTCCACCAGGACAAGAGGGGCTGTGAGCAAGCCTGTTCTCCCATGATGAGACAGGCTCTTTGGACATGCTGTGCGAGCTGCTCGGGGCACGGATGTCCTGTACATTAGGGATCACATCTTTGGAGACATCCTCAAGTCCAAGAAGCGGCAGGGCTGGCAAACTTGCCTGGTGATTCCTGAGCTGTCCCGGGAGCTGGGCATCTGGGATCAAGAGAAGGGTGAGCTTGGTGGTGTGGTGGGGGGTGCTCAGGACCAGGTAGGAGGATACCAGGCACCAGTGAAGAGGTCTGCCCCTTCACCATCTTGCCCCCTTCGCCGCTGGGGGTTAGTAGTGACTGTGATAATATTGTCCACTCTGTGGTTTATGAGAGTAGATCTACTTTATACACAAGGAAACAGAGATCCAGAGAGGTTAAGCAACTTGCCCAAATTCACACAAGCCAGAAAGGACAAGGCTGACTCAAATACCTGTGTCCTGACTCCAGAGTGCTGTAGTGTTTCTGTAGTCTGAGAATTCCTTCCTCCCCTGACTGTACCCTCCCCACTCACCCGAGGACTCTGAGAGTGGAAGCTACAGTCCCACACCTGGGAATGACTTGAAGTATCCTCTGGGTCAGGAGTAGCTGTGAGCCTAAACAATTCGGGTTTGTTCTAAAAGCTGGGGATGAGTCATTACCATGTGACCTTGGGTGGGTCACCTGACAGCCTGAGTTGCTTCCTCACCTGTCCCTCAGGACCTTTGCTGTCTCTGCTTTGCTCTGGCCAGAGTCTCAGTTGATGTAAGGAAGGGGTGAGGATGTTATGTACACAATGGGGGTGTGTGTAGACCCCTGGTGACCTCTCCACCCTCACTGCATGGTGGAATTGGGCCTGGGGCAGACAAAGGTAGGCAGAGCTGTCACTCATCCCCTGCTGTCCTCTGTCTACTTTTCAGAGCAGATGGAGGAGCTGAAGAGGCTGGACATGCACCTGGCAGACCTGTACCAGCGAGAGAGCCCTGGCCTGTGCTCCCTGCCAGCAGAGGGGAGAGGGGTGGCGGGTCCTGGCCAGGGTAGTGAGAAAATCAAGATCTGTTCCAGGCTGGGCTTCCCTAGTAAACTGGATTCGGGGATCCCTTTGACCCTCTTGGGTCACACTATGACCTCTAGATCCTTCCTCCTCACCTGCTTAGCATGGACTCAGGATGCTTGCCCTCTCACACACATATGCACTCCAGCCCAGCACCCCTACTGGGTGCCCATGGAGTGCCCTCTGACCTCCATGGGGTCTAGGGAGGTAGTGCCTGGAGCTTGGAAGCACCGGTCCTTTTCTCCTGGGTCACGTGGCCATTTTTGCACCAGGCACACAGATGGGAGCAGTTATGGGCTGCAAGTCATCAACTCCACCAAGAGGGAGATTCAGGTAAGAGTAGGTGCTGAGGAGATCCCCTAGTGAGGAGGTGGGGGGCTGGATGTGTGCCTCCAGGCCGCCTGTCCAGATCTGCTCTGTCCCAGGTTCCTGAGCCCAGTTACGTGATTTTCCGCAACTCTTGCAGAGCTCCACCTGGCCTTGTCTGTCAGCGCCCTCTGCTGGTCCATGTTCCAAACGACAGCAGTGTGCTGCCTCAGGAGCACTGAGTTCAGCCTGTGGGGTGATTTGTGGAGCGTGGCTAGACCCTCAGTCTCCATTAACCCTTCTTGAGACATGCCTGCCTGTTGGGTTGGGTCCTCATGTGTCGGACTAGCCAGCTGTGATCTGCATCTGGGGGACAGCTAGATGAGTGGCCCCAGAAGATGGGGGTTAGGGTCAGTGAGCTGATGGGTCCTGGGAAAAGGAGGAAGGAAAACATGCCCTGTGGCACTACCGACCAGCCACCAAAGCTGGGAGAGTCCCGTGGCCCGTGCCAACAGAATTCAGGCCATTTGGTGTTCGCAGAGACAGCTGGGACCAATGACGCAGGGCGTTTTGCAGGTATCAAGCCCTTGCCTGCTATTTGATCCTTCCATAGCCCTGAGAGGTGGGCTGGGCAGGGACAGCTACCTTTATGCGACACACGAGAAACAGGTTCAGAGAGAGGAGATTTCATGTTTTTGGTCACTTTGGGAGTAAATGTCCAGATCGGTTCTCTGGACGCTAAAAACAAGACCTGGTGATGAGGTGGAGAGCTGCTAGGTGGGCAGGAGAGGGCCGGGTGTGTGGGGCTCTGTAAAGCCCTCTATCGGGGCATCAGAAGCTACATTAAGCTGAGGGTTTAGTCTGGGTGGTCACTCTCCAGGGCCAGGCAGGTAACTGTGAGGAAACCAGGGACGGGGGGGGGGGTCTGTGGCAAGGGCTGCCCCACCTCCCAAAGCACGATGAGCTACCTCTGGGCTTAAAGGACACAGCTCCTTCCCTACTGGGGGCAGAGGCCCCGGTGTCTCCAGGTGACAGACCCAGGGAAGGCAGAGCTGGCCCCAGCAGGGGGATTCAGCTGTGGGTGATGCAGGTCCAGGTGGGGGAATCTGTCCTCTGCCAGAGAGTCACCCAGGAGCTGGGGCTCAACAACCTGGAGCTACCATGGGCTAGAGCAGGGGGGCCCAATGGAATGGTATCAAGCCAAGGAGACATTTTGAAGATTTGTGGGAGCCTTTTTGTCTTCAAGCATAATCTTTCCTGAGTATTTATGTAGAAAGACATATTATTTTTATCATAAATTGCTTTTCTTTTTATTTCTCCTATGTTACAGTATTACATTGAGTTTTAAAGTTATAGAGACAATAATTATACTATCTATGAATTTCAATTCAGGATAGAAAAGAGGAAATGAAAATCTTTGTTTTTAAAATGGGGCACTGGGTCCTGTAGTGCCAGGAAGTGCTGGCTCTAAGCCCAGATGCTTAGATGAGCGGAGGCTCGCTGCCCTTACTGGTGCCTTGCACCTCTCTTGATCATTCCTGGCTGAGGGCAAAGAAAGAGTTGAGGACCTAGAGGGCTGCATAGAGGTTAAAGGAATCCTAGACATGTGCTGGCCTCATGGTCATCTTCTACTTGAGATATTTTTCAGATAAATGGAAAAGTATGGAAGAGAGAAAAAGCAACCATATTGAAACCTCCAGATTTGGAGCCCAAGAACATATCTTTTTTAAAAAAAATTTTTATGTTTTATTTATTTTTTGAGAGAGAGAGCGAGCGAGCAGGGGAGGGACAGAGTGAGAGGGAGAGACAGAATCTGAAGACAGGCTCCAGGCTCTGAGCTAGCTATAAGCACAGAGCCTGATGCAGGGCTCGAACCCACAAACCGTGAGATCATGACCTGAGCCGAAGTCAGACGCTCAGCCGACTGAGCCACCCAGGTGACCCCCAAGAACATATCTTTTAAGGAGGAAGGAGTATTGTCATCCTAGCAGACATTCCCTATGGCCTTTGGGCCATTTGGAAATGGGTGGAACAAGTGGAATTATTGTACTTAGTTCCGCTGAGCCGCATCATATTTCACAACCAATTTTATTTCTACACATTTCTTTTAAGAAAAATAGTATTTCTGTGCACTTTTGATTCTGTTATGAGTAATAGCAATACCTGATTGGCCATAGGTGATTCCATCAACTGTTCTTTCTTTCCAGGTCACTATGAAAGACAGTAAATGAGATCGCGCCAACATCTTTGAGCTTGATGTATACATGCGTTAAAACGTATAAGAAATCATACTCATGATTTAAAAACTTGGTACTTTATTTTGGTAGGAGCTGCTCTGTGGTACTAAGCCTGTGCCCTTCATTGTTCCGATATCACTCCTACAGCTCGTTTTGTCTGTCAGTGGTATCTGGCATTATATAGAGGCTTAGAATGAATATATATCTACATAACTGAAATGACAGAATAAACTCCTGAAAGAACAGGTCTGTGAAACAGTTCACTAGTTTCACTTTCTGTGGAGAAACAAGGGAAACATTTGGAATATCTGAAAATAAATGAGGGACAACAGGCCATGTACCCAGAGAGTTTCAGAAGCTCCTGAGGCTGACATTGCCAAGGCCTTTCATTCTTCTTCCTGGGCTGACTTGTGGGCCTGAGTCTGTAGGGCAGCTTCTCCAGGCAAAGACCAGATATCCCTGGCCTTGTGTCTTCAAACCCTAGATTCTTATTCAAGGGCTAGAGGGTAGAGTTTTATCAGGAAAATTGCTCAGACCCTAGGACCATGCTTTTCTGGAAGGATTTTGAAATATGGCACAGTAGCTAATACTACAAAAATTGGCCCTTGGAATTCCCTTCTAGGGTAGCGAGAATGCAGAGAGGGCTGGGAGAGGAACAGCAGGCAGAAGAACGAGAAGGGTCTGAGGAAGAGAGTGCGGGAGGGGGAGGAGAAGGAGGTGCCAGAGGGCCTTTCCCATGCTTTTCCTTCTGCCTGAAGCATCCCCTGACTCTTCTTTTTAAAAAAAATTTTTTTTAATGTTTATTTATTTTTGAAGGAGAGAGAGACAGAGTGTGAGTGGGGGAGGGACTGAGAGAGAGGGAGACACAGAATCTGAAGCAGGGTCCAGGCTCTGAGCTGTCAGCACAGAGCCCGACGCGGGGCTTGAACCCACAAACCGTAAGATCATGACCTGGGCCGAAGTTGGATGCTAAACTGACTGAGCCACCCAGGTGCCCCTTTCCTCCTTTAAACCTGCTTTTTTCCTCAGATCTCAACGGGCCTCCCCAACTCTCTGACTTGTGTTCCCCTGGACTCTTGGCTACATGGAGTCAGCTCATTTGGCTCATTGCTGCTTCTCTAGCATGCTGAATGATGTCACCTGCTTGATTATTACATTGCAGGGGAAAGGGCAGGGCAAAAAGATGGATTGTAAGGTGAGAGGAAGTGGGAAACGCCTAGGAAACTGTGGATTCAAACTCTTCTAAACTCTTAGGAACTCAGCTATGGCATGGTAGGATACTTCTATCTGGGGGCTGTTCATTTAATGAAGTTTTTTTTTAAAGTTTATTTATTTCAGAGAGAGGGAGGGAGAGAGAGAGAGAGAAAGAGAGAGAGAGAGAGAGAGAGAGAGAGAGAGAGAGAGAGAGAGAGAGAATGTGAGTGGGGGAGGGGCAACGAGGAAGGGAGAGAGAGAATCCCAAACTGACTCAGTGCTGTCAGGACAGAGCCCAATGTGGGGCTTGATCCCGTGAACCCTGAGATCATAACCTGAGCTGAAATCAAGAGTCAGATGCTCAACGGACTGAACCACCCAGGCGCCCCTAAAGTTTTGTTTTTTAAACTTGATGTTACCTCTATACTCATTTACCTACACTGTAGTTAGGGATGTACTCCATTATTCCTAAGATACGGTAGATACATTTCTGGAAAAATTTTTAGTTGGGCATGTGGCCACCCAAAATGTATTTCCCGGGCTTCTTTGAAGATCAGTGCAGGTGCCCAATGGTCCCATGATCCTGAGTAGAAATAACGTGTCCAGCTTCCAGGTTGTAACCTTAAAAGGAGAGGGCATGTCTTCCAGCTCATCTTCCCTGTTACCTATGGCTGGAATGTGAAATTCGTTGGGAGCCGTCCCGGGCCATATGGATGAGGCTGCACCCGGGGCTGGCAGAGCCACGAGATACACGTGGCCTGGGCCTGGCACCAAACACCGCACGGCTTCACTTGGACTGCTCACCTAAGAGATGCGTTTCCCTCTGGGAGGAGTTACAGCCGCTGAGTCCATACCCTAATTCCCACACCCAGTCCTGAGCAGTCAGAAATGAAGGGGATGGAGGCATCATCCCGGGTTAGTGGCCTGGTGGTAAAAAATGTGATCAAGTTGCCTCATTTGTAGAACAAATGACAGTACTTTGGCTATTGCGGTGATTCCTGTTTAGTAAATGGGAGAGGTTCAAGAAGTGCTCTTTCCTCATCACCATCCGAGTCTGCATTTCTGTACTTCGAGTAGAGGCAGGGAGCGAGAGCTCTGGACTTTGTGCCAGGCAACCTTGAGTTTGAAATTTCAGCCCCGTCATTGACCGTCTGACTGCTGTCCCTGTACCTACGTCATAAGGCCATCGTGAAGATGTAGTGAGGTAAGAGGCACAGAACATGGCCAGAGGAAGCATTAAACCACAGAGCCCTTCACTAGTGTGTGTGTAGGACTTTCCCCCTGGCAACGACCTCACTGAAGCTGGCTTTCACATTTTGTGGTCTCTAAGCAGCATCCTGGGCATTATTGGGCTTTGCAGGTAAAGTGAGCCTGTCCAAAGCGAAGGAAAGGGCTGGCTATTTGGATTCCTGCATTTTGCTGTGGATGACCATGTACTTGTATTGAAAATTAGTGTATTGAGGGGTGCCTGGTGACTCAGTCGGTTGGGCATCCAACTTTAGCTCAGGTCATGAACTTATGGTTCGTTGAGTTCAAGCCCCGTGTTGGGCCCTGTGCTGACAGCTCAGAGCCTGGGGCCGGCTTTGGATTCTGTGTCTCCCTCTCTCTCTCTGCCCCTCCCCTACTTGCTCTCTGTCTCCCAAAAATAAACACACATTAAAAAAATAAAAAAAAAAGAAAATTAGTGTATTGACTTTATGGTTTTATAAACTTTATTATAAATCTGAGACACAGTGCTTCTCTCACTATGATCACATCTAGTTCCTGTGTGAGGCTGATGGTCAGACTCTTGATCAAGGTGAATTCTCTGTGGTAATGAATGTTCTCTATGAGACCTCTTGAGATAGTCTATCAGTGTTTCCCCGGACAAAGCCCTAATTCTCCAGGCCAAGCCATCAGCACTGTTTTTGATAATAAAGAAAACAAATGAACAAGTAGGAATGAACAAAATTTAATTTTTTTTGTTTTAGGTAATACTTAAATATTGAGAAAGCTAAAATTTAAAAATTCAAAATATGTTGGCTAGGTTTTTCTGTACATTATATTTACATAATGATTGTGATTTTATCTTTCCAAGAGCAGTTGCCCAGGAGGAAGGAAAGGCAACATATAGTAGTCTCTGGGGCTCGTGTTGTCTTGTCAGGCCAGGTGTCCGTTAGCAGAACAAAGAACTGAAGACACGAGGGTCCCCCGCCACACACCCTGCCTTTTTATTTGAAGCATTTCTGAATAACAAATACAAAATGAGATTTGAATACAGACAGCTAGATAACGCCCCCAGTTCAGGGCTGTGTTTCACTGGAGGAGCCCTGCCTGGCACGCTCAGGAATTGCCCTTCATCTACAGGACTGTGTGACCGAAGTCAAAGTCACACATGAAAGTCATTGGAGATCGCTGAGGGAAGGCACAGCTGAGCACCAGCTCTAGAAAGAGGAGATCTGACCAGAAGCTCTGTCACGTGGCCTCAGGTCGGAAGGCGAGCTTCTCAGCTCAGCTCACCTGGGCTGGGAGGACTCACTCTCTCTGCTAAGGCGGCCGCAGGAAGGGAAGCCTATCCATACTGTGGCACCGGCCTTCTGATATAAAAAAGAACTAAATTGAGAGTAAAGTAGCTCAATAAAGTGAAAAATTTTACCATACTTGGGGGTAAATTAATATTCAATAGTTTAAAGTTTATGTTAGACAACTGTGGCAAATTATAGTCTTCAACCAAAAACCAAAGAGTCCCATGGGGATATTAAATTTGAGAGTAAGCCGGCAAATTACTAAATTTTGAGAGCCCATAATCTGCATTTGTTATATAGTTTTGTCCAGTCACCCAGACGAGGGTTATTTCTTGTTTCATGGAGCCTCTGAAACATCTCTCTTTTTTTTAAAAGGCATTAAGAAATTATGACTCGAGGCTTTTAAACCCTAATGTGATAGGCAAAGCCTCGTTTTTACGGAATACGAAACAATCTGTTTCTTCCACTTCTAACAGCTCGTTAAGAGAAGCCACCACCAAGTCGTGTTCCTGCAGCATTTCCGGATAGCGGGACACGGCCCGCTCAATCCTCGTTGAACGCCGCACGGGAGTGATCAGCTTCATGTCCTGCACTTCTGCCATTCCAATTATTCTGTGAGACAGAAAGAGGTGTATTCCAGATCTTATTACTTCTTTTGAAATTCCACATCTTATTCTTAATTTTTTAAATCCCTGATAAAACACGACAGACATTTCAATGAAAATTGACATAAGAGTATGTGTCGAGCAGCTCTCGTGCTAAGATGGCTTCTCCCTGATCGGCAGGAGGAATGGGCTGGTGTCCAGCTGCTCCTAATGGCAGGAGCATAAGGATTTCCTGAATGAACTGTTAAGTGTAGTTTTTACTTGAAGTCAAATACATGGCAGTTGGGGTTTGTTTATTCCATAAACTTTCAAAGAATTGACAGGTTTTGAGGAAATTGGGCCTTACACCAAATGGGCTTGGACTAATGAATTCTAAGATTCTTTCTAGCTTTGACAGAAAATGATTCAAAAAACACCTTTTAAGATGGTGGAGCAAACCACAGTTTGAAACTGGAAAAAATTGGGCATCTTCCTTGTAAGCTTTAATGCGTTCCCATAAAAAGGAGCTCAGACACTAGGTTGCAGAGACCTGTCTATGTAGTAAATCTGGTCTATACCTCACAGACCCACTCATTATGTTAGCCTAAGCAAAACTAGCCCACCAGTCTGCTAAACACTCTCCTAATAAATTCCAGAGCCAGCATAAAGGTGGTTTTCAGATCAACTGCTTGCCTCTGTCCGTCCATTAGCCAAGTATAACGCTGGGGCCGAGGGAGGCCCGGCTGTGCTTTCCAGGGACCGACAACACAGAACTGTGTGGTCCTGGTACTTCAGTTTGGAATTCGCTTTTCAGATCATGAACAGAGCCTGACGTTATGTTAATGTTTTAGAAAATGACCTTGATACCCTGACACAGTTCCTATGGATTCTGCCTTAAACTTAAACACTCTCAATAAAATGAGCAACTTCTGTCTAGTATGTCCTTGACTGCACTCCCTGTTCTTACAGGGTGACTGGCTGTCCCTTCTCTCCCACAGCTAGGGAGGGTGCCCCTGTTTGGCACTCGGCAGCCCCACCCTGGGGCTGAGAGGAAAGGGAGGTGGGATCTGTAAGCGCAGGGCAGATGAGGGTGAAGAGGTAGAACGGGATCCAGGAGGGAGTGGGGGAATCCATTCTAACGGTCTCCAGACTCCGGCAGCACCTTCCTCAGGGCAGGAGTGTGTGAGGGGGATGGTGTGTGTGTACACAAAATGCACAGATATTCCTGTCGATGGTCCCAAACCCCCACCCCCCTGCCCCGCCCCAGCTCCTTCCCTTAATGCCAAAGATGGATTAGACCGCCTGGTCCTCACGTGAGGCAGAGGGTCCCCACAGACTGCTGGTACTCTGGCTCTGTGGAAGTGAAACCGAGAACAGGGCTGGAATTAGGACTGTGGACACAAAACCTGCTTTAGAGTCGCCTTACCTAGGGATGGGGGCCACCTGTAATTTGATACCAGGATGGTTATCCTGCTCTGTCTTGGATATTTGGGGTGTTGCTGTAACCTGTTCTCTCTCTTTTAGAGAAAGACAAGGCTTTTCAGATTCTGTTTTATTGGCCAGCTCTTCTACTGACGTTATATTCGTTTCGGCAACTGAAGAGTCAGAGGTAACACCTGTGTATGCAAGGTCAAGAAGGAAAGTGAGGTTTAGCAATTTAATACTGAAACTAAAAGTCAATAAGATGAAAAATCAATATATACAATGATTTCTCAATTAAAATAAAGAGTAATCGATTTGAAATGGGATGTGGAACTAGCTTTTCCTCTTCAGCTCTCTAGCAATGCCCTGCTACATCAGGCCATCTTTCTAACCTGCCTTTGGGCCTTCTGCCACTTGAGATGGATCCTTGATATCTTTTCCACATTCTGAACACATCCCCAGTCCCTTATTCTCTCTTGAGAGAAGTTCTTTTAGGGATAATCATTGGCCTTTTACCCTTATTCCATATCTTGGGTCAATTTTCTTGACTCACTAGGGTTAACATCCCCTCCTACCCTGGGATGAGATACTATTACCCAGAGTATATCTACTCTGTGACCTTAATCCCCAAAGTAATGGGTTAGTTAGCTATCATTCCACATGACTTGATTGTTACTCAAAGCTCAATCTGTCTTAAAGGAAAAACATTTGTCACCTTCCAAGATCATAAAAGTAATCTATTTTATTTTCTCAAGGTAGCTTGTTTTTTCTTTCTACTCATATAACAATATAAGCAATTAGAGTGGGCCACTCACTGTATTTAGCACAGTATTTTCATAGAAGAGTTCTCTAAAGGTTCCGACCAATGGTTAACCAAGTGAAAAGGTGCCTGCTCCGGCTATTTTTAAAGCTTATAATGAGAATTTGTTATAAGGGGTTGTTATAACCGAACATGGAACTTACAGCGAGGCACCTCTCCCTTCTGCCTCAGTCTTGCCTGAGAAAGAGCCGCTTGCCTTCTCCCACCTAGAAATCCAGGGAAGCAAGCCACCCTCCTCTAGGCTGCTCTTGTGAGAACAACCTTTGGTGTTGAGCAACATCTACTTGTAATAAAAGAAATAAATCAGCTGATGATGATGGCTGAAAAAAACAGGCCATGGAAACCAAAAAGTGAGAGGCATTTCAGGGGACTTTTAATTCGTTTCTTTTTTCCCTATGTGTTCCTCAAGGACTTTTACGTGAGCGGCTGGAGGGAGTGAATTTAAATACAAAAAATACCAGTACCTTCTTTGGTTCTGTTTGTGTCTTGCAAAATATTAAGAACAACTTCACGCAACTCTTGTATTGGCTGGAAGGAAGAAAATACATTAACAGTATTCAAAACTTTCATGGGGAAAATGACCAAGCAGCTTTGCTTAACATCAAATGAACTTCTTTTTATAATAAAAATGTTTCCTTTCTTATCTCTTGTCTAACAATAAATAACATTTAAAAAGTTTCAGATTTATAGCTTTATGTGACAAATGAAGGAACAAAGAAAATGTTGGTTAAATGTTGGCATACTTGACTTTAAAGAAGAGATGTGCTTATGGAAAGTTGTCTACAATGACATTTCTCTAAATTAATTTTCTTATTGTCTTATATGATCCCACTAAAGATGTGTTCCCATATAAAGATTTTGGCCCAAAGATGTAAAGTTAGCTATACAGAAAATGCAGCATGAGTTTTCAGTGTTTTCTTAACTGAATTTTTGTTTTTAATTGTAAAAGCCATATACCTCATTACAGAAAAATTGAACAATAGTCAAACTTAAAAAGAGAAATCACTCATAATCCAATCAGCCAAATATAGCATTTTGGGTATTTCCCCCAGCATTTCCTTTCTTTCTTCTCTTATTTAGTAATGTAACATAAAAAACATAACACTAAACATAACATTAAAAACAATATTAAACACAGCATAAAAAATATAGCATCAGAGGAATGTAATTTTCTGGTAAAATTATCTGAGATAGCCTTCCCTTTTCAAAGTATGTAAACCATGCCATGAGCCAGAACATCATAAATAAACTGTAGTTTCTCATGGGACTATTCTATTTGGAGGTTGGTCTTTCTGATCAGGGATTCTGTATCAAATAAATAATAGACATAAACTGACAATAGAGCATAAAAGCAAAGTTTTTTATGCAATTTTCACAAAGCTTAATGTGCTTTAAGCTTAAGGGAATGGGAATAAATGTACAGAACATATTGCAAAAAGTCTGAATTATACAAAACATTTATCAATCATATTTTACATTTTTACAGGCTTCTAGCTAAAAATGATAGATTGAATATACATTTATTTCTTAAATGTTTATTTAGTTTTGAAAGACAGAGACTGCGAGCATGGAAGAGAGAGGGGGAGGGGCAGAACATCCAAAGCAGGCTCCGTGCTGAGAGCAGAGAGCCCGACGATGGGCTCCAACTCACAAACTGTGAGATCATGACCTGAGCCGAAGTTAGACACTTAACGGACTGAGCCACCCAGATGTCCCTGAATAGACATTTATTTCTAATCCCTGTTGAAACTCTACTGAAATGGTAATGGGAGTAAAGGAGGCAATGACAGCAAAGAATAGAAATGGCAACAAGATTTGGAAGCTAGAAAGTAGAAGGAAGAGGTAACCAACTTAACCAACTTGAAACAGCCAGATCCTAAGCTGGGAATGTGGCTGAGAAATACCATGATTCAACTCCAGGGCCTTTAAAGGCTCAGGAATGAATGGTCAGGTCCAAATCAGGAGGTCTGTCCAGCAGTCAGACCTCCAAGTGTTTATCCTAACATAAACTGGGGATGCATTTTCCAAGTCTCTGGGGGAATATCATGTATGACTGAGACTGAAAAAAAGGGATAAATGAAAGTTTCCATGCTAAAGGTTGAGACTCCCAGATCTCTTCTCCCTCACAACACTGGTAGCCTGGTTTCCAGCTCCCAGGAAGAGATTGGAAGATCCTTCTTTAGAGAATATGATCAGTTTTATCTATCTATCTACCTACCTACCTACCTACCTACCTACCTATCTATTTCTTAAGAGATACAGGGAAAGAGAGAATCTTTAGGCTCCATGCCCAGTGTGGAGCCTGATGAGGGCCTGGAATTCATGATCCTGAGATCATGACCTGAGCTGAAATCAAGAGTTGGATGTTTAACCTACTGAGCCACCCAGGTGCCCGAGAATATGACCAGTTTTAGAGGAAAGACCAGAAGACACTGATATTGAGGGTTCTTCAACCAATCAGCTCAGTCAGATCACCCTATGGTAAAACCTCATCCATGTGTCCAGAACTTTTTTTTTTAAATGTTTGTTTGTTTACTGAGAGAGAGAGAGAGAAAGAGAGAGAGAGAGAGAGAGAGAGAGAGAGAAAGCGTGAGTGGGGGAGGGGCAGAGAGAGAAAGAGGGAGAGAGAGAATCTTAAGCAGGCTCCACACTCAGTGCAGAGCCTAACTCAGGGCTCAATCTTCATGACCATGAGATCATGACCTGAGCTGAAATCAAGAGTTGGATGTTTAACTGCTTAACCGACTGAGCCACCCAGGTGCCCCCAAGCTTTTTCAAACCCACCTCTTGGTAACAGCCCAGTTTTACTGACATCTAAATAAAGCCTTTAATGAATAGAGAACAAAACAAAACAAGACCACCACCATCACAGCCAACAACAACAATAAAACCAAACAGAGAGAGAAGAAAAACGGACAATGTCGGAAGAAAAGGGAGGAATCTGAGGGTAATGGTGAAAGGTCCCAGGATGACAGGCAGCAAAGGCAGGTTAAAGGCCAACCTGCTGAGCTTGGAACATGTCAGAAGGGTCTGGGAGAAGGGTCTCTAAGAAAAAGAAATCGATAGGATATATGATGTTTTGAAAGTAGTGAGAAATTTTGACAATTAGAAAAGAGTTTGGGAACTAATTATATAGTAATAAATACTCAGAAAATGAAGCAAAGGGAAAACAAGACAATAATTAGCTTCAGGAAAAATAGAAAGTTGTGTGTGAAAGGCAAAGTAATCATAGTATATACTACATGGCTCAGTGCAGTCATGTATTTCTTACATATTCATAATAATGTAAACACAGGATTACTCATAACACTAGTGACCAGGGTTTCCATAGGACTCTAATGGAAATACGGAGAATGGCAAAAGTCTGCAGGCACATGTCTCGGGGGATCCGTGCAGGTGTGTGTGAGAAGGGGGTTAACGCCTCATCCTGCATAGTTGGAAGTCTACAAGTCATGTCTAAAACCAAAAAATCAAGAAATAGCAATACAAGCACACTATGTGAAACTATCTAGGTAAATATGAAAATAACCAGTTTGCTCCAGGAGGTGGGAAATGGGAGAAGAGGGCCACAGAGGCCTCATGGAAAGAACCTTATTGAACTGTTTTGACCATTTACATGCATATACAACTCTGACTTTGAACACTCATGGGAAGAGAAATGGTGAAATATAAAATGACACTGGCAAGTGGCATTTAAGTGAAAACAGTTATAAAACTGTTGGATGCAGTCTTTGTTAAAAAAAAAAAGTAATAGACAGTGGTTTTACTAGGTTTTAGAATTAAATTTATTTTTCATGCACTGGCTCTGAATTGTTGCTGTGTGAATACTGATGTTGTGGGCTTAATGTATTTTTCAGTTCTTTATGGTGAGGTATGACTTTGTAAGTACTGTATATTGATGTTATAACTTTCCATGCTATTACTTTCCACAAGTGCATATCTCTACAGTGAGTATAAAGTGAGACACAATCACTTGACAAGAACACTGATTCTATTGGTTTACATGTAACACTATTTTCTACCAAATAAAATGTTAATTAAATGTAAATAAAGGACATGTTGTGTTTATTTTCTGTGTGTAACTTTATGAGGTGAATTAGAAGTTTCACATGGTGTTGTATGACTGCTATACTGCAAACAACAGAGAACTCACACGGGAGAATTTTCAGGAAATCACCCACCCAAGACAGATGGATACTCACTGTTGCCCCGTTTCTAATGGCCTCTTCGTACAGCCCAATAACATCAAAGGTCCCTTTACTCGCCAAAAACTTTGCTTTGCAGATCCAGAATTTAGCAAATTTTTCAGCCTCAGGAATACTGGACAATATGGTAAATATTTCATTAGAAAGTACACCCTGTAAAAAAAAAAAAAACCCAGAGGTAATTATTACCATCTTGCTGTTATTCTCACATCTAACATTTATCAGAGAAGTTCTGCAGAAATCAGTCTGATCATTTTTTCTTAATTTTAAAAAATTTCAATTTTACTGAGGTACAATTTACATATAATAAGAGGCATCCACTTAAACAGCATATTTCAATGAGTTCTGACACTAGTCATTAAATTTTAAGAGTTACGTGAGACCAAATAGGAAATGTTTATCATAGCTGAAAGTAAGGAATATCTTTACATTTTTATGCAAAACCAAACCTGAGACCAAACCAAACTCTAGAGTAATCAACATTCATATACTTCTTACATATACATATTCATAATAATTTCTGTATATCTCTAACGGAAGTATCAAGGATGGCACAGGTAAGCAATGGTCATAGGGTCATATGTGTGTATGTGTGTGGGGGGGGATCCAGGCAGGTGTATATAAAAAGGGCTAAATCTCACAAAAAGTAACTTTATTTATATTAAAAAAATATCTTAATGTTTATTTTGGGAGAGAGAGAGACAGAGTACGAGTGGGAGATGGGCAGAGAGAGAGATAAGAGAGGGAGACACAGAATCCGAAGCAGGTTCCAGGCTCTGAGCTGTCAGCACGGAGCCCGACGCAGGACTCAGAACCCATGAACTGCAAGATCATGATCTGAGCCGAAGTCGGGCACTTAACCAACTGAGCCACCCAGGCACCTCTCACAAAAAGTAACTTTGAAATGGTCTCACTGATTTGGTCCCCTTCTGGCTTGTACCCAGAGCAGTGTAGTGCCATGGACCAGGAGGAATATGGGGAGCTACCATGTCTTGTCACACTTGGCCAAGCAGCACCTCCTACTCCTCCTGCGATGGGGGAGACCCAAAGGGAAGCGCACAATCAAGAATCATCAATGTTGGAGAAAACCAACACTACACGAAAGAGGCATAAAACTCAACGGAGTTGACGATGAAACCAGTGAGCTGAAAATTTGGCTGTGGAATTCTCCCAGAACCCATTAAGACAGAACAAAGAAATGAAAAGTATGAAAGAAAAGTTAAAAGAGTTCTGGAGGAGACATCTATTACTCAGGAATTCCAATGTCCATCTAAGAGATAGAACATTCACCAAGACTAGTTAGACATTAATTTCAACATATTCTATCAAGCAGAACACATACAGGCTACATTCACAATGCAGTATAATTAAAAGCTGAAAGAAAGGAAGAAACAACAAAACAAAACAAAACAAAACAAAACTCTATGTATCTGGAAGTTAAAAGATGTTTTTCTAAGATAACTTTTGGGTTAAACAAGTCAAAATGGAAATCTCAAACTATTTAGAAAGGAGCAACAATGAGAACTCATGTCAATTATTAAGCTATGGTCTCCTAGCTCCAAGTCTACTTTGTATCCTTTGCTGTGACACTGGGGCTGGAATTCTGTAAATCACTTTCTGTTTTCACAGCAGCTCTATGCTGGGCTCTGCAAGTATGTGGGGCTAGAGGGAGATTGTGCGGATGGAGAAGAGAGGGACTTCCTCTTTCCCATTTGCTTTTGTCACCCCAGCAGTGGTCCTTCACTCTGATGGCAGTAGTTTCTAGTCTCAACCATTTTTTCCAGCATTTACAGACCCTGCTTCACTGCGCTCCTTCAGAGGCAAGAGCACCAACTGGGTAGCATCCTTTCCTCAAAGTCTGAGCCCAGCCCTGCTGGGCCCTTCCTCCAGTTTCTGTGGTCCTAGCCTCTGCTGGGTAGTATGCTCTCCTTAGAGTTGGAGTTTGTGTCTCCTAACTTCTAGGTTCTGATACCTTCAACGTCTCTTTGTTCCCCTAGACCCAGTGGGTGCTAGCTGCTTCCTGAAGTTATTGCCACTGTTACCTCAGGTTCCCTTTTGCAGTCAGCCCTGTGCGTAGTACCCATATCTCTTCTGATGGTCCCTTTACCATTTGTATGCACACAGGCTCACAACGTGCTTTCAAGTCCAACAGCCAGCATCTGCTCCTCTTTGTATGCGTCCAGAGAGTCAAAGTTCCTGGGAATTTTTCCCCCCTTTTCCCCAGGGCAGTCATTAGTCAATGACCGCAGAAGTATTACTACTATAGCTTCCTTGCCCCTGATCAGGATGACTCTGAGAGGTCTGATCCACAGTCTCCAGAGCTCCCCTGTGGGATTGTGCCACAGTTACATTCCATGGATTTTGCTTGATACCACACCCTACTTGGCCTCCTTCCCTTCCTGGCTCACATCCCCACTCCCCTCCCAGTTTTTCCTAGGATCCTCTTCCTAATAAATTAGTTTCACACAAATTCTCCTCTAAGGATTTGCTTCTAGGGAACTCACATAGAAGACATCGTGAAACCAACCTTTACATTACATTCTTTCTATTAAGATACCTGGTGCAGTTTCTGTTTTCTGACTTGACTAATACAGAACATGACCTAGTCAAACATAAAGGATATGACCAAAGCTAAATTCAGAGGCAAATTTATAGCTTAAAAAAATTTGTTTTAAATGTTTATTTATTTTTGAGAGAGAGAGAAACAGAGTGTGAGTGGGGGAGGGGCAGAGAGAGATGGAGACACAGAATCCGAAGCAGGCTCCAGGCTCTGAGCTGTCAGCACAGAATCCGATTCAGGGCTCGAACTCGTGGACTGAGAGATCATGACCCGAGGTGAAGTTGGACGCTTAACCAACTGAGCCGTGCAGGTGCCCCAAATTTATAGCATTAAATGTATTTTTAAGAAAATTAGAAAGACTGACATAAATGATTTAAGCTTTCAACTAAAAAGGCTAATAAAAACCAATAAACATAAAAATAGATGCAGACATTGATGCAAGAATAAAAAAATCAATAAAACCCCAAGATGGCCTTTTAAAAAGATTAATAGAGAAATCTTTAAATAAAAATCATGAAACTACTAGAATTAGCTCAAGAAATACAAAACCTGAATAGATCAATGATCACAGAGAAAATGGAAAAGATATACCCAAAACTATCCCCATAGTCCAGGTAACTTTATGGGCAAGTCCTTACCACACCTTCAAAGAAAAAAAAATAACTCTCATGTTGTATAAACTATTTTTAGAGTATAGGAAAAAAGGAAAATACCCAACTATTTGGCAAAGCCAGCATGATACTAATATTAGGGAAACACAAGAAAAGACAACTAAAGAACATACGTAAAAATCTGGAATAAAATAATTACAACTCACAAAAGTATATATTTCATTTCTCTATGTACCTATGTGGTATGTACATGCATAAAAACTGTCTGAATGGATAACTGGCAATAGTGGTCACCTCTCTGGAGAAGCCTGGGATGCATAACTGCATGTGTGTGCGTGTGTGTGTGTGGGCATGCTGACTGGGGAACATTGGTCATTTTCTATATTGTTTGAAAGTTTTTTATTTTATTTTTTAATATAAATTTACTAAAAATGTTTAATTATTAAATTTAATTTAATTTAATAAATTAAAAAAATAATGTTTATTTTTGAGACAGAGAGTCATGATAATTGTATGAGATAATATAAGTAAAGTGTTAGAAGAGTACCTGGCAAGAGCCATTGTTTAAATGCATGTCATTATTATTATTGATATTCATCTATATTAAAAAGAGCAGCTGAATTTTTTAGACAGAGGTTATCTCTCTGACACCGTATTTAAGAAAAATGTTTAAATACTCTAAGTTTGTGGGCCACAGCTTTGAGAGCTTACTTATACTCACCCTTTCAATGAACTGCAGACATTCTGTTAGAGTGTTGTTAATTTTATTGGACAGTTCAAGTTGTCCTTTCTTTTCTTCATCTTCTTTTTCCATACTCTTCCAGAATGAAATATTCATTTCCTCTACTATTTTTCTTTTTGTTTTAAGCTCCATAGGAGGCCGTTTATAGATTTTCCCCTTAGATTTCTGCCATTCTTCCAGTTGTTTCCTGTTATAAAATTAAAGGGGTGGGGTGGGGTGAGAACATGCTGTAGGTTTCTTTTTGTATAAAGTCACACTTCCAAAGTATAAGGTATGCATGAATTGAGTACCACTACATACCTTCAACAACACACAGGGTCAGGAGAATGGAATGAAAAACAATTTACAAAGGGGTAATGGCAGCACTGGTTGCCCTTACCCTTCAGAAGGCAGACTGCAGAGGGATTACTAGTATTACTGGTGGGTAGCATCTCAGTCTTCAAATTCCTCAACTGCATGATTATTCTTCATTCTTTTTCTTCTTTTTTTTTCATTATTTTTCTCTAAAAATTTTCATTTCACCTGTTTATTACCTCTGGCACTAAGACATCCCTCCTTCTCTGAGATGATGAATTCAGCACTCCATTTCTCTTACCATAAGCTCTCTATGAGCCACTCAACCACACCCACCACACCTGCATCCTGTCCGCTGTAGGGTCTTGACCAGAGTGACCCACACTGCTCAGTTCCTTAGCCCTCTCCTACCACACATGACCTCCTTTCTTCCTAAACAAGATCACTAATTTCAGGACTCTTAAGTAGCTCGTCTCTGACGGTGCCATGTCTGAATCCTTGCTCTCCTCCACCACCCACATTCTCTGCCCCTGCCAACAGACTACTTACTGTTGGGGGAGGCACCAAGACCTGTAGACCCAAGCATTTGAACGTCGGCTCTTCAGCTTCTTTAAATTACTACATGTTTATAACTCACAGATGTACATTTCAGCCCAGATGTTTACAAAGAGCCCCAAACTTTGTAAAACCCACTGCCTAGTTGGTATTTTTTATTTGATGCCTGGCATGGATTTCAAATTTAATACTGTCCAAAACAAAGCTCTTGATTTTTCATCCCCAAACCTGTCGCCAAGCGGCCTTTTCTACATGATAAACAGTGCCCCAATCCACCCAGTTAGTAGGACCTAAAACCAGGAGTTGTCTTTGAGTAGTCCTTTTTTCCCCACACCTGACACGTCATGGTACAGGCTTTTAGTTCTACTACTACCATCCTAGTTCATATCACTGTAACCTTTTTCCTGAAAGGCGATGGCAGCTTCCTTCCTAACTCATGCCCTTGCTTCCACTCTAACCCTTTTCAAATACATTGTGTGCACAGTAGCCAGAGTGATCTTTAACATGTAAAGCAAACTGAGTGAGTCACTGCCAGGAACTTCCTATGCCTCTTGGAATAAAATTAAACAGGTTTTCCACACCTCTCCAACCTAATGTCATAACCACTTTCCCTCTTACTCTTCCCCTCTAGGAGCTCTGGTACCCCTTCAGTTACTTGACCTATGCTCATGCCTGCCTCAGGGTCTTCTATTATCATTTTTATTCAGTCTTCTGCTCAAACGACACCTTCTTGAAGAGGTAATTATCTGTAATTATTCTGTTTCATCAAAGTGTTGATTTTCTGTCTTCTCCACTAGAATGCAAGTTCCATAAAGGCGGAAACCTTGGATGTTCCAGTGCCGAGCTCAAGGTCCAGAACACACAAGTGTTCAGTAACGTACAGTAAAATTCACCTTTTTTTAATGTACAGTTCTGTGAGTTCTGACAAATGCACAGTCATGTAACCATAGCAACAATCAAGCTATAATACCTTCGAAAATTTCCTCTTACTCCTTAATCATCAACCCTGCTCCTCACACCCAGCTCCTGATGATCACCGATCTGTTTTCTGACCTTATGGTTTTGTTTTCCCCAAATGTCAATAACTAATTAACCCTCTTGTTTCCTTGACTCCAGAGCACAATTCATAGTGCTTGTTTCAGCCCCAACTGCCCCCGCTTCACCTACATGTGAACCACCAGCTTAATGACAGAAGATGAGATGTTTGGCATGTGTTTCCCTTATGTGTTCCTGGAATTCTTCCTATCTCAGCCTTCCTCCCAATCATAAATGAAGAGGGAACTTACCTTTTCTAAAGCCAACGTAGTCTCAGGGCCTCAATGCTATGATTTTATTATTCTAGCACTTTCCATAGATATATCAGAAAAAAAGCTCCATTAAGGTAGACTGTGACTGTGCACTCACCACTGTATCTCCCAATGCTCAGCACACTGTAGGTGCTCAAGGTGTGAGTGAGTGATCTTCCCTTCTCCACAGAGTTCTCTTGTGTAATCAAACATGGTCAGCATCCCATATACTGTCTTAAGACCCATCATCTATTATCTGGTCTAGACTATGAGCTGCGTGGGAGGGACCCTGACTTTCTCATTTGCCAGCTTGGGGTCTTCGTACTCAGTTTTCTTTTTGCTCAGAAGGCTCATCCTTCTTTTTGTCACTATCCTTTTCCTAGACCAGATGTTGTTGAAAGTACCTCCCTGACCCTTCTATCTAAAGAAATCAGCCCAGTCTCACTCTCTCAATCGCATCACCCTAAATTAAGCTGTTTATTTTCTGTTTCTTCAGGAGGGCAGAGAGCTTGTTGGTGGTGTTCAGGGCTGTATTCAGAGAATAGATCCTGCCCTCACTTCACCCTGCTATACGTTTTAGCTACCATCTAATTAAAAGAAATTTGTTTTTACATTTATTTATTTTTGAGAGACAGAGCACAGTGGGGGAGGGGCAGAGAGAGAAGGAGACACAGAATCTGAAGCAGGCTCCAGGCTGAGCTGTCAGCACAGAGCCCCACGCAGGGCTCTCACTCACAAACTGTGAGATCATGAGCTGAGCTGAAGTCGGACACTTAACCGACTGAGCCACCCAGGCGCCCCGCTACCATCTAATTTTACATGTTCCTTTCACCCTTGTCAGTCAGGAATCTCCTTATTTTCTACTCCAACCAAGTATACATAGGTGCTTCTCCTGGGAGGTTCACCACGTTCTGAGATTATGTCTGGTCTTGTACAGGAAGTGTGACATCCTTTGGCTTGGCTTCAAGCACCATGAATATTCATGTTAACCCCCAGCACCCGGAGATCCTGATTTCTGCCGTCTGAACTCTGTATGTGAACTAATTGTTCCTCTTTGTCTTGGCTTACTTTCCAAAATTTGGCTTGCTCACACTCATGGAAATTTCCTGTTCCTTCTTCCCTGATAACTTTTCTGGATTTAACCACTTGTCTGCTTCAGAAGGGACTTCCAACTCCCCACTTCCTAGCTATGTGAACTCACAACTCTGGCTTCTCCTACCTTGCCCTCTTCTATTGTTAATCAGTCCCTGCAGGCTACTTGTTGAATGAATAGGCTACATCTGCAACTCCTCTTTCTTCTTCTTTTTTTAATGTTTATTTTTGAGGGAGAGAGAGAGAGAGACAGAGAGAGAGAGAGACAGAGTAGGAACAGGGGAGGGGCAGAGAGAGAGGGAGATACAGAATCTGAAGGAGGCTCTAGGCTCTGAGCTGTCAGCACAGAGCCCGACGCGGGGCTCAAACCCATGGACCGGCAGATCAAGACCTGAGCGGAACTCAGAGGC
The DNA here is from genome assembly GCA_028646485.1 of Cryptoprocta ferox. Lineage (NCBI taxonomy): Eukaryota > Metazoa > Chordata > Mammalia > Carnivora > Eupleridae > Cryptoprocta > Cryptoprocta ferox. The sequence goes on along the minus strand of CM053576.1, from coordinate 96,648,205 downwards.
TTAAGCAACTGAGCCACCCAGCCGGCCCTGCAACTCCTATTTCTTATCCAACCCTTTTGCTTCAATTTTTTTCTAAAAAATAAATTATCTTCAAGCATACAGAAAATTACAGAGAATAATTTATAATACATGTATATACCACCCAGCTCTACCAAGTCTTAGTACCTGTTATATTTGCTCCTAATTACTCAGAAGCCATTATTTATGGCCTATGTCCTGACTGAGTATTCCTGATGGTCAATATACCTAATCATCTAAAACTACAAAATCATGGAAGTAAAGCAAAATACCTTCGATCCTCTGCTGTGACCTTCTTCTTAATATTTGGGTTAGTTTGGGTCCCATTTGGGACTCTTCCTCCATGTATGGTTTTGTTACCAGCTTGAGTTTTGGGAGCTGTCTTATTGAGAAAATGGTTCTGGGGAAGAGTCTTTTTCAACTTGGAGTCCAAAGTCTGTGCTTTTTGTTGACAGCTGTTGCTGCATTTATTCCCATTGGTTCCATTTGCTGTTATATTAGGGGTGCTTGGGATGACTGAATTAAAACTGCCAACTGTCAAATTAGGCCTTTGGCTGATGGTTTTTGATTTTTGCAGTGCACATAATGTCCGAGGTCTAAAACCAGGTTGAGTGGATTTCTGACCTTGCTTAATGTTTGGATGTCTGTTGTTACAGCCTCCCGGAAGCATACTGGGGCATGTCCAGGGTTTGGTGTGTTTTATTTTCTGTTCAGTAACAGTGTGTGACTGTACCTTAGTTTCATTTGGTCTTTCATATTTATCCCTATTACCCTTTATATCCTTTATGTCCTTGACCACTGGTTTCTTTGATGCTTGAGTCCTACTAAGGGTCTGAACATAGTGATAAGGAGCTGTCTTCGGGAGTTTTTCTCCTGGTCTTGCAAGATTTGTTCCTCTAGAGAGTTGCTGTGACTTTACTGGTGGAATTCTAATTTGTGTTTTTCCAACAAATTGTTTATTAACTAGGTCTTTCAGAACAGCACCATTCCTTGAACTTTTGCCCAAGTCTGGTTTAGGAGCCAAACTGCTCTTGGTTTTCTTATAAGAGTTAGTCTTTGGCTTACCTATTGTCCATAATTCAGGATTTGGCTTCCTTTCAGAGTCTGGTGAGGTCTGGGGCAACTTCTCTTTGTTTATCTCTTTTAGAAAGCAGTCCAAGGATTCATTTTCAACATGGTTAGAGTCCACAGAGTCTGCACACTTAGCATTTCCTTGATCGGCTACCTGCTGCTTTGCAGTTTTCGGTTCCTGTATAGTAAGCATCCCCATGGTTTTTCTAGACAGTTCTTCAGTAGTGGATGATCCAGCTTCATGCTGTCGTTGACTATTGCTGGAAGGCTTACAGTTTGAGTTCGAAGAAACACATCCTGAAGTCAGCCTTCTGCCCAGAAGTTTTGGTGGCTCCAACCTTGGCTTCTGGGATCGTGTGATATTGGCAGGTCTGGGCTGGAGTTCAGTGCTGACAGGTCTTCTAGCTTTGACAGGCAAAGCAACATGATTGGTAATATTCTTTTTGGGTAGAAGAGTCTAAAAAGACAGAGAAATATCAAAAGGTAAATTCATAACAATAGTCCACTGCTTTTAAAATAAAAAAAAAAGTCATTTTATTTAGAATTTTATTGAAGAAAGTTGAATCTGGGAAATAAAGGCTCACTAATAAATGATCTTTATAACTTGAGCTCCTATTAGAAATATATCAGAATATTTTAGCTTAATAGAATTAAGCAGAGATGCTGTGAACATACAAAAATTGCTGTTTAAAAAACAAATTTGCTTCAGTGGAACAAGTACTTGCTGAATGTCCATTATGTCTCAAACGAAGTGTCCTTCTAGGGACCCTGGAAAGATATACATACATAATAAACTTATGTTAGGGTACCTCCCAACTTCCTCTTACTGGTAGAGTGTATTGCTAAACGGTTTATTTTGTTTGTTTGTTTGTCTGTTTGTTTTTAAAACAACACTGCCTTTGTAAAGGTCACAGTGTTACTCAAGAATCTTTGTCTTGTCCCTGGAGATCAGTGGCAAGGATAGGTAGGTGGTAGATGCTGGAAGGCCGGAGACACTTTGGAACAGTTTTCAATTAAATCTAATATCTCAGTAGAAAGTCATATTTGTAAAGTCAGGACAGGGTTTTAAGGTTAGAGTTTACATTAATAAGTAAATGTTTCAGCCATGTGATTTAATCTTGGATAAGAAAAGGCAGGGCTAGGTTATTGAGAACTTCAAAAAATGAGGGATGGGAGTTAGCATTGATATGGTAAATAACAGGAGCAAGCCGTGATTTCCAGAGCATTTGCACTGAAAGCAAGTATTGAGAAAGGACACTTTGGCAGAGATTTGTAGATTATGTCTCCAGGGGAAGATATAGGAGGGCTAGAAGGAGTGCTAGAGTTACCACTCTTTATTTTTGATTTGGTAATATTGTTGAGAATTACTATGTAAACTTTATGAGTGTGTAAAAAAGTCTGTAACCAGAACCACGTGGCATTAAGGGCAAAGGGATGTTCACTCTAGAATGGTACATGTATGGCAGTGTTGCTGGGGGTGAAAGAGGGGAGGGGTGGGAGTGGGAGCCAGAAAGATGGATGGTATATCCACATGGCTATAGCTGGGTTACTCCTTGAGTCCCAACATTTACATCCACCTCTGATCTCTCCATTATTGCTTACTGAAGAGGCAGGGACGATGGTATCAAAGTTTCCAAATATATGCTATTCCTTAGTTCTTATTTTTTAAATTGAGATATAATTTGCGTCCCACAGAATTCACCTTATTTATTTATTTATTTATTTGAGAGCGCAAGTGAGGGGAAAAGGAGCAGAGGGAGAGAGAGAGAATCTTAAGCAGGCTCCATGCTCAGCACGGAGTCTGACGAGGGGCTTAATTCCACGATTCTGGGATCATATCCTGAGCTGAAATTGAAAGTTGGACCCTCAATCGACTGAGCCACTGAGGTGCCCCTAGAATTCAGCATTTTAAAGTGTATAATTCAGTGGGTTTTAGTATATTCACAAGTTTGTATAACTATTACCACTATTTAGTTCCAGAATATTTTCATCACGCCAGAAAGAAGTCCATACTTGTTAAAAGTCACTCCTCATTTCCCTCTCTCTACAAAAAGTGGCAACCACTAAAATCTACTTTCTGTTTCTATATTATTTGCCTATTCTGAACATTTCATGTAATGGGATCAAACAATATGTGGCCTTTTGTTTCTGGCTTCTTTCACTTAGCATAATGTTTTTGAGACTCACTCATATTGTAGAATATATCAGTCTTCACCACTTTATTTTTCAATAATAAACTTTATTATTTATGTATTTATTTTTTAATCTTATTTTTAAGTTTATTTCTTTATTTTGAGAGAGACAGGGAGCGCACATGCAGGGGAAGGGCAGAGAGAGGGAGAGAGAGAATCCTAAGCAGACTCTGCTAACAGTGCAGAGGTTATCCATTCATTGATTGATGGACATTTGGGTTGTTTCTACTTGAGTATTATGTAAAATGTTGCCATCAACATTTGTTATAAGCTTTTGTGTGAGCATATGTTTTCAGTTCTCCTGGATATATACCTAGGAGTGAAATTGCTAGGTCCTATGGTAACTCTATGTTTAACTTTTGAGGAACTGCTAAGCTGTTTTCCAAAGTGGCTGTAGCATTTTACATTCCACCAACATGGTAGAAGGGTTCTAACGATCCTTGTTATGTCTCTTTGATCTATAACCATCCTACTAAGTATGAAGTGGTATTTCATTGTGGTTTTTATTTGCATTTCCCTGATGGTAATGATATGGAACATCTTTTCATGTCATTATTTGCCATTTGTATATCTTCTTTGGAGAAATGTCTACTCAGATCTTTTGTCCATGTTATTATTATTATTATTATTATTATTTTCCTTTGTCCATTTTAAAGTTGGGTTATTTGTTTTGTAACTGTTGAGCTGCAGGAGTTTGTTATATATCCTGGATAGTAGGTCCTTATCATATATATGACTTGCAAGTATTTTCTCTTTTGTTCAGTTTTTATATCTTCATTTTAGATTAGCCTGGCCTTGCTAATTTATTGTAAGTGGCAGAACTGGTCCTGCAGTTTTAAGTACTACATTGAGAGAAAAACTAGGCTTAGAAGAGTCATCTGGCTGACAGAATAGCCAGCAATCAATATGCAAATACAGACCATTAAGGTCGGAATTTTACTTTATTATTTTTAAGATTTTATTTTTAAGTCATCTCTACACCCAAGGTGGGGCTTGAACCTACCACCCTGACATCAAGAGTAGCATGTTCCACCAACTGAGGCAGCCAGGTGTCCCCAAGGCTGGAATTTTAGAGATCATTAAATTGAACCCCTTCATTTGAGAGGGAAAGTGAGTTGCCCGAGGTCAGGCAGGGTGTTTGAGGCAGGGCTGGAGCTAGAACTTCATTCGGTCTCTTAAATCCTGGTCTCTGACAACGTACCTCATAATTGATGGATCAAAATGATAAAAAAAAAAAAAGAAATCAAAGAATATACAAGAAGGAACAATTGATTCAAACTAAATTTGGTCAATTTATTCTGGACATATGAGGCCAGGGGAGGGAGAAAATATACAACACACAATATATGACAAGGGTTTAAAGCAAGGCAGATTTACTAGAATGTATACTAGTCACAGTGCCAGACTCTAAGGAAATGCAGAGAGAGGAGAAGACACCTGTCCCTGAGGAGTGCTAACAGAAAAGATACATGCACCAAAAAATGATGATATGATGAACTAGGGCTACAGTAGGGCCGGGAGAGATTGTAGAGCTCACTTATCACCGTTTTTCAAGTGTTTTTGTTCATATATCCCCAAACTAATTTTGACAGACTTTGTACCGTTTCATACTTTTTGGAAAGTTTAGAAAAACTCTAAAGTTTTTCATTGTTAGTTTAAATAGTTGCAAAAGATGTAATTTCAAGCACACTGTCAATATTGACATTTTAAGATAAAATGAAAATTTGATACTTTAAAAAACTATACAAACATACTTCTTTAAAATTGAAAACATAACAAGCTTCCTTTATTCCCTTGGTCTATTTCTTTCCAGTTCACCACAAAATTTTTATCCTAGATTTTTGTGCTTGGCAGCATATAGTTCATTACCCTATCACACTTCTCAACAAATATACATATGTTTATAAATTTATCTTATTTGTTTTTGCCATTATTATAAATAATTCAGCAAAAGAAAATAAATGTTACCAATTTTGACCACTAATTATTATTTTTTTAAAAGTTTATTTATTTTAAGAGAGAGAGAGAGTGCATGCCAGGGAGGGGCAGAGAGAGAGGGAGATGGAGAATCCCAAGCAAGCTCCATGCTGTCAGCACAAAGCCCAATGTGGGGCTTGAACTCACAACCATGAGATCATGACCTGAGCTGAAACCAAGAGTCAGACCCTCAACTGACTCACCCAGGCACCCTGATCACTAATTATTAAACACGAAAAGGAAAATATTTTTTCATAAAGAAATAGAAATGTATCTCTTAAGGAGTTGGTCAGAGCTCCCCGTCCCTATAATTAGTTTATGTATTCATTGGGAGGCATTTGTTGCTGGAATGAGACAGAGGTCTGCATCAATTTTATTCCTTTATCTTTTTAAATACAAACATTGAGAAAATTTGTTCACATTAATAAGTAGATGGGTTAGTACCCAGAATACATAAAGAACATTTACAACTCAACACCAAAAAACAAATAATCCAGTTTAAAAAATGGGCAGAAGGTATGAACAGACATTGCTCCAAAGAAGACAAACAAATGGCCAACAGACACATGAAAAGATGCTCAGTATCACTCATCATCAGGGAAATGCAAATCAAAGCCACAATAAGGTATCATCTCACATCTATCAGAATGGCTAACATAAAAAACACAAGGAACAACAGATATTGGCGAGGACGTGGAAAAAAAGGAAACTTCGTGCACCGTCGGTGGGAATGCAAACTGGTGCAGCCACTGTGGAAGTCAGTATGGAGGTTCTTCAAAAAATTAAAAATAGAATTACCATATGATCCAGTAATCACATTACTGGGTATTTACTCAAAGAATATGAACCCACTAAGTCAATAGGATATATGCACCCCTATGTTTATTGCAGTATTATTTACAATAGCCAAATTATGGAAGCAGTCCAGGTGTCCATCAAGAGATGAATGGATAAAGAAGTGTATATAAATATCATTCAGCCATAAAGAAGAAAGAGACCTTGCCATTTGCAACATGGATGGATCTAGAGGGTATATTGCTAAGCAAAATAAGTCAGTCAGAGAAAGACAAATACCATGTGATTTCACTCATATGTGGAATTTAAGAAACAAAACAAATGAAGGAAAAAAAAGACACAAACCAAAAAAAAGAAAAGACTCTTAACTACAGAGAGCAAACAGATGGTTAACGAAGGGGGGGCAGTATGAGGAGGGAATAGGTGAAATAGGTGAAGACTAAGAGTACACTTGGCTTGATGAGCACTGAGTAATATATAGAACGGCTGAATCACTATATTGTACACCTGAAATTTAACCCTGTATATTAACTATACTGGAATTAAAATAAAAAAAGTAAGTTCATGAGAATAGAAGATGTTTTGTCGCAGCTAGTTACAGTCAATTCTTTGAACTCACCTAGAGGCATATACTAAAAATCACACATTGATCTCTCAGCAAAAAATTATTTTAATGTTCTACTGGATGAAAATGTTGAATGCAAAAAACTGGAAGCCACCTGAATTGAAAAAAGGCTTTCTCAACATCGACACCATTATTTCACTATTGTCCCTTGATATTGTACTCTGGAGGCATTCCCATCTCAGGGCAAAGCATCATGTTAGGGTTGGGGATGGGAAGGGTGAGTGGTTTGTCTAAAACAGCACAGAAAGAAAGAACTGAAAAATGGTAGAAGGATGATATTGACAAGGGAGGTGGGAAAGGAGAAACTGTACGTGAGGCATGTTCTACAACAAATCAATTTTAGGCAAAAGCGTATGTGGAAGTTGAGGATCGGGAAGCTGATTCTGTTAAACTGGGCACCCTTTGGAGATACTTTATGTACCTACAGAGGAACATATATCCCAGTCTGCAGACATTTCTAAATGTATTTCAATAAACACTAACTCAATCCCTTCAAACAACTCTATGAGATATCTCCTATTATTTCCATTTTACAGATAAAGTTAAATAATTTGCCCAAGGTCATTTAGCAGGAAAATGAAGGAGTTAGCATTTGGACCTAGGCAGTTTTTAAAAATTATACGTTACTATTTCTCAATAAATTTAAGAGCATGGCTCCAAGGAATCCTTTCAAATCTTGGTTCAATAGGTTAAAACTTCCAGATAGGAACAGAAAATGAAAAACTTTCTGTGTTTCTTTGACTAGTAGCACTGCAGTAAGAGGGTGCCAAAAAGGCTTTGTTCAAGTCCCAAGTCTGACTCTTACTGGTTATATAATTTTGACAAAGTACTCAATCTCCTTGAGCCTCGGTCCTCTCATTTGTAAAATGAGAATAACAATAATGATATCTGTCTTCTGGGAACGGTGTTACAACGTCCTTTTTTTTCACAAGATAGTTTTTATTGATGGCTGTTGGCCCAACATAACAATACCTCCTTTTACTCTCAAAGGTAACTGGACATTAAATCATAAGGCCACCTTTCTTATAGGGTTGTTTTGAATGTTAATTGAGATGTTGTGTGTAAAGTGTCTTGCCCAGTATCTGGATGGTGATAATAAGCACTCAAATGTTAGCTATTATAATTAGGTATAAAAATGTTTTATAAATTGTAAGGCATTATAGAATTGTAATGAGGACTATTATTTGCCTAGTCCTTTCAGTTTCTCCTATTTCATAATTGCCTTTCCCACTTAGTTTTTATCTCACAACTGGGTAAAAAAGATAGGTATACAGTATTGTCAGCTTCTAGCGATGCCTCTGGGAACTCTGAATGAAGTTTTTTGTTTTGTTTTGTTTTGTTTTTCCTTTAAGACTTGCATGCTACACTAACTCAATTTGCATAAAGTAGAAGTCTAACCCAGTGATTCCCAACTGTTCACATCATGATGTATCAATTTAGCCTTATATACATTTTCTTTCCTTCACAGTGTCTAATGATGTTATATGTAGCCTTTCAGAAGGTTAAATTATCCCATTTAAACCTTGAAAATGTGAAAATCCTTTACCATTCTATCCATAATCTAGCTGCATTGAACTGTTTGGGAAGCTTATCTTGCTAAGTAGCTTGGAAGATACAATAAGATGGTCCCTTTTAATGACTACTGAGCCATTTAACTACCTGACAGCATACCAAAGTGGTTAAGACCACAGGCTCTCACTCTGTCATGTAATAACTATGTGACCTTGGGAAGTTACTTAACCTTTCTGTGACTCTGTTCCCTCATCTGTAATATGGGGCTACTAAGTACCAATCTCATAAGGTTGTAAGGATTCAATGAGTTAATGTAAGTCAGAAAAGTGCCAGATGTATAGTAAATGTTCAATTAATGTTAGCTATTAAGAGGACCAATGTGCCTTTAAGGATTTTTTGTTTTGGTTAACAGAACTGAACCAGAATATGTGTACTTTTCAAAAAGAAATATCTTTTTTTTTTTTTTTTTTTTTTTTTGGAGGGACTGGTTCTTTATTTCAAAAAGACACTTGTCAATTTTCAGTATCAAAACAGGTGCACTATTGGTTTCTTTCTCTCAATCGGCCCCGGGAGAGAGCACTCAAAAAGAAATATCTTTGCATAATATAGTCTTTAGGTTGTAAACGTCTTCATTATTTTTATTATTAATCATCCAAAATGATTATTTTTAAAAGACTAATTTCTACTTACAGACTTAAAAAAAATTTTTTTTTCAACATTTATTCATTCTTGAGAGACAGAGAGAGACAGATTATGAGCAGGGGAGGGGCAGAGAGAGAGGGGCACACAGAATCGGAAACAGGCTCCAAGCTCCGAGCTGTCAGCACAGAGCTCGATGTGGGGCTCGAACCCACGAACTGTGAGATCATGACCTGAGCCGAAGTCGGATGCTCAACCGACTGAACCACCCAGATGCCCCATCTACTTACAGATTTAGAAGGTGGAGGATTCGGACAATTACTCTTGGCTTTTAGGTAAGGCCTATAAAAGACAAAATAAGATTAATTCTTAGTCCAGAAGGATCAGCAAGGCTTGGGAAGTATAGTAATTAAAATTTATTATGATTAGAATTTTAAATTATTGGAATTTCTGTATATAGTAAAATAATTCAAAATTATATCCAATAGTCTCCTTATTATCCCTTCCTTAGTGCCGCTATTCTACTCCTCAGACCACACCACTTACTCATTTTTTGTAATCATTTTCAGAGATGACCTATGCATAAATATAGCATTCAAGATTAATGAAATATATGTGTTTTCTTCATATTTGCATAGTCTTGTTCATTCAAACATCAGTCCTCGAACACTGCAATGTGCCAGGCATTAGAGATACAATGTCAAGTAAGGTGATTAACAGCTTCTTTAAAAAGCTTAAGTATCTGCAGATAATGAATATTCAGGGGTGAAAAAAAGAGATATCATTTAAAAAACAGGAGCATATATGAAATCTAGCCAGTGAGACAGAAAATGTAAAAAGGCATAGGAAAATAGAGGAGAATTTGGAAGGATTCAGTCTGCATGGATCAAAAACATGGATCAAAGACTAACAGGGACTTTGACCATGACTTGCTGTTAGTTTCCCCCATCTTGAATACAAACCCTGGAAGGGCAGGGGCCTCTCTGTTTTGTTAAGCACCATATCTCCAGAACCAAGAGTGACTGATACATTATAGGTATTAAATAAATATTTGTTTAATAAATGAATTAAATTTATTTAATTGAGGAAATGGAGTTGAGTTAAAACCCCAAAGTAAAAGGAAACTAAAAGGGTCAAAGCTAACTTTGTAAAAATTCATTTCCAAATAAAAATTTAGCCACACACTGGGGAGAAAATCTATCAATGCTAAGCAAGAGGGACTAGTAACACCACTACAATGGCAAGATGCTGACAAAAGACAAAAGTGAAACAGTCATATTCTGTCTACCTCAAGGGTACGTGCTAAGAGAATGACCACAGAGGTCAGGCTGGAGGGTGTTGGTGGACTGATTATACAGAGGACTGATTATAACTGGCTATCCTGCTTCAGCAAGGAACAGCAGAACCGGGGTCACTCAACACATTGACCTTTTCTAGCCTTCACGAGAACCCCTTTCCCAGGGGGGGAAAAAAAACGCAGGGACAGGGACAGAAAAAAACTTGTAGGTAATACTGTGGACCTTCTCCTCTTTCCTTTAGAGACTGCGCAATAATAGTGCTTTAGTCTTGCCAGTGTACTAGATACTGGTCAGGGTTTTTGTCATGTCTGGACCAATATACCCTTTTCTGAGTTATCAGAGGATCTCAATGCAGTCTGAGTAGACTAAACACAAAAGGGCTATGTTTTGAAAGGCTTTAAATTGCTATTAGCAACCAGTGCAACAAAACTTGCATAACTGTGTGAGACAGACTCACTTGGTGTTTTGGCACTTCAGCTTTCCCTTGGCTGCTAGGTACTCCTGGAGCTTTCTCTGCCGCTCTTCTGCAAAATAGGCAAGCCAACAAACAACAGAGCTTTAGCTGGAGGTTTTAACCAGGTCATCTAGCTTCTAAAAGATGGACTTTTCTATAATGCTTTTGGCTTTGGATCACATATGATAAAGTCCCTAGTCCCACACGTTTGCCTCCAAGTTAATGTCTATGTCAACAATATCATTTGTATGCTTTGCCCTATACTGAGCTCTTCCCACTTACATTACTTTCTTTAATCCATGCAACAATCTTCTGAGGTATTTTACAGTCTGAAATCTAAAAGGGGTAAATGATATGCCCAAAGTTACCCAGCTAGTATGTAGTAAAGCTAGGATCTGAAACCAGGTTTATCCAATGCCAGAGCCCTTGCTCACAGCCACTGTTCTCAGCTACAATATATTATGCTTTACATGAAGAAATCTATTACTGGCTCACCTGAGCTGGTGAACCAGGCTTGGTCTCATTAGTTATGTTTTTTTTTCCCGACAGGGATGATGATTTTTGCCCACAAACCCTGACATGGTTTCCTTTGGGTCTAAGGCCAAAATAGACCAGGTTAGGGGGTTCATGGAAAACATCTATTAGATGGTGACTTTCTAATAAGCGAGGCATTTGTGAGGGGATGAAAATTCAGTATTTCTGTCTTAAAGAAGTTTCAATGTAGTAGGGGGATAAAATAAACACAGCAATAATAACAATGTAAGGCAAAAACTAGGTACCATAAGAAAGGGTCAAAGAAAGAATTATGGGAGTTCAGAGGCAGGGACTGGGTAAAGGGAATAGGTAGTTGGAAAAGGCTAAAATTCAATAATGGTAAAAAAAAAAAGGGGGGGGCAGCTGGTGGCTCAGTTGGTTAAGCGTCCAACTTTGGCTCAGGTCATGATCTCAAGGCTCGTGGGTTTGGGCCGGCATTGGGCTCTGTGTTGTCAGCTCAGAGCCTGGAGCCTGCTTCGGATTCTGTGTCTCCCTCTCTCTGTGTCCCTCCTGGGCTCACACTCTTGTCTCTCTTTCCTTCAAAAATAAACATTAAATAGAAATTAAAAAAAAAAACAATGAGAAAAAAAAGACTACAGGGGTGCAAAACTACTCTTTATTTCATCTAAACTGAGGTGCTGTGTGTTTTGATATCTGTCTCTGATGCATCCCTAGGAGACAGCTTTGAGAATTAAGCATTGTATGCCATGCCAGGCAGTGTAGAGAGCAGGGGCTCACAGACCAGGTTGGAATCCCAGCTCTGTGACTTCTAGCAAGTTAGCAAACCTTGCTGCCTCTGGACCTATAAAAATGGAGACAGAAATGTCCAACTTTAAGAGCTATTACGTAAAGCACCTAGGACAGTGCCCAGGACCTAGCAGACAGTCATCAGGTATTATTACTGAAACTATCAAAACACTGTCTGCATTTGGGAGCAGGTGGCATCTGAGTAGTTGTAAAGACAGCTAAGGGCTCCAGGTATCTTTAAGAGATCAGGGAACCCAGGACCCTCAGCTGTCAGCGAAATTTAACTATCAACTTTCAGTGCCCCCTGTTAAGGTCAGACCCGGCCTCTTGGTAGCTGTCAAAGCTCAGGACGCAGCACAGAGGGCCACACCCAGGCTCTCCCTGGAGCCAAATGGGTCGCCGCCGCAGCGTTTGGATTCCTTCTGCAAGTGCGACCCGGGCAAGGGGCCTCAGGTTCTCTACCTAAACGAGGTGACAATGACACCTCCTTGCAGAGCTGCTGCAGGAATTACTGGGAAGATGCCTGTGAGGCATATGGCCCCGCATCCACTCTCCCCTATCCTCGTCCAGATGTCAGCTCTCCTCGGACTGGAAACGCCTAGAGGGAGAACAAGGCGGACAGGCGAGCAAACGGGGACAACTTCCGCGAAAGAACTCACTTAGTGGCCACCCGTCTTCCCTGCCCTTGCTTGAGCGCCTGGGAGATTCAGGGGTTCATGGTCATACTTACCGGCGGCTGCGGACGGTCGCGGCGGCCCCATGACTCCTCCGCGACAGTTTTTCTTCAAAACCCGCGCCTGGATTTAAGGCCGGGACTCAGCGCGCCGGCTCGCTCTCATTGGCTCCCGTGGGTTTGAAACCCGCCAGTCGGAAGCGGGGGAGGGAGGGACAAAAGGAAATAGACGCCTTGCGGTTGGCGCTGCCCTTTGATTGGAAGAACGTGCAGCTCCCGGAGCATTAAAGACGGCTGGTGGGACCCGCGACACGCTGGCTGCTTGATCCTTTCTGACGGGCGGTGGGCGGGCGGTTGTGGAGTCGGTCACGGAATCCTGCTCCTGCTCAGCCTACATAGGCCCGCCTTACTACTCTCAGACCCTAAGGTTCACAGGAGCTCACAAAAAATAAGGTAAGCCCCAAATCTGATGAATTCGGGGCTCGGCACCAGTATATTAGCTCTACATGTGAAAGTTCTCAAGAATCTAAAAGTTCTAAGTACTTAGTACTGCAGAGTGGCTGCTGTTTTTAATGGTGGTAAAATATCCGTCACAGAAGTTAACCACTTAAACCCTTTTTAAGTGTACAGTCCAGTGGCATTAAGTACAATCATAATGTACAACCCTCACCACCATCCACATCCTGAACTTGGTCATCCTCCCAAATAGAAGCACTATACCCATGAAATCAGAACTCCCCTCTGCCCCCTCCCCTCAGGCCCTGGCAAGTACCTGTCTATGTGTGATTCTGATTAATCTAGGAACTCCATTTAAGTGGAATCGTCTGGTACGTGTCTTTCTGTGACCAGCTTATTTCACTTAGCATTAAATCCTCAAGGTTCATCCATTGTTGTAGCATGTGGCAGGAATTCCTCCCCAAATTCCTTCCTTTCTAAGGCTGAATAATCCATTGTACGCGTTGCGGTGTACCAAGTCTCGTTTATCCATTCATCTGTGGATGGACGGTTGGGTTGCTTCCACCACTTAGCTGTTGTAAATATCGCTGCTATGAACATGGGGGTGCAGCTACCTGGGGGAATTTCTGCTTTCAGTTCTTTGGGGGTAGATATCTAGAAGTAATATTGTTGGATTATATGGTAATTCTATTCTTAACTTTGGGGGAAGTGCCATACTGTTTTCAAGGTGGCTCCTTTTTATTATATATTTTTGATTTGACATCATCAGCTGGGTACATGCCTAACTGAGAAAGGGATGAGGGGAGCAGATCCAGTCTTCCTGAATCATTAGACAGGAAGACTGGGTCTTATTTCAGCCCAAAACCATTTTCCTTCAAAGCTTGCCCCCTGTTTTGACTATTCCCTGGTTTCATGAAGCGGTCTGGGGAATGTTTCTGGCATCCTCTTTCCTGGATGCTGGTGGAATGTTCTGGGCCAGCTATGGGTAAAGAGGGGCAGCTATGTCTGGGCCTCTGTTTGCCAAGTTTGCTCCACCAGTTGGATACTCAGCTGGGCATGAAGCTATTGGCAGCAGCTCTTTGGCCCCAAATGGGGAGTTTAGCAGAGAGCCATACTGGGTTTCTGGATTTATGTGTTTTGACATTTATATTAATTGTATACAAATATGCTTAAAATAGGACACCTGATAATTATTTTAGTGAAAATTCTGGACTCTTTATCTAGGACCATGGGTCCACCTAATGGTTAAGTCTAGCAGCTGGGCAAAAGCGTTTGTGGTTAACGAGTAAGAAAGGGGCTCCTGTACACAGATAGTTTCAGAAGAGCGAAGAGAGTTCTGTTCGTCTTTGCAGAATCTTAGTGATTGAGTGGGTTTCAGTTTTATAAGTTATCTTGACTGATGTCCCACCCAGTGCTAGAGTATCCTACAGAGCCCATGTAGGTATGACATCTTTGCAGGAACACTGCTGGTGTCAGGGAGCTGCTGTACATTATCGGAAAGCCCTGAGTATTATGAAACTTTCTTTAAAATGGGGTCAGGGGGCACTTGACTAGGTCAGTTGGTTAAGCGTCGACTCTTGATTTCGGCTCAGCGCCTGATCTCATGGTTTGTGAGTTTGAGTCCCGCGTCAGGCTCTGTGCTGAGCGTGTGGAGCCTGCTTGGGATTCTCTCTCTCCCTCTCTCTCTCTGCTGCTCCCCTGCTTGTGCACGCATGTGCTCTCTCTCTCTCAAAATAAATAAACATTAAAAAATAAAATAAAATTATAAAATGACCTCAAGTGAGCCTTTTGCTCATTGGTCCTGGTTCTTTGGAGCCACATGGGCCAGTTCTGCACCCTCATTCCTTGGATAGTTGAGGGAATGTTTTGTGGAACACAAAGTGTGGAAAGAAAGCTAGATGGGTTTAACAGTTTTCAACTTATCAGGCAATATATCCACTGTAGTTCTCCTTGTGGCTTTAATGGCTTCTCACTGCTCTCACACTAAAGTCCTACAAGCCCCTGAAGGGCCTGGCCTATGTCTGCTTCTTCAGTTTCGATTCCCATTGCTCTCTCCTTGCTCACTGTAGTTCAGTCACACTGCTTTCCCCCCCCCCCCCCTTCATTTCCTTTCCATACTTTTCTGTCTGGGAATTGAACTCTTCCTCCCTTTCCCCCCTAGTTTCTTCTTCTTATTATTACTATTACTTTAACAGCTTTGTTGAGATATTCATATACTGTATAATTCATCCGCTTAGAGTATACAATTCTAGAACATTTTCATCACCCCCTAAAGAAACCCCATACCAGTTAGCAGTCACTCCCCATCATTCTTCCTTCCCTCTTCCTAGTCCCTGGAAAATGCTAGTCTACTTCTTATCTCTATAGATTTGTCTGTTCTGGACATTTCATATACATGGAAGTATACAGTATCTGGTCTGTGATGGGCTTCTTTCACTTAGTGTAATATTTTAAAGGCTCATCCATGTTGTAGCATGTGTCAGTACTTCATTGCTTTTTATGATTGGATAACATTCCGCTGTATGAATAATATACCATGTTTTATTTACACATTCATCAGTTGATGGACATTTGGGTTATTTCTGCTTTTTGGCTATTAAAAATAATGCTGCTGTGGGGCACTTGGGTGGCTCAGTCGGTTAAGCGTCCAACTTGGGCCCAGGTCTTGATCTTGTGGATCATGGGTTCGAGCCCCACATTGGGCTCTCTGCTGTCAGCACGGAGCCTGCTTTGGATCCTCTTGTCTCCCCCCCCTCCATCCCGCCCCTCCCCTGCTCATTCTCTCTCTCTCTCAAAAATAAATAAACATTAAAAAAAAAGAATGCTGCTATGAACATCCATGTACAAGTTTATATTGTGGCCATATATTTTCAATACTCTTGGGTATGTGTCTTAGCAGTGCAATTACTAGGTCATATGGTAACTCTATGTTTAACCATTGAGGGACTACCAGACTTGTTTTCCAAAAGCAGCTGCACCATTTTTCATTCCCACAAGCAGTGTATAAGGGTTCCAGTTTCTTCATCTCCTAACTAGTTATTGTTCATATGTTTGATTATAACCATCCTAATGGATGTGAAGTTGCATCTTATTGTGGTTTTTATTTGTATTTCCCTGATGGCCTATTGATGTTGAACATCTTTTCATGTGCTTATTGGCCATTTGTATATCTTCTTTTGAAAAATGTCTATTCAGATCCTTTGTGCATTTTTAAATTGGGTCATTTGTCTTTTTATTATCTTTTTGTTAACTGTTTATCATCCTTTAGTCTCAGGCAAGGCATCACCTTTTCAAGGAAGTTTTCCTAAGCTTCCCGTGGTCATTAGCTTGATTATTTGTTTATCTTTCTCTCTGCCAGTCTGTAAGTTTTACGAGAGCAGACCATTATAACTGTTGTGCCTGGCACCAAATAGGAGCTAAATGAATATTGAATGAATAGAGCTTTCTCCCTTTAAAGACTTTCAATACAGGGGTGCCTAACTGGTAGGGCATGTGACTCTTGATCTTGGGGTAATGAATTTAGCCCCATTTTGGGGGTAGAGATTACTTAAAAAGAAAGGACTTTCAAAATAGTAACCACGCTATGTAGAAGTAGCTGCAAGTTCACAGAATAATACTCTTGGCTGTTCTAGCTCTTTTGTCTCCATATTGCCCACGACTATGTTAGTAAAGACTTTGCTAAACGCCATGTAAACGCCATTGTAAAAATCAAAATACAATATAATATAGATGTTGGAAAGAAGTGAGCATGGCTAGGTTGAAGTCACCAAGGATGGCAGACTGACTGGTCAAGAGACTACCTGATATAGTTTGCAGAATGTTTCCTTTCACCTTGGCTCTGATCCTCACCTTTGTGGGTTCAGGAACTTGATTTAATTGGCATCCTGATTGGATATTAGTCTCTGAGGGATATATTCACTAAGTAAAAATGATAATAGCTATTCCTTTTCTTTTTAAATGTTTGTTTGTTTATTTATTTAGAAAGCATGAGCAGGGGAGGGGCAAAGAGAGAGAGAGACAGACAGAATCCCAAGCAGGCTCCATGCTGTCAGCACAGAGCTCAGTGAAGGGATCAATCTCACCAACCGTGAGATTATGACCTGAGCCAAAATCAAGAATCAGTCGCTTAACTGACTGAGCCACTGAGGCACCCCGGTAATAACTATTCTTAATGAATGAATTGAACATCCCTGCTGATGTGCTAAGCCCTTCAGGTATTTCATCTCATTTAACACAACAAACCTTTGATGTATTCATTACTATGTCCTTATTTACAGGTAAGAAAGTGGAAATTAAGAGATAAGAGAAAGTTATAATCCAAAGTTATAGTCCATAGTTATAAAGTAAATGAGATCTGAATCCAGTACTGATTTCCAAAGTCTGTTCTCTTTTCCTTATGTTATTCTAAATTCACAAGAGACTGAATTATAAGAGAAACCCAATTTTATTTAATTTTATTTTTTTTAACTTTATAGTTTATTGTCAGGTTGGTTTCCATATAACACCCAGTGCTCTTCCCCACAAGTGACCTCCACCATAACCATCACCCCTCTTTACCTTTCCCCCTTCCCCTTCCGCCCTCAGTTTGTTTTCAGTAT
>CM053576.1:96534526-96630116 GCA_028646485.1 Cryptoprocta ferox | reverse complement strand
ACGCACAGACAAATCAAAGAAACAAGCCAAAACGGGAAAGGAAGTAAAGAAAAAGAAAGGAAAGAAAAGAAAGAAGAGAAGAGAAGAAAAGAGAGAAGAAAAAGAAAGAAAAACAAAAAGAAAAACAAAAAGAAAAACAAGGTGGGGACAGAGACAGCAAAAAACTGTGGACAGTCTAAAAGCATAAAACCAGCCAAGAGGAGAGATAAGAATATGCTATGGGAAATATATCTGGATGGCAGCAGAACAGGAGAAGCAAAGAAAAAAGGAAAAAAAAAACCAAAAAAACAAGACAACTCCCCTGTGCGGATGCGTGTGGTCTGGCGTCAGGTCAGGTCTCAGGGGCTGCTCTCTCCGAGGCCCCGCCTTGGTGGTTGCCGGGAGAAGTATGGCGCCGCCTCCAAGTTTTGCCGGAACCAAGCGTTGCAACCGCCCTTCTGAGTCCAATCTCCCTGTGCCGCGGGCGAGCCAAACTGTATTCTCCAAGTTCCGCCTCACTTCCAAATCCCAGTCCATGCAGTTCAACACTGTCACCGGGGATGAGATGCGTTCCTGCTGGCGGCTGGCCTCCCGGCCCGGCTTGCGCTGCCCTTTTCGCGGAGCCGCCGCCGCCGCTTTTCAAGACGCCTTTCGTGGCGCTGCTGCCACTGCTTTTCGCACCACCACCGCCTTTGTCTGTGCCGCCGCCTTTCGCGGTGCTGCTTGGAATGGATGCCGCCGCCACTCTGCCCAAGGAAGAATTCGCCGGCCAGATGGGACGGATTTCTCTCCCGGCGCTCCGCAGTTATATATGGGGAGATGGGCGAGTTTTTCCTCCCTTAGAGATGGTTCTAGGTGCGTTTTCCGTCTCTCTTTCTCTTCCCCTGGTCTCTCCGGGGCACAGCGCGCTCTCCCTGTGTTGGGCTCGGGGGCTCCTTCCCCCTGCATCACCGGGACCCGCCCGTCCCCTAATTTCCCAGATCACAGTCACTCACTCAGGCATCTTTGAGGTCGTCTTCTTTCTGGCGTCTGTTTCTTCTTTCCCCCACCTGCAAATCTGAGTTTTATCCCTTCAGTCCTTCTCAGTTCAATCCATGCGGGTGTGCGCGGATTACAGAGCTCCCTGCTTCTCCGCCATCTTGCCCGCGTCCCTTGAGAAACCCAATTTTAATGTACAACAGGGACAGACTTGCAGAAGATACTTGACATATCCTGTAGCCAACACATTCTATTCCTTAAGGCAAATATGCAGGAAACCAGGTTATAATTCCTGAAATTCCCTTGGTGAGCATGGATCAGAACAAGAGGAGGTATCTATTTTATTTAAATGTTCAATGACATTAAGCAGCAATATACCCATTACCACAATAGAGATACACCTGCCAATGGCACAAAACAGGTAATCCGGTCAAAAATGGAAACGAAATTTGTGACTTGACTTGCTCCTAGTGAGTTCAGGCTGAGACCTTGTGATTGCAGCATTATATTCTAGAAATAATCTTTTCTAAATTATTGCAGTATGTTCAAGTCAGGAATTCCTGTCTATAATCTTCAAAAATCCTTTTTTTCCTTTAAAAAATTAGTAACAGCATTTATGTTTATAAGAAAAAGAAGTGACTTCAGCATCTGTAAAGTAGTGACTAGGAGCCATGTGGAAGATCAACTCTACTTATTGGGGAAGGGAGGGAGGGTTCCTCTGGAAATCAAGGCCTCTTATTATGGTGCTAGGAGCCAAAGTCAGCTTTTGGGTGCTGAGAGAGGAGAAGACAATACCGTCATATTTTTCCTAGCCTATATTCCTCTTTTAATTGGGCAGAACACTACAGACCTTTGGAAGAGTGAATTCAATGGCAAGAACGTACTTGCCAGGCCTCTCAGCTTCCATGTGAGTATAGGTGAGCGTATGTAATGGGTAGACTATTTATTCTGTTTGATACCTTATTTTCAAATGGGGCCCATTGATGTCCTTGCACTTGTAAGAGGTCCTCTTCTAAATCAATAGGACCTATCTGTTCTCACCTCTTCTAACTGTGAGTTGACTTTTCCAAAAGAGGAGCCATTGTTAGCCATACAATAAACCATCTTAAAAAAATTCTTTTTTGTAATGTTTTATTTATTTTTGAGAGAGAGAAAAAAAAAAGAATGAGTGGGGGAGGAGCAAAGAGAGAGAAGGAGACACAGGATCTGATGCAGGCTCCAGGCTCTGAGCTGTCAGCACAGAGCCTGATGCAGGGCTTGAACCCACAAACCATGAGATCATGACCTGAGCCAAAGTTGGACACTTAACTGACTGAGCCACCCAGGCTCCCAATAAAACCATCTTTGACTCTGAGAATGCCTCAATTCAGTGATTTTTTTTTTCAATTCAGTGATTTTTTTAACCAGAGAGAAATATGATAATTACCTTTGAAGGTTTAAAAAAATAAGATGCTCAAGGTCCCACCCCAGATTGGCTGAATAAGAATCTCTAGAAGTGAGGGCTGAGCATGTAAACTTTTGAAAAGCTCTAATGTTAGAGTACTCCAGGCCCTCTAACAACTTCAGCTGACCACCCTTCAGGGCTTAGCCTCTTTGCTTATATGACTGCATAAGACCTTTTATTGTTTGTCTGTCAGTCACTCTGAGGTAAAAAGAGGTAAGATATAAGTTTTAGAAAAAGGGAGCAGTTGTTCTTGGCAAGTGAGAGTGGAACATAGGAAGAAGAATGGTAGTGGGGGGAAAGGCAAGAAATATATCCACAAGAAATATAAATAACTTTATAGAACAATTTCAGATAAGTGAACATGTCAGGGCCAGGGTTGAGAGAGGATACCAAAAATAAGATACTTTGGTTACACAAAAGAAGAAATGGAATAGGGATATTTTTTCCCTTTGTAAATGAAAAACAAAACAAGCCTTTTTATTAAAGCATCATTTACATATATCAAAATACATTTTATGTATAATTCATGTTTTTAAATAATACATATTGAGATAAATGAAATAGAAAAACTATTAGCTAGACTTACCAAAAAGAAAAAAAAGAGGACTGAAATAAATGAAATTATAAGTGAAGAGGAGGGACATCTGGGTGGCTCAGTTGATTAAGCGTCTGACTCTTGATTTTGGCTCAGGTCATGATCTTACCATTGTGAGATTGAGTCCCATGTCAGGCTCTGTGCTGGGCATAGAGCCTGCTTATGATTATCTCTTGCCCTCTGTCTACCTCCTGCCCCCTTTGCACATTCTCTCTCTCAAAAAAAAATTATTAAGAAGTGACGAGGAGACATTACAAGTGATGCCACAGAAATACAAAGGATCATAAGAGAATGCTATGAACAATTACATGCCAATAAATTGAGGAACTAAGAGAAATGGATAGATTCCTAGAAAATATACAATATGTCAAGACTGAATCATGAAGAAATAGAAAATCTGAACAGATCAATTACTAGTAAGGAGATTGAACCCCCCCACCCCTGCGCAACACCAAATAAAGAAAAGTCTAAGACTAGATGGCTTCACTGATGAGTTCTACCAAACATTTAAAGAAGAATTAATACCAATCCTTCTCAAATTCTTCCAGAAAATAGAAGAGGATGGAACATTTCCAAACTTATTTTATGAGGCCAGCATGACCCTGATACCAAAACCGAGTCAGGGTGCTACAAGAAAATAAAATTACAGGCCAATATCCCTGATGAACATAGATGCAAAAATTGTCAACAAAGTATTAACAAACTGATTTCAATAGTACATTAAAAGGATCATAAGCCATGATCAAGTGGGATTTATTCCAGGGATGCAAGGATGGTTCAACATCTTCAAATCAATTAATGTGATATACCACAGTAACAAAAAGAAGTATATAACTCATATGATCATCTCAATAGATGCAGAAAAAGCACTTGACAAAATTCAATATCCATTCATGCTAAAAACTCTCAACAAACTGGGTATAGAGGAAAGTATCTCAACATAGTAAAGGCCATAATTGACAAGTCCAAATCATATAAGAATAATATCATACTCAGTGGTGAAAAGCTGAAAGCTTTCCCTCTAAGATCAGAAACAAGACAAGGATGCTCACTCTCATTTTTATGCAACATAGTATCAGAAGTCCTAGCCAGAACAATTAAGCATAAATAAAAGGCATCCATGTCAGAAAGGAAGAAATAAAATGATCTCATTTGTAGATGACATATTATAAATAGAAAACTCTAAAGATTCTACCAAGAAAACTGTTAAAAACAATAGATGAATTCAGTAAATTTACAGCATAAAAAATCAATATACATAATTCAGTTGCATTTCTATACACTAACAATAAACTATCAGATAAATTAAGAAAACAGTTCCATTTATAATAGCATCAATAGGGTGCCTGGGTAACTCAGTTGGTTAAGTGTCCAACTCTTGATTTTGGCTCAGGTCATGTTCTCACAGTTTGTGAGTTTGAGCCCTGTGTTGGGCTCTGTGCTGACAGTGGGTAGCCTGCTTGGGATTCTCTGTCTCTCTCTCTCTCTGCCCTTCCCCTGATCTCTCTCTCTCTCAAAAATGAATAAATAAACCTTTTTTAAAAAAAAGAGTAAAATAGGAATAAATTTAACCAAGGAGGTGAAAGATTTAACTGAAAACTTTAAGACATTGATGAAAGAAATTGAAAAAGACACAAATAAGTGGAAAGATATCCTATATTCATGGATTGGAAGAATTAATATTGTAAAACATCCACACCAACTAAACCAATATACAAATTCAATGCAACTCCTATCCAAATTCCAATGGCATTTTTCACAAAAAACAGAAAAACCTAAAATTTGTATGGCTCCACAAAAGATTCCGAGTAGCCATAGCCATCTTGAGAAAAAAGAACAAAGCTGGAGGCATCACATTTTCTGATTTCAGACTACATTACAAAGCTATAGTAATTAAAACAGTATGGTATTACCATAAAAAGAGGCATATAGACCAATGCAACAAAATTGAGAGCACAGAAATAAACCCATGCATATATAGCCAATTACTTTTTGAGAAAGGAGCCAAGAATGTACAATGGGGAAAGGACAGTCTTTTCAATACATGGTGTTGGGAAACTAGACCCCTATCCTATACTATAAACAAAAATCAACTCAAAATGGATTAAAGGCTTAAATTTAAGACCTGCAACTATAAAACTCCTAAAACAAAACAGGAAAACCTGGCAGCAGTATTGGAAATGACTTTTGGGATATGACACTAAGGCAGGAAAAGCAAAAATGGACAAGTGAGACTACATCAAACTAAAATACCCTGCACAGCTAAAGAAACCATCAATAAAATGAAAAGGCAGCTGACAGAATGGGAGAAAATATTTGCAAACCATCTATCTGATAAAGAGTTGAAATTTAAAATATATAGAGACCACATACAACTCAATAGCAAAAAACCAAACACTCCAATTAAATGGGCAGAGGAACTGAATGGACATTTTTCCAAAGAGGACATACATATGGCCAACAGGTACATGAAAAGTTGCTCAACATCACCAATAATCAGAGAAATGCAAATCAAAACCACAAAGAGATATCAATCTCACACCTGTTAGCATGGCTATTATCAAAAAGACAAGAGAGGGGCGTCTGGGTGGCTCAGTCAGTTAAGCGTCTGACTCTTGATTTTGGCTCAGGTCATGGTCTCATGGTTCCATGAGATCGAGCTCTGTACTGACAGCACGCAGCCTGCTTGGGATTCTCTCTCTCTGTCTCTGCCCCTCTCCTGCTCTCTCTCTCTCTTTTTCTCTCTCAGATAAATAAAAAATAAACATTAAAAAAAAAGACAAGAGAAAACAATTGTTGACAAGAATGTGGAGAAAAGGGAACCCTTGTGCAGTTTTGATGGGAATGTAAATTGCTGCAGCGGCTATAGAAAACCTTATAAAGATTTCTCAAAAAACTAAAAATAAAACTACCATATGATCCAGGATTTCTTCTAGGTATATATATAAAGGAAATGAAAACAAGATATCAAAGAGATAATCGGCATTTTCATATTATTGCAGCATTATTTACAATAGCCAGGATATGGAAACAACCTAAATGTCCATCAATGGATAAAGGAAACATTTTATATGATGTGGTATATATAAATTGGTGTAATACCTTTCCATAATTATTTAAATAAAAATTGTAGGTATTTGAAATGAAAACAGGATCACACTGTAAAAATGTTTATAACCTATTCTTTATACTCTACAATATACTATAAACAAAAATTTGCTCACCAAATTACAAATGTCAAAAAGCTAAGAGGAAGAGCTAGTATATTTAAAAAATTAGAATCTGGAACAATCTAGAAAGAACAAGCTAAATTAACAAGAATAAATTTAAAAGGGATACATTTAAAGTTTTGAATTTAGGTTGAGAACCTTTGGTGTTAATTGCCTGCAAACACTGAATCAACAATGTCACTTGCTTTCAAACAGCTAATGTCACTTTCTAACAAAACCATAGTATGTAAAATAGGAAGGACAAGATCCCACTTGTAGGCTGTGCTAGTTTGACCATATCTTGAGTACTATACTCAATTCTTGGCAACAAATTTTATGAAAGGTATTGACAAACCAACATTGGTCAAGACTTAGGAGGATATTTTTGACAAATGTATATAGTCATAAAACACAAGGAATAAATATAGATACACAAGTATATTTTACATCTACTATGATAATTGTTGCTATCCCACCTATTTTCATCACCTAAAAAAGTTTAAATTTAGGTATTTTTTAAGTGTCGGGGATGACAGTGGGAGGTGGGTTAGGGAAATAGCTTTTTGTCTCTTTGTTTTTGTACCTTGGACTTAGGGTGGAACTTTGGCTTTATTTTCATCAATTTGGAAACTGGTGTATAAGATTATAGTAAAAGAAGTAGACTACAACAGTAGTCTACAGTTCAGTGCTAGGACTGTTAAATTTCATTGTGGTGACCTTCTTAATGATTATAATAATTTTAAAGATTATAATAAAAGAAATAGACTACAATGGTAGTCTGTGGTTCAGTGCTAAGACTTAAATTTTATCATGGTCACCTTCTTAATGATTAGGCAGTGGGAGAGTTGGGACTAGACAATATGCATAGCTGGCCCTCTCAGAATAATATTTTAAGGCCATTTCTAGAATGATTTAGTATTTCATTACTAAAGATTGAGCACCTATTATACTTTTAAAGTTTTCTTGAGTTGGTATTCTTTCTCAGTGTTCTGTACTTTTCTATTACTTAAAATATATCAAGATACTAGTCTTACTGTAGCCAGACTCAGTATGGAGACTTCAGGAAAGTTGTGGCAGCTAGAAAGAACCAGGTAAAACAAACGGATCAGACTTTTCCCTTTTCTTTCTGTTCTTTCTGGTGCTCTGTATCAGTTATGCTGAGTTTGGCTGTGAGTACTAGGAAACCAAATGACAATGGCTTAAAACCACAATCATTCATTCATTCATTCATTCATTCTCTCTCTCCCTCCCTTCCTTCCTTCCTTAATTTCTTAATTTCTTTCTTTCTTTTTTTAAGTCTGGCAGTAGGTTCTTATTGCAACAGCATCATCATAGATGCTGGTTCTTTTTCTCCTGCCATTCTGTCTTCCTCAGCATGTCTTCACAAAGGTTGCAAGTTGACTACCATAATTCCAAGCTTCACATTCTCATAGAACATGTCTCATGTAGGGAGGATGGAGGAAAGGGGCTGTCTTCCATTTTTTGTCAGGGTAGAAAAATCTTTCCAAGAGTTGTACTCAGTAGATTGACATTTCATTAGTCAGGACTAACTCAGCATGGCTCAGTCATGTGAGGATAGAATGGCCATGATTGGCTTAGATCAATTGGATTCATTCTTTGGGTCGACACTTTTCCATCTGAATGAAATCAGGGTTCTGTTAGTAAGGAAGATGGGGGGTTTGTCAGTTGAATGAACAACCAGCAGTTTTCACCATATGCTTCTCTTTTCTGAGGTCATTTTAGGACTTTACTTGCTATAAACCTGCTGATGTCTTCCAAATCTATTACCTAGTTCTGACTTCTGAGTTCCAGACATGTTATCATCTGCCCATTGTACACACCTGCAGTTGGACATCCTGCCAGTAGCTCAAATTATGTCTGAAATGGTACTCACCATACCACATTCTGGAACTGAGAGAAAAACTCCATATTTCTACCAAAAATACTGATTAAGACACCACTTCTCACTCATTCTCCAGTACTGGGAAACTGAGAGACATCTTGGACTATTCCTTCCCCATTATTTCCCACATTTAACTTCAAGTTCCCTTGACTTTAACTTTTTCCAATTCAACATATCTTGTATCCATGCTTTCCAAATGGATCCATTCTTCTTATTTATTTTTAGTCTTGGAAAATAAACTTTATTATGAGAGCAACTGTTTATAAGGTTTGAATATATATATATATATATATATATATATATATATTTGTGTGTGTTCTTTTTTATTTGTTTGTGTATTTTATTTGTTTGTTCTTATTTATTTATTTAAATCCAAGTTAGTTAACATATAATGCAATAATGGTTTCAGGAGTATAATTTAGTGATTCTTCACCTACGTATAATACCCAGTGCTCATCCTAACAAGTGCCCTCTTAATGCCTTCACTCATTTAGCCCTCCACTGCCACCCAACACCCCTCCAGCAACCCTCAGTTTGTTCTCTGTATTTTAGAGTCTTCTATGGCTTGCCTCCCTCTCTGTTTTTATCTTATTTTATTTTTCCTTCCTTTCCCCTATGTTCATCTGTTTTGTTTCTTAAATTCCACATATGAGTGAAATCATATGATATTTGTCTTTCTTTGACTGACCGACTCTGGTTCCATCCATATTGTTGCAAATGGCAAGATTTCGTTCTTTTTAATAACTGAGTAGTAGTCCATTATATATATATATATATACCACATTTTCTTTATCCATTCATCTGTTGATGGACATTTGGGCTCTTTCCATACTTTGGCTATTGTTGATAGTGTTGTCATAAACATTGGGGGTACCTGTGCCCCTTTGAATCTGTGTTTTTGTATCCTTTGGATAATACATAGTAGTGTAATTGCTGGGTTTTAGGTAGTTCTATTTTTAATTTTTTGAGGAAACTCCATACTGTTTTCTAGAGTGGCTGCACCAGTTTGCATTCCCACCAACAGTGAAAAAGTGTTCCCCTTTCTCCACATCCTCACCAACATCTGTTGTTGCCTGAGTTGTTAACTTCAGCTAGTCTGATAGGTGTGAGGTGGTATCTCATTGTGGTTTTGATTTATATTTCCCTGATGATGAGTAATGTTGATCTTTTCATGTGTCTGTTAGCCATCTGGATGTCTTCTTTGGAAAAGTATCTATTCATGTCCTTTGCCCATTTTTTCACTGGATTATTTGTTTTTTGGGTGTTGAGTTTGTTAGGTTTTTTACAGATTTTGGATACTAATCCTTTATCTGATATGTCATTTGCAAATCTCTTCTCCCATTCTCTTAGTTGCCTTTTAGTTTTGTTGATTGTTTCCTTCACTGTGCAGAACCTTTTTATCTTGATGAGGTTCCAATAGTTCATTGTTGCTTTTGTTTCCCTTGCCTCTGGAGACATGTCCAGTAAGAAGTTGCTGCAGCTGAGGTCAAAGAGGTTATTCCCTGTTTTCTCCTCTATGGTTTTGATGGCTTCCTGTCTTATGCTTAGGTCTTTCATCCATTTTGAGTTTATTTTTGTGTGTGGTATAAGAAACTGGTCCCGGTTCATTCTTCTACGTGTATCTGTCCAGTTTTCCCAACACCATTTGCTGAAGAGACATCTGTCTTTATTCCATTGGATATCCTTTCCTGCTTTGTCAAAGATTAGTTGGCCATATGTTTGTGGGCCCATTTCTGGGTTCTCTGTTCTGTTCCATTGGTCTGTGTTTATGTTTCTGTTCCAGTACCATACTCTCTTGATGATTACAGCTTTGTAATACAGCTTAAAGTCTGGAATTGTGATGCCTCCAACCTTGGTTTTCTTTTTCAGGATTGCTTTGGCTATTCAGGGTCTTTTCTGGTTCCATACAAATTTTAGGATTGTTTTTTCTAGTTCTGTGAAGAATGCTGCTGTTATTTTGATAGGGATTGCCTTGAATGTGTAGACTGCTTTAGGTAGTATAGACATTTAACAATATTTGTTCTTCCAATCCATGAGCATGGAATGTTTTTCCATTCTTTCTTTTGTTTCTTCTTCAATTTCTTTCATAAACTTTCTATAGTTTTCAGCATACAAATCTTTCAGCTCTTTGGTTAGATTTATTCCTAGGTATTTTTTTGGGCAATTGTAAATGGGATCAATTCCTTGATTTATCTTTCTGCTGCTTCATTATTGGTGTATAGAAATGCAACAGATTTCTGTAAGTTGATTCTATATCCTGTGACTTCGGTGAATTCATGTATCAGTTCTAGCAGTTTTTTGGCGGAGTCTTTCAGGCTTTTCACATAGAGTATCATGTCATCTGTGAAGAGTGAAAGTTTGACTTCTTTCTTGCTGATTTGGATGCCTTTTATTTCTTTTGTTTACTGATTGCTGAGGCTAGGACTTCCAGTACTATGTTGAACAACAGTGGTGAGAGTGGACATCCCTGTCGTGTTTCTGACCTTAGGGGGAAAGCTCTCAGTTTTTCCCCATTGAGGATGATATTAGCTGTGGGCCTTTCATAGATGGCTTTTATGATGTTGAGGTATGTTCCTTCTACCCCTACTTTCAGAAGGGTTTTTATCAAGAAACGATACTGTATTTTGTCAAATGCTTTTTCTGCATCTATTGGAGGGTCATGTGGTTCTTATCTTTTCTTTTATTAATGTGATGTATCACATTGATGGATTTGCAGATGTTGAACCAGCCCTGCAACCCAGGAAAAATATGATTTGATCGTGGTGAATAATTTTTGTTTCTGTTTTTGTTTTTTTACATCTACATAAGTTTTAAAACAGCAAAATCCACCAGTATTGCAGGAAAAAAAATCCCTATGTGATTTCAGTCCATAAAAAACAGGATTTTGCAGTCTGTGCTGCTTTAAAAACCCCAATTCAGGGTATACCTAGGAGAAAAGCATTTCTTCTCTTAAAAAAATCCCCTTTCTTTTTCTTCCAGTTCAACTTCTACCATTTATTCCTAGGAACACCCAGAAAATAACTAAAAACATGACCCAGCTCACTTCCCTCTCCCTATCTGTGAAGGCTCACACAGAGGATTAGCTGTCAGGAATGTTCATCCCTAAATTTCTGGGCACTTGCAAACTGTCCTGCTTCCTTCAAGGAGGGGCTGGAGGGTTCGGGGAAGGATCCAGGAAGCGGTGTACTTGGCCAAGAACTGGAATGCCACATGGGCAAAGGAGGGCCTTGCTAAATGAACATACCCAACACCTTACAACCTAACATCTAACCTGCCAGATAAAAACAAGTAGCAACTGGCTATACCACAAAGGTGCTTCTGTCCCCTGTCCCCCTTTACCATAAAAGTGACAGAGAGGAGTTATCTGGAGTATTTGACCTCCTTTCTCTCCCAAATACTGTGATAGCATATTTTAGGCCAAAAGCCATGTTGCAAAAACAGACATGTGGTCCCAGGGTAGAGCCTTTGCTGCTTTTGGCTGGATAAAGCTGCCACTCCTGGCAAACACTTCAATAGCAGCTTCTAGAAAACTACCTGGAGACAGCTTCATGGTTCAGGGTCACAGAGTTTTCCAGTTGATGGTCTCCTTGCCAGACTTTTGCAGCAATTCATTGGTTTTAGAGAAATGTTTACGTCCAAAGAACCCTCTGTATACTGACAATGGGGAAGGGTGAGCAGTCTGCAGCACATGGTGGCCTTTCCTATGGATGGCACTACCTTTCTTCTGAGTGTAAGAGCCCCAGAGCAGGAAGACAAGGCCACCAGGGTTCTGACTTAGCCAGTACACAACCGCATCAGTAAACTGCTCCCATCCTGTCTCCTTATGCGAATTTGCCTGATGTGCCCGGAGGGGGAGGACAGCGTTGAGTAAGAGAACAACACCTTGTCTGGCCCACTCGGATAAATCTCCGTGACCTGGATGAACAAAACCATCTATATCTGTAGACAGCTTTTTATAAATATTTTCTGAACTGGTTGCAGCGGAACAGGTCTTTGAACACTAAAGCAGAGCCCGTGCGCTTGATTGGGTCCATGATACTGGTCCTGCCCCAGGATGACAAACTTCATGTGTTATGTAACACATTTGGGTCCAACTGAAGACTTGATGTGGGAGTGGGTGAACGGTGTAATGTTTTCTTTTTTCTGCAACAGATCCCATGAGCTTTATAAAATATGGTTTTGTGGACTATGTGCTAAGATGCTTCTTCCAACTCTTCACCAAAGCCCAAGGGCACGCTGTGCATGGTGAGTCTGAGCAGGGCAGCTCTCCTGGACATGGACCAACTGTTCGGGGCTCAGCAGTGAGGAGGGCGAGAAGGGCGGCATGCAGTGGTTCTCCTGCCTGGCTTGGGCATTCTTGGATGGGCTGGCCTGCAAGTGGTGCCCGCACTGGTGGGTGGGTCAGGAGCTGCACCAGGTCACCCAGGCCCCCCACAGCTGCTGCTTCCAACCCCATGGCCCATTGTGTAGCATGCCCATCTGCAGGAATGCAGCCCCCAGGGGGCAAGCCGCAGGAAAACAGGACTCTGGGAGCCCAGTTGGGGACGGCAGGACCCCGCCCCCAGTTTTGGGTTGGGCACTAAAATGCCATGAGGGGCAGTGAGCAAGACCCTGCTGGACCCACCATCTGCAGTAAATAATTCTTTTAATGTATTGTTGGATTCAGTTTGCTAGTATCTTGTTGAGAGTTTTTGCGTCCGTGTTTATCAGGGAAATTGGTCTGTAATTCTTTTTAGTGGGGTCTTTGTCTGGTTTTGGAATCAAAGTAATGCTGGCCTCATAGAATGAGTTTGGAAGTTTTCCCTACATTTCTATTTTTTGGAACAACTTCAAAAGAATAGGTATTAACTCTTCCTTAAATGTTTGGTAGAATTCCCCTGAGAAGCCATTGTCTCTGGGCTCTTGTTTGTTGGGAGATATTTGATTATCAGTTCAATTTCTATACCAGTTATGGGTCTGTTCAAATTTTCTATTTCTTCCTGTTTCAGTTTTGATAGTTTATATGTTTCTAGGATTTTGTCCATTTCTTCCAGATTGCCCAATTTGTTGGCGTATAATTGCTCATAATATTCTCTTATTGTTTGTATTTCTGCAGTGTTGGTTGAGATCTCTCCTCTTCCATTTGTGGTTTTATTTATTTGGGTCCTTCCCTTTTACTTTTTGATTGGTGTGGCTAGGGGCTTATCATATTTGTTAATTCTTTAAAAGAACCAGCTCTTGGTTTCACTGATCTGTTCTACTGTTTTTTTTTGATTTCGATATCATTGATTTCTGCCGTAATCTTTATTATTTCCCTTCTTCTGCTGGTTTGGAGCTTTATTAGTGTTCTTTTTCCAGCTCCTTTAGGTGTAAGGTTAGGTTGTGTATTTGAGACATTCTTCCTTCTTTAGGAAGGCCTAGATTGCTATATACTTTTCTTTTCTGACCACATTTGCTGCATCCCAAAGGTTTTGGACTGTTGTATTTTCATTTTCATTGGGTTCCATGTACTTTTTATTTTTATTTATTTTTATTTTATTTTTTTCTTTTATAGTTTATTGTCAAGTTGGTTTCCATATAACACCCAGTTCTCATCCCAACAAGTGCCCTCCTCCATGCCCATCACCCCTTTTCCCCTCTCCCCCACCCCCCATCAACCCTCAGTTCTCAGTATTTAAGAGTCTCTTATGGTTTGCCTCTCTCTCCTTAACTATTTTTTCCCCTTTCCCTCCCCCATGGTCCTCTGTTAAGTTTCTCCTGTTCCACATATGAATGAAAACATTCCATGTACTTTTTAATTTCCTCTTTAATTTATTGGTTAATCCATTCATTCTTTAGTAGGATGTTCTTTATTTTTATTTAAAAAATTTAAAAAATATAATTTATTGTCAAATTTGTTTCCATACAATACCCAGTGCTCATCCCAAAAAGTGCCCTCCTCAATGCCCATCACCCACTTTCCCCTCTCCCCCACCCCCCCATCAACCCTCAGTTTGTTCTCAGTCTTTAAGAGTCCCTTGTGGTTTGCCTCCCCCCACCCCGTAACATTTTCCCCCATCCCCCTCCCCGATGGTCCTCTGTTAAGTTTCTCAAGATCCACATATGAGTGAAAACATATGGTATCTGTCTTTCTCTGCCTGACTTAATTCACTTAGCATAATACCCTCCAGTTAGTAGGATATTCTTTAATCTCCAAGTATTTGTGTTCTTTCCAATTTTTTTTTTTTTGTGGTTGATTTCAAGTTTCATAGCGTTGGGGCACCTGGGTGGCACAGTCAGGTAAGTGTCCAACTTCAGCTCAGGTCATGATCTCATGGTCTGTGAGTTCAAACCCCGCATTGGGCTCTATGCTGACAGCTCAGAGCCTGGAGCCTGCTTCAGATTCTGTGTCTCCCTCTTTCTGTTCCTCCCCTGCTCATGCTGTCTCTCTGTCTTTCAAAAATGAATAAATGTTAAAAAAAATTTTTTTTTAAGTTTCATAGCATTATGGTCTGAAAATATGCATGGTATGATCTTGATCTTTTCGTACATGTTGAGGGCTAATTTGTGACCTAGTTTGTGACTATTCTGGAGAATGTTCCATATGCATTTGAGAAAAATGTGTATTATGCTGCTTTAGGATGAAATGTTCCGAATATATCTGTTAATTTATCTAGTCAAGTTTTTCATTCAAAGCCATTATTTCCTTGTTGATTTTCTGCTTAGATGATCTGTCCGTCTATTGCTGTAAGTGGAGTGTCCCCACTATAATGGTATTATTATCAATGAGTTTATTTATGTTTGTGATTAATTGATGTATATATTTGGGTGTTCTGAATTGGGAGCATAAATATTTATAATTGCTAGATCTTTTTGGTAGATAGACCCCTTAATTATACAATGCCCTTCTTCATCTCTTGTTACAGTCTTTTTTTTATTTTTATTATTTTTTAAAATTTAAATTCAAGTTAGTGGGGCACCTGGGTGACTCAGTCGGTTAAGGGACTACCTTCAGCTCAGATCATGGTCTCATGGTTTCTAAATTCGAGCCCCACATTTTGGGCTTTCTGCTGTCAGTGCAGAGCTTGCTTCAGATACTCCTTCTCTCTCTCTCTCAAAAATAAACAAACATTAAAAAAATTTAAATAAGAAAAATAAATTCAAGTTAGTTAACATTCAGTGTGGTCTTGTGTTCAGGAGTAGAACCCAGTGATTCATATCTTACATATGACAGTCTTTGTTTTAAAATCTAGTTTGTCTGATTTAAGTATGGCTACTCTGGCTTTCTTTTGATGTCCAATTAGCCTGATAGATGGTTCTCCATCCTCTCACTTTCAATCTGCAGGTGTGTTTAGGTGTAAAATGAGTCTCTTTTAGGTGGATCCACTAATTTTTTAATGTGTCTCTGTATGTGTGAGTTTGTATAGCTAGTTGAGCACAAATGTTGTACATGTGTAACATGAGCTTCAAATGAAACATGGGAATATATCATTCCTTATTTTTATATTTTATTTTATATTTGAGAGAGAGAGAGAGAGGGAGAGCATAAGCAGGGGAGGGGCAGAGAGACAGAGACAGAATCTGAACCATGCTCCAGGCTCCAAGCTGTCAGCACATAGCCTGACGCAGGGCTCGAACTCATGAGCAGTGAGATTATGACCTGAGCTGAAGTCTGACGCTCAACTGACTGAGTCACCCAGGCCCCCCCAGGAATATTATCATTCTTAATACCATTTGTGCATACTGGCAAGCTAACAAAGGGGAGAGAAAAACCATAAAACCTTGGTTTGGTTTTATAAAGTAACACTAATTAAAGTTATTTATGTGAAGTTTTATCATTTGTTCCTAATTGCCATGCATTAAAATGATGATTAAGACAGTAAATAATTGTGTCAGACTTATGTTTTTATAAGTTTTATTCAATTATGATTTATAATAATGTATTGGTCCTTATTTTTGATAGTAATTTAACACCATAGTTTGATCACAACTTTTAGAACCTAGAAGGAACATTGCTTACATTCCAGAAAAGAAAGTTTAGGTTAACAGTTGTCACCAAAGTTAAGTTTATCCCTTTTTAGCTAGTAGAACTTGATAGCAGGTGAAATTGAATGACACAAGAATGCTAGCAAGTTTAAAAGTAGAGGATTGGAAAATTGTCAATGATCAGCACAAGGTATTAATATAAATTTATTATCATAATTCTAGAGCTTCCAGGTACTACAAAAAGCAAGACTTGGACCATGTGTAAATAAATAAAACTCATTTAGCCTGAAAAACACTCTTTACTGCTGTTAAGGATGTTCAGTCATACTCTGAGAATATAAAGAATTGCCATAAATATAATAATATAATAATATAATTGTCTTAAATATATTCATAAATATATATGTACATGAGTAATAAATATTTTATACTTTGATTTCTTGAGGCTCAAACTTTTCATTCAAGAAGTATTTTAGTAAACTGATCTCATCGATTGGCATAAAATACTGTTGAGGCAGGAAAGAGATAAATACATCCCCTCCACTTTGAAGATAATCAAAGGGACTAAGGTCCCAGAAACTTATAGTATTTGATTAAGGGTCCATCAGCAACTTAAAGGCAAGCAGTTGGAATGAAATCCTGGGTGTATGGCTTCTCATTCCAACTGCTGTCGTGAGTATTTCTTATGCCTCAGTTACTTATTAACCCATCTGTAATATGGGTTGAGTCTTTTTGGTAGCCATATTCAGTAGCTCTCCCAAGATTATTATGAAGAAGAATAATTAAATTGATTGGTAGTTTGCAAAGTATAGGGTGTTCTTTAAATAACAAACAGCGTTATATGTTGACGTTGGTTCCATTAGACCTTGCTCACTCTCTTACAAAGAGAGTAAACATTCCTTTGGAATTACAAAAGCCTCAGCACATGCTCAGCAAGTGACTAAGAGTAAAAGATTTGACTCCTCCATGTACACAGTACATATGGACTGTCAACACTTCACAAGTAAGTAGACTCCAGAGTCAAGAATGGGTTTCCAGTATCTGAAAGTCAGTGATAGAGGGTAGTCCCCTTGCCATGTGTACCAGTTTTTCTTCCTGTGTGGCAATGAACAACTTTGGATGCGCAACTGATTTGAAGTAGTTCTTAGTGCCATGACGTTCCCAGAAGAAGAGAAGGTTGGTCTCATCTCTGA
Organism: Cryptoprocta ferox; assembly: GCA_028646485.1. Taxonomy (NCBI): domain Eukaryota; kingdom Metazoa; phylum Chordata; class Mammalia; order Carnivora; family Eupleridae; genus Cryptoprocta; species Cryptoprocta ferox. Next base: position 96,612,871 of record CM053576.1, on the reverse strand, counting down.
TGGTTTTGGGTGTCTCAGGCATCTCCTGTAAGAAGAAGAACAGAGATATGTTAGAAAACAAGATTCTAAGCAAAGAACTGAAGTGCAATTCCTTGACATTTGGCCTTTGTGAGAAATATAGCACTTTAGGACTCTGACTCTGTAATATGATGATATAGGTTCTTCATTCATTTGTTCATTCAACAAGCATGTATTACATGCCTATTACATGTATGGCCTGGCTACATGTAATAGCTAATTTCCCAAGTAACTGGAGAGAAATCCAAAGTACTCATGAAGATTGCCAATGACAGTGGTGTCTTACTGTATTCTGGAAGGTAGGGTAGAACATTGTTCTTGTCCTGCCTTCAACATAAACATAAGGCATTTTTCATAAAATCTGAGCACTAGCAATTCTGAGAGCTCTAAACATTTTGACCTCTAAGTGTGCTAATCATATCTCTGGGAAAATAATTTATTATTAGAGATGTTTATCTCCATATTTAAGCTAACAATTAAAAGTTAAAAAAACCCAAAGACACAGACACACATTTCTAAGGATAATAGCAACTGACTCCATGACAATTATGTTCTCTTAAGACTGTACTATTCTTGCGAGATGAACAGAATTTAACAATACTTCCATGGAAAAGTAAAATTCAAATTTCAACTTGAGATGCTTCTGTGCTCTTTTTAATCTAAAGCAACTAATTATCCTTTTGAGGTTTCCTTGGGGTTTTCAGTGCCAACAAGGAATTTATTTCCCAGCACCCTTTTCTCTATCCCAGCACCCTTTTCTTTGCTTTACAGCATCTTGTACTTTTTGCTGTTTTTTTTTTTGGCTTGTCTACTGTGTGTTTCCCCCAGAAGACACCAACTTCTATAAGGCTAGGGATTTTAGTTTACCACAGTCTACATAGCTGTTGGCATTATGTTTGAAAATTAGAAGGCTCTCAATGAATGGTACCTGTTGAATGAATTCGTGAATGAAGATACTGCCTAGTCCATAGATATCACTTTTACCTCACTTGATCCATGTGGAGAAATACATGCACCCACAAAAATCCTGGTTGGAGTTGGGAGTTTGCATTATACATTTACTAAATAAGAGTCATCTACTTATCAATGGAGAAAACATCTAAGGCTATTGTGCACACGTGTGTGTGTCTGTATGTTTGAGGGAAAGGTGGTAGTGGAGATGGGGCTGGGATGAGGGATAATGCTGGCACCAATGAAGAGAGAGAGGCAACAGAGTCAAAAGGCCAGGATTTGAGTCTTGGCTCCCAGGTTTTTGCTATGTGCCCAATGGCAGGTGATCAATACTCTCTGCTCCTAGTTGGCTTTTTTGAGTTTCTTAGAAGCAGTCTCCATTGTCCTAAGGCCTACCATCACATAGCTCAGATGGTAGAGTATGGATGGAATAAATGGGTGCCCTGGGATGGGAGGTGACTAGGATCAGGTAGGGTAAGGAAAAAGAAGGAAGAAGGTAATTTCCCTTTTATTCACTCTTGCCATTCTTACTTTCTCATAGATCCTGCCTAGAAGCACCTCTGGGGATAGGTGAGAAGTAGCATGTAGGGGCAGGTGGACAGGTGGCAGCTGTGGTAGGAAGAGAGGAGGACTGTGCCACCCTGCTAGGGGTCTGTCTATTGGAATCATCCACAAACATATGGGATGTAAATGAAGGTAAATTGGAGTCTAAGGATGACTGACCTTTAGTAATACAGGCTCGTCTTCATTTTGGGCAGTCACAAACAGTCGAGTTTTTGAGATTCTTAGAGTCACAGGAAGTTTAGAATCTTCTTCTGATGTATAAGCTCCCATGTCAAATTTCACTGGCAAAGAAAAAAGCCAAAAAGAAAGTAAATCCACTGTACTTGAATAAAATCGCATGTTATGTAGATTGTGTGTGTGTGTGTGTGTCTGTGTGTCTGTGTGTAGTTAGGTCCCCAACTATGATGTAAACACCAGAATGGAATTCCTACATCTTTGTATCCTTCACAATATCTGCTGCTTTTACTGGGAAGGTAAAAACTTGGTTAATGTCTTTAGACTTTTCTATGTTGAATGAATGCTTAAGGTATATATGTTGAATCTCTTATAATTACATTAGTGGGATAAGACCCTTCAACTTGTGAGTTCATGAGTTCATAATAATCTAAAGTGGAGGGGTTTGGGGAAGCTGATATAATCATGTTGCTAGTGATAGTGAAAAGTAGTTGTTCTCCTTAGAGAACAATGTTAATAAGAGCTGAATAATTATTTATCCCTAGGAACCTAAGAGTTCCATTTTTTGGGATACGCTCCAAAGAAATAACCTCCTAGGGAAAAATTATATATACAATGATATTTGCAATAGAATTACTTGGCGCAAACCCAAGGGACCAGCATGGCAACATGACTGAATATTCTAGTGCCATTAAAAATGGCATATATGTGTGTGTGTGTGTGTGTGTGTGTGTATGCTATTTCAATATGTGGAAAAATTATATGAAATAATATTAAATAGGAAAATAGAACACAAAATAATTTGTAAACGTCATAGAGCAGAAAGCATGTTACCTGAAGTATGTCCAATTAGAAAGAGCCCTGTTTGTTTATTGCAAAGTAGCCTATGTGGAGCTCTGAAAATAATTTTGTATGTGATGACATGTTCTGAAGCTAAAATATGTACAACATGGAAATTGGATTTGTGGGACTAAATTTCTTGGACACTAAGTTTCATCCTCCTGAACATATTCTCAACTTATTGGATATTTTGCTTCATGGTTATGTTATCAAAGATGATGATTCTTTTTAGTTTGGTGCTTATTTCTAAGTTTGATCAGCAGGCTTTCTAATGGAGAGTGATTGCTCTTTGTTGGCTTCTGGGTAAATCTGGGTAAGTCATTTAATATTTCTGGGAGTCAGTTTCCTCATCTTTAACTGAGGATAACACTGTCTAGGAGAACCAAAGGAGATACTACATCAGAAAGCTTTCTACTCAGGGTTCCCAAAGAAAGGAAACTTCTCTCTTGTGGAGCCTCCTGATTTGGCTAAGTTCCTGTCCTTGCCCAGGATTTTACTGGAGCGTGTTGTGCTTCATCCTGTTCTAGAGGAGGGGAGGATGACAGAGGTGTCCACTTACCTGCATCATCTAGATTCTGTAAGGCAGCAGCCGTGAGGTATTTTCCCCCTGCTTTTCGAATTATACTTTGACTGAGGTTGTCATTCAGGATGAACTGGGATTTGATGATCTTCCTATAGTTGTATTTTCCATTGCTACGGAAGCTGGTTGCTACTGATCTGGGCTTCATGATTTCTAAAACCATTATCACAAGCTCAAATTAATGTCTTTGTACAAACACAGAGGATATTTCTACTCTAATACAGGCATCAAAAGTAGCTATGGAAGAGACATTAAGAATATCCCAATCCAGATGAACAAACTGAGAGAGAAGTGAAGTCACCCAGTCAGCAGAGTTGGTTCTAGGATTATCTTTGTGATTGCTTCTTTTTTTTTAATTTTTTTTTAACGTTTATTTATTTTTGAGAGACAGAGAGAGACAGGTCATGAGCAGGGGTGGGGCAGAGAGAGAGGGACACACAGAATTGGAAGCAGGCTCCAGGCTCTGAGCTGTCAGCACAGAGCCTGACGCGGGGGTCGAACCCACAAACTGTGAGATCATGACCTGAGCTGAAGTCGGACGCTCAACCGACTGAGCCACCCAGGGCGCCCCTTCTTATTTCTTTTTAAACTTCAACTCCTCAGGCAGTAGTTTTTTAAAAAAGAGATCATTTGTTAAATGTTCTAAGTTTGGTTGTTTGGAGGTTTCTAAGAAACCAGGAAGACTGCTAGCATTCACCATCTATATTTTTCAAATGAATATACTCTGAGAAAAAATGATTATATTAAGAATTATATATGTCACTGGCCATGCAGGTCTAAATGTCTACCTCCCTTTCTGAATAGTGGTATTTATCAGAAGGTTCACAAATCCTCATGGCTCTGAGTAATTTTACGTCTATTAATCTATTCCAAGGAAATAAATAGTGATAAAAATGAAGATTTACTGGGGCTCCTGGGTGGCTTAGTCAGTTAAGCATCCAACCCTTGGGTTTGGCTAAGGTTATTTTCTCATGGTTCATCAGTTTGAGCCCTATGTCTGACTCTGTGATAACAGCACAGAGCCTGCTTGGGATCCTCTCTCTTTCCCTCTCTCTGTCCCCCCTCCCCGCCCCCATTCTGTCTCTCAAAATAAATAAATAAACTTAAATAAAATGAAGACGTATTGATATGAATGTTCATGGTTATATTACTTATAATATTCAAAAATTGATACTGTAGAATGCCCTTGATATATTGCTAAGTGAAAAAAGCTAAATATAAAATTGTATATAATATAATCCTAAAAATTGTTCATATGTGTGTATATACCTAGAAGAGACTTTAAGGAGCATACCATAGTGGTGGCAGTGGTAAACTCTTAGTATGAACTATTTTTATTTTCTTTTTTACATTTTTTGTGTCTTCCAGTTTTCTATGTGAATGTGTATTAGTGTTTATCTGTTATCTTAAAAAGCTATTATTTAAAAAATATTGGGCTTATGTTTCATACAGAGACTTGTATAGTAGATACATGGGAGAATAATCCTAACAGTTATAATCAGAACTGAATTTGTTTTAAAGCTCTCCCACTTACACACTGTAAGGCTTACCTAACTGAGCTTAATTTCCTCATCTGTCAAATGAGAATGTAAGATTGTTGTGAAATGTAGAGATAATGCAGCCATTAATAAATTAGCAGTATTGGTAGTATTAACAAAGGTAGTAGTAAGTTGGGGGAGTAGGAGTAGGAGTAACAGCAATACCTAACATTTATTGGATATTTCCATGCTGGGCATTATTCTAGTCCAGGAGCTTGCAAATATTGACTCATTTAATTTTAACAACAAGTAGGGACTCTGATTATCTCCATTTTACAGTAGAGGAAACGGAAGCACAGAAAGGTTAAGTAACTTGCCTAATGGGGCAGAGTTATTACTTGGAGGAAAGTAGCTTGTAAACAGTCACCTACTAATGGTATATGACAGCTTTCTGCCATAAGGATAAAAGTCACATGACCTTTATAAATAAGCCCATGAGGAAGTATTCTATTCAGACCACTGCTGCTCCCTCCCTACTGGAGAAGGATGAAATATCTTCTCCTTCCTTATAGTTACCAGACTGATGCCTGGCTGCCCTCTTGTTACTCTCATTCTTGGTTTTATTTTCTCCTGTGCTCTGTTGTCTCCACGTGCTTAAAAATGGAAAACAAAGATATTGTTTGCACTTGACTTCTTACCTTCTTCTACTCCATTGGCAATGACTTCCAGGTCATCATCAGTGAGGAACTGATTTAAACTCAACCGTCTCTTCTTCAGAATCTTCCCATTGGCTGCCATCATCACCACACTCTCCTTGAGGGTAAGCTGGGATGTGTTAGAGGTTTCAGAAGTACTCAGAGACATAAATTTATCCATGCAGTCCTCCTGGAGTGGGTCACAGCTTGCATCATAGAAGGATTTCTATGAGGAAAGAAAATGGAAACTGAGGGACTGCATCTGATCATAGGATGAGATCCCTTTCAGCAGAAGTTGTATTCAATAGACTTTGTGAGAAGGGTCTCTATTTCACCAGTCTTCTCTGTGCTTCCCTCTCTTCTTCCCTCCCCATACTTTCCTCTTTCTCTATCTCCCTCCCACCTTTCCCTCGGAAAGTCTGTTGAGCATGGACAGTGCCATCAACTGTCAGTGTAGAGAGGCAGTTGATTTCACTTATGAGGAAGAGATGCAGGTCTCTGAACCTCTAGTAAGGGTGAAACAAAAGCATCAAGGATTCAGGTTATTGCTGTTTTCTTCTGGCAGAAAAAGTACTGCATAAGAATGGCAATCCTGTGGGCCATCTGGGTGGACCAGCTGGTTAAGCCTTCAACTCTTGGTTTCAGCTCAGGTTGTGATTTCATAGTTCATGGGTTTGAGCCCCACATTGGGCTCTGCACTGTCAGTGCAGTACTACTTGGGATTGCCTCTCTCTCTCTCTGCTCCTCCCTTTCTCTCTCTCTCTCTCTCTCTCTCTCTCTCTCTCTCGCGCGCGCGCACACACACACACACACACAATAAAAATAAATAAACTTAAAAAAAAGGATAGCCATCCCATAAGAATTACAGTCATTTGCTTACCTGATTCAGAGAGAGATGGTCAATTTCAGGACTGTATTCTTCATTTTCACTGCCAAACAAGATAGTGAGAATGTAATTCTATGTGTTACATCACTGTCACCGGGCAATGTATTTTAATGACCACATTAGCATTGGTAACAGACACCTGGTCATTACTGTCATCTTTGAAAATTAAGGACTTCTATACATTTACATACATATATACAGTAATTTGTGACTCACTAATTTGGAATTAGTAATCATCCAGACAGGCCTTGAACTTTGTAAAAATGGGCTTGGCTAACAAAATTGAGTAGGTGTAGTTGAATTTCAGGGAAAAATGTTAACCTCCTCAAGAGAGAAATGCTTTTGAAGCACCTTATTTTAATTTTAATGAAATAGGTCACATGTTACCTATTCTGTACTACAGAACATGTTACACATTGCTTTCATGTATTCACTAAAATAGATTTAACAATTTATACTTGGGAACTATCCAGGCAACATTTTGATAGCCTAGTTTGTGTTAGTGTGTATTAACAGGTAATGGGAATACCATGTTTGTTTACAATATTCTTTAATTTTAAATTTTATTCATTTACCCTACTCTTATGTGTGAATGAGGTTAGACTGTGTATGTGCATTCACATGCTCAAATTGCTGGTTAGCCATTGCCTATTCCAGACTGAGATCCAGAAGTTTTCCTGAGAATGGTTTTTCTCTCTGGCAGTCCATGAAAACCCAACACCGTATCAGAGCATGTGGACTTGACTGGGGCTGTGTCTAAGTGGATGTTGAAATTCACTAGGACCCAGCAGACTGTAAGAACAATTTTTCTGAAAAGGCTGCCTCCATGTTAGTGCCATCTCAGTTTAACATGTGGGGTCCTTACTCATTCTGGATATTCGCTGAACCTGCCCCAACTTCAGCAGTAGGACACCCTCTATACCTTTGCCAGTCTGCCTCCATGCTAGTTACTGTCACTCTGAGGTGGATTCTAATGTACCTTGGTTCCTTCATTAAATCACAAGAATATAATTGATTTCCTACCTGTAACAGTTCTTCAGGTCTTCAAAGAGGTCAGGAACTTTGGCCATCTTGACTTCTGCAATAGAGAATACCAGTGGCCATCAGCCTAGCAGCCACTGAACCAAATGCCAGAAAGGGGAAGCACCTGTGCTTTGTGCTTCTTGAGAAACTTAATGAGAGACGGCCCACACTCAGCATTGTCCCCATTCTCCTTTTCACTCCCCTGAGTTATTTGCAGATGCATCTGCCTTCTCTACTAGATCAAGCTTCTTTTAGAACCATGGTAGTCTTTATGTGCCCAGCCTGATATATTGTACACAGTAGGCATTCAATGAAAACTTGGATACATTAAAGAAACCCCCCCCCCACAAGAATGAGGTATTTGCCTTGCATAGATGCAAGAGAGAGACAGAGTTGGAAACTTCCAGTTTTCTCCTAATAGTTTTGGTAGTTTTGGTAGTCCAGATTCCCTCCACAGGGAGGCTCAACTGCACTCACGAATGTCCTCATGTGAAGCCAATGATTCTGTCCCTCAATTCCCCAAGAATTTTTTTTCTGAAATCTGACTATGATTCTAACTCACACACCAAACCAGGGAAGAAAGGAAGGAAGAGGCTTAATCTTCAGAGAAGGTGGTTTGATAGACAGTGGCCAAGAAGTAAAGCAACATATATTTTAAAAGTCAAAGATGTGATAAGGACAATACCTTTGCTGATTCAAGCGCCAATGAAATGACTCCCTCTCCGCCTGGAGACTTGGCCCTTGTCAGGCTTCTTTGCCTTTTGTCTTCTTGAAGTAGGCGTGGTCTGTGTGCGTCACCGTCGCTGGGGAATTTACAGGGAAGGATTGTTCTGTAGGTTTCTTATGTTCCTTTAACGGGAAACTGGCCAAAATAATGACAGCTTACATACTTGATAATAGTGTTGTTTGTAGAGATTCCAGGAGTTTCTAACTTGGTTCGTTTATTTATTGCTTTGTTCTGAACAATTGTAAGCATGTAGTCTTAGAAAAAGGGAAGAAGGGCAGGAAATGTAAAAACATATGGTGGGGAGGAGGGGAGAACTCCTAACATCAGACTTCTAGATGGCTGGAGTTGGAAAGGTGCTTAGGAGCTGTAGCCTGTGTTTTAGCTAAATTTGTTTTTTGTACCCCAGGGCCGAGTATGAATTGATGGCATGCTTGGCAGCCCTTGGCAGATAAGGGTTGGCTGTAAGGGAAGATGATCCATCTCTTCTGAAGAGGGAGGTTTGGCTGAAGAGGCATAAGTCATTCTGAGTATGGAGAGACAACCTCAAGGTTGGGGCAGGCTAGGGGAGAGAAAAAGTAAGTCTGACCACCAGATCCTCTCTTCCTAGGGAGAGAAACCCGCTAGGTAGAGCTCTACGGGAGCCTGGGGATTTAGGGGGGCTGTCCTGTGACAGGGGCTTTGGGGGCTTTAAGCACCCATCTCTTGACCCTGAGGAGGCTTCAAAAACTCTTTTTTAGTCATTTCACCTATGTCATTGAGAAAAAAAGAAATTTATTCTGTACTTATTCTGTGCCAGGGTTTTTGTTAGACATCAGCATTTTTCTTTCAGGATTCACAAAATTAGGTATGCAAGATGAGGTGATATCTTTTGGCAGGTGAGTGGTCCTGGAGCCTGGAGGCTGTGGGTCCAAAGAGTCATGGTGGTGATTTCCATTTGAAAACTGTTCTATACTTCACGAAGAGCTCGTACTTGCATTGTCTCATTGGCCCCACACTTTACCCATAGATGTAGTGATTACTGTCCGTTTTCACAGCTGAGGGCCCCTGAAGACATTAAGTGGCCAACCTACAGTCACGAAAGTGACAGAGCCAGCACTCTAACTCACGTTTCTGTTTCAAGTCCAGTCTTCTCTTTTCATGGCATTTAGGTGCTCAAGTCTCTTACTTCCACCAAACACGAAGCGATGAGGTTGAAAAAGATCATCTTGAAAGGTCTTTCCATCCTCAAACACCCTGCCATTTGTTGATTCTGGGATTTTTCCGTTTAAAAGAAAAAAAAGATGAAAAAAGAAATGGTTTGGAGTATCCTGCAGCCCTCTTCTCTCCTCCTCCAATGAAATCTCTTTATTCTGTGACATATAGGAAAAGGGTGAAAGTGATCAACAGAGTTGAACGCATGGTCAGTGGCGGAGTCTGGATATGGACTTTAGCCATATTCTCGCCATTGTACCACGAAGATAAGAAACATCTATAAACATCTTTGGGAGCAACTTTAAAATCATTGCATGTAGTTGGATCTGACAGCATTGCTTGAATGAAAAAATAAGCACAGCTCTTCCCTGTGAATTTTCAGGGAGTGCAGTGATTTGTTTTTAGGTTGTAGAAAGCCTCTTCAGAGGAATAAAGTATGCATAAACCACTATGTACAGAGACAATTGAGCCTTTTGTCTTAACTCATGGCCTATTTAATTATAAACTGCTTTTAAATTCCATGACAGTTTGTGGGCAGGAGGAAAAGACCTAACATATAACATAGTCTTCTGGTATTATAATTCATTATCTCATTTAATCCTCTCATCAAACCTGTGAGGTAGGTATTCTTATCACATTCTACAGAACTGGAAATCAAAGTCCAGGGAGATTAACCAACCTATCTGTCCAAGATTTCGAGGTTACAAATTGCTGAAATGAGATTCAGACACCAGAGCCTTGGCTCAAGCAACTACGGGCTGTCTCTTTTTTTTAGTGTGACGTCTTCCTTTTCTTTGCTCTTTTCAGTTTCTAAGTTTTTCTGCCTTGTCTCATTAGTCTTTTGAAAGACCTAGAGTGATATATTGAGGGATGCGCCTCAGACACTATCTAGGTTAAACTCTTACGTTATAAAAGTGGAAACAGGTTCAGAGAGAGGAAGTGTCAAGGTTGCAAGGTCACATAGAGAGTTGGTGTGAGCGTGGAAGCGAAAATGAAAACTCCATTTCATGATTTCTAGTTCAAAATACCAGACTACCTAGTGACACTGGCTCCTCAGTATAGAGGGGTAAGATGAAGAAACAAGGTCTCCCATGCCTTCTCACCTCAAAGTGAAAAAAGGAGTTTAAAAGAACGAGACCCCATTCAGTGAGCACAACCAGCTGTGGTTCTAGCACAACCAGCTATGGTTTCTTGCTTTCCAGGAAGCTGACAGTGAAAACATTCCACAATAATACCCTAAATAAGCAGATAAACAAACTACAAAGAAGCTAGTCTTAGACTGGGAGTGGGTAGTTCAATGGGGAGGGAGAAGGGAAAATTCCAGGCTGAGCAAAGGCTCTGGGGGTCAAATATGTGAAAGTAGAGCTTTGAGTTGGAGCTCAGAGAGGCAGGGGCTGTGGAAGTGGCAAGATGAGGATGGGAAGGGAGGCAAGAGCTAGACAATCAGGGCCCTGCGTAGGGCTCGCTTAGGTCTTTACCCATTCAACTTTGGGTAAACTTGGGGCGAGTGCTCTTCCCAGAGCAGAGGATGGCTGTGGCTGTAGATAGAGAAATTCAAGTTGGCAGAAACCTGTAGCGGGAAGGGACAGCTTCATGTTGAGCCACCAAATCCCCATCTAGCTGTGATTCCCTCTCTTTGCCTTAGCTCGTTTGTTCCCTAATTTATGTGCTTTTTGTTGTTGTTGTTTCTAAATTCCCTTTCTCTCTTCTCTTGGAATAGTGTTCATAGGACTGTGCCCCCCTTTGACTTCTCCATTGGCACTGTGCCCTTCTTTCTGTTTTTCACAGATGCACTTTAAAATCAGAGTTCATCAGAGTGATTCCTGTGTGACCACAGTCAAGTCCATGCCCATCTCTCACTTTTTCTTCTTGCTGACTAATTGTGATTACCTAATTAGAAGTGCATTTAAAGAAATTCTCCTTTCTTTTGAGTCATTTTCCTCATGGAGTCATAGTTTTTTCTGGTCTGAACTTGTTTCACAATTAAAGAAAAGAAACTTGGATTACTTTTTTGGATTCTAAAGCATGGTTATTAAATATTGCTAGGGAAATATAAAATATATAAAAAGAAAATAAAACCTATAAAAAATTAAATCACCAGAGGTATTAACTGTTTTGGTGTATTTTCTTTCATTCTTTTTTCAAGGCATATATAGATTTATTTTTATACAAATGGGATACTCTGAGCATTTCGATACTTGCTTTTCTGAAATCTGGGGAACATATATGTGGTAGACTCTACTTACCAAATATCCATTTGTGGGATTACTTGGCAAATATCTGTCTTCATTTCCTAGTCTCCCTTGCAGTTGGATTAGGGACGTAGGATTTTTTTTTTTTTTTTTTTTTTTGGCCAAAGCACTGTGAGCAGGAAGTGATACGTGATGTGTTATACTTCTAGGTTTATGCAATCAAGGGCCAGTGAGTGCTTCCGTCATCTCCAGCTTCCTTTGATGCAGCAATTTTGGAAGTCACGTATTCCAGATGGTGTGGCTACAAATGGATGAGGTGTGGTTGCAAATGTAAGAGACTAGAACAACCTGCATTTGACTCTGCATGAATGAGAAACAATTCTTTAATTGTGTGAAGTCACTGAGATTTCGGAGCTTATTTGTTACTGTGGTATAACCTGACCTCTTCTGATTATTACTATGTATAACTACTTTTCCCTTCTCTATTACGAACTCCAAGGTAACATGCACTTTATCTCAAAATTCCTCTTTTACATAATTGATTCCTTCTTGTACAGAATTGTATCTAAATTAGTATTCCTCTTGTAACATTCTCCACTCTCTGGGAGATGAATTTTCAGATAAGGTGAATCAAGAACCTAATCATATGCTTTCATTTTGGCCAAATTCTGATTCCAGATAGAAAGATATGTTAGCATATGAAAATAAAATGGCCGGTGATAAACTGTTGAGTTAACATCCCAGATAGAAATCATATGACAGTTACATTAAACATCTAACATTTATGTGGTGCTTTATAGGTTTTCAAAGCATGTTTTATAAACATCAATATAAGCATTCATTGTAATGTGAAGCTGACTTATTATGCATACCAATAATCAATAGCAAAGTGCTATGCATGGTTGTCTCCTCCCTCCTTTTGGTATGAATTCCTGGCTGCTGGAAGGATGGACCTCTGATTAGAGCAACTGTGGCACAGGGCAGGGAATGGCAGATGTGGCACACAGGGTGGTTGGAAAAGCAAGAGACTTGGATCTGGCTTTGACCCTAACCACTTGTGTGACCTACGACAGTATTACATGTCTCAGAGCTTTCCTTCTCTATAAAGAGAAGAGGTTGGCCTGGATGACTACTGGGATTTTTCCAGCTGTGGCTGCTCATTCCATACTTCATGACTACCCTGAGCATGACCATGGGCTGCTTCATGCTACCCCTGTGCTCCTGAAATGTTATGTTCGGTTACATAAGGACCTTCCTGGATTCATTCCTTACTATTCTTTTGTAGAGTCTTTCTCTGTCACAAGTGCAGTTGCATTACAAATGGGTACATGCTTTTTCATTACTTCTGTGGCCAATTTGATTTGTCACTTTGAGTATAAATAGAAACAAATTCCATTTCTAGTACAGAAATATGTAACAGTTGCTGATAAATTAGAAGGAAATGATAATTTTACTCCATTGATGATGACTCAGCCTTGATATAGATGAAGGATCATCTGGGGCTTTGATACCCTTAAGAAAAGGAAGTTTATGTTTCTGAGTCAAAAGGCTAGACCAGTTTTGGAGTATTTTGATGAAAAAAAATGAACATCTAAGGAAGAACTGTGATCCAACTTGTTTCTGCACCCTGTCCTCCATGGGATCTCAATGCAGTTCCCAGTGGGTCATGATCTCCCCTTCAGGGTTTCTCAAAGGTACTGTAGCTCCCCTGGAAGAGGAAGAGCAGACTGAGAGGGCCTGGACTCAGGAGCAGGACCTGGGGGGCAGAGGAGAGCAGGAGTTCCCATAGAGCAGAGTTACATGAAACCTTCCTGAGGCCAGGTTGGGAATCTGCTTCACAGTGAGGCATTGTAGCAGAAGCTGTGGGGAAGGAGGTGGCAAAGAACACCACTTGCCCTTAATAAGCTTTCAACTTGTGGGGAAGACCTGTGCAGATGACTGCAGGGCAAGCAGAATAAAAGAAGTCCTGTAATAGAGGCAGAGCAGACGGATGGGAAGCGAGTGGCAGAAACTAACACAGAAAATTAGGGACGGATTCGTGGAGGGTGCATTTTAGCTGTGACTTGAAGAGGGAGGTTCAAAGAGGTAGTGGAGAATGGATACTCCAGGCTGAGGAAATAGGATGAGTAAAGGCATAAGGCATAGCATTCCATGTCAGTGTCTCCTATTGAGTGGCCTTGGGCAAGTTACTTAACTTTTAGAGCTTTGGTTGCCTCATCTCTAAAACTGGACTAATGATTCTTACTTCATAGGGTTTTGGAAGGGTTAAATGAGGTTGTGTTTGTGAGAGTGTTTAGTTTAGTGTTAGTTTCCTTTCTCCCCAAATGTACAACATTCTCCTGATTCTGTACCTTTGCTTAGACTGTGTCCCCTTTGGAACTTATCCCCTCTTCCCTATTTTTGGAATTTAGACCTTTCTTTACTCTGCTAGTCCAGGCCCCTGCTTGGCATAGAATGAAAAACATAGATTTGCTACAAGGAATTTCAAATGTGGCTAACCCAAAATCAGGTTATAGTTAAAGGAATTCTAAGTAGAATGAAAGGTTGTCCCTAGTGGTTATATTAGACTGGAATGATTATTAAGGATTATCAGTTCATGCACTCTTTCATAGAAGATGGTGCTCCTTGACCCAGAAACATTCTTGGAGCCGAGAACTGAGTGGTGATTGAGACAAATCTGGTTCTGAACCTCATAGAACATCTCTGCTAGTGGAGAAGCACATATGATCATAGTTGTGGTGGTTTTTAAAAAAAGGGTAGTGTGGGATGCTGTAGATATATAAGCAGGGATTGGGGACAGGGAGGAGAACCTAATCTAGTCTAAAAGGTCACAGAAAGTCTCTCTGAGAAAGGAGCATCATGGATGGGAAGGGTTAGATTTAGCCAGATGAAGGTGCAGATAGATGTAGGGAAAGAGATTTGTGTCTCAGACAATGGGAGTTGCATGTGCATAGGCCCCAAAAACTAGGACATTGGTGATATTAGAGAAGCTGAGAAGGGCCAGTGTTGGCAGAAGCCCGGAGACTGAGGGGCAAAGTGGCAGAAGATACTGCTCAAGAGGTAGGCATAACCAGGTCATAGGCAACCCTGTAAACAGGTAAAGGACATTGGATTTATCCTGAAGGCAGTTTTGAAGTGTTTTAAGCAGGGGAGTGGCAAAATTAGTTTTGTGTCTGGAGGGGCACCTGGGTGCCTCAGTCAGTTAAACATCCGACTCTTGGTTTTGGCTCCTGTCACGATCTTGTGCTTGATGGGTTCGAGCTCCACGTCAGGCTATGCACTGACAGTGTGCAGCCTGCTTGAGATTCTCTTTCTCTCTCCCTCTCTCTCTTTTCCTCCCCCATTTTGTGCTCTCTCTCTCTCTCTCTCAAAATAAATAAATAAACTTAAAAAAATAAAAAATAAAAGATCTGTCTGGATTCTAAAGGGGAAAGAGCAAATGTGGAGAGAAGGCTAATGAACTGTCTGGGCGAGAAATGAGGAAGATAGATGGCTCAAAGAAAAGTGCACCCCCTTAGATGGGTATTTAAGTTATACATATTCTGGAAGCAGCAGTGAAGAATACTGAAACAATTTTCTGAGAGAAATGCTGGCAGAATTGGAGAAACTGGTGTGGATTGTGAGGATCCCATGAGGCAAATCCCATGGGACTTGCATGCATGAATTTGGAGCTTGGAAGAGGCATGGACGTCTTGGGAGTGGGTGAGAGGCCCAGGGTTGGGTGTGGAGGTGAGGCACACCCACCAGTCAGCATGTGTGCACCGAGGAGTGGCAGTCAGGGTGACCAGGAAGCAGAAGCCAGGCATGGCGGGAGGAAACGTGGAATGTGGTGTCCTGGGAGTCAAGAGAGCTGACTGCACTGGTCCATCCACGTGGAGATGCAGTTGGTGTGCCGCACCCTTCCAGTGTAGCCAGGATCGTGGCTGGCTCACTTGTGGTACACCTTGTTGCTCCTTCTAGCTTCTGACCTTGTTTCAGCACTTTCTTTTCAGTCACCAGTGTCCTGTTGTGCCCCCAGATCCTTCTTGACTTGGAGGAACGTGGTCTGATAAATCTTTGATGCAAAATTTCCAGGACTTAATATGGCACAAGTTGCAAGTTGCAAGTTGCATACATTTATGTCTTTTAAAAGATGAGCTTGGAAAAAAGCATTGCTTTACTTTGGGCCAGGGAATTTTGCTTTTGTGAGTGCTACTGACCCCCTGAGAAAAGCAAATACATGGGCATTAAGGTGCAACGAGATTTAAAATTTTTTAAATCAAGATCGGGCAGTATAACAGTTTGCTCAATACTTGAGTAAATATCCTTAAATCCAGCTCAGACTAGAGATGGAAGAGGAAATAAACATTTAGTGTAATATTTAAGAGACAGAGCACTATGTTGGAATAAGAAAAGATTGGAGAGGTAGGTGGGGTGGGATCAAATTGCAGTGGGCCTTGCCTAGTGTGATGTCTGGACTTTCATTTATTTATGAGCAACAAGGAACATCTCGGTGTTTTGAGCTGAGCAGTGATGTGATGTAGAAGATTCTCACGGTGGTGAGTTTAATGGATTAGTCCAGGAAGTGAGTGAATCTGGGAGACTGGTCTTCTCCTCCTGGTGACAGGCTCTAAGGAGAGCCTGGGCTGAGGGAAGCAGACATGGGGTGCCACAGAGGGAATGGACCTGAGAGGCCCACACAGGAAGTGAAGAACTGATGTGATGCGTCCTGGATGTGCAGGAGAACAGAAAGAGGACTCTAGGATGACACTGAGATAACAGAAATAAAGAAATCTAGAGGAGGAAATGGTTTGGGGAGGAAAATGATGATTTAGTCTGTAGATAGTTTGAGTCACCATATAGGATAGACTTAACTGAATAGGTAAGCATTTCCCAGATTTCCCCATATTAGCTAGTTCTGCTTTGTCTTCGGGCCCTGGAAATTTCTATAGAAGCAAACTAGTGGCCTTGCAGAGTTTGGAAAGAAGGAATTCGTAGAAACAAAGTAAAAAAAGGGGAAGTGACATATTTGTTGTCTCATAGGTTTGAGGGAGGAGATAGGATTTCCTCAAATGTAGCCTGAGGGGCAGTAGATTACATTTTGAACCCAAACTCAGCTATGTAAAATCAGAAACTGTGGATTGATTAGTAAGTAGTGTTTGGGAACCAGTAAGCTATTTGGAAAAATAAAAAATTAAAAGATTACATTCTCTTCTTCATACCAAATTAAATTCCAAATAAATAAGAGGCTTAAACATTAAAAAAAGAAATAAATAAAATTAACATAAGAAAATAAAGGCAAATTTATCTAATCCTAGAGATAAATTTCCTTAGGGTGAATTTCTAAAAGTGGAATTGTGGGTCCAAAGTTTATGGTACTCTATTGCCAAATTGCCCTCCAGGAAGGCTTTGTCTTTTGACACTGCTACCAGCATTGTGTGAAAGTGCCCACTTCCTCACACTGCCACCAGTGCTGGCTATTTTCGATTTAAAAAACATTTCATTAATTTCCTGTTAATGACTTTTAACCTTTTTTATTGAAGGAGTTCAACTTTTATTGTTAGTTTTTAAGAGCTCTTCATAAAGTAATAATGTAAACCAAGCGACACAAATGGAGTAAATTTTTTTTCCCCCATTTTGGTCTGCATTTCAGTTACTGAGCAGTATGTGTATTATGATTCCATTTTATAAAAACAAATCTATATCCACCAGTTCTATATCCACCAGTATGTCAACCACAGAAATATTTTGGTAGTGGGATCACAGATGTTATAATTTTCTTATTTGTGATTTTCTTTATTTTAAAAAATAAAAAGGTAAACATATAGCTACCACATGGCCTAGCCCTTCCATTGCCAGGTTTTTATTTACCCACAAGGAATAAAAGCACATGTTTATACAAATATTCCTATAGGAATATTCATAGCAACTTTATATGTCATTACTAAAAATGGAAACAACTCAATGTCATCAGCAAGTGAATGAACAAACAGACTATAGTACATTCAACAATGGAATACTCTTCAGCAGTAAAAAGGAATGGACTAATGATACATACAAACGATATGGATGAATCTCAAAATAATTATGCTGAAAGAAGCCAGGCATGAAGGAGTACATACTGTATGATTTCATTTCAGTGAACTTCTAGAAAATGCCAACTCATTTATGGGACAGAAAGCATTGGTAGTTGTCTGATGTTGGGGTGCAGGGCTGGGGAGGGAAGGTTGTACCGGGGTATGAGGAAACTTTGGGGGGTAATGGATATGTTCATTCACGGGTGTGTGGCTCTGTCACAATGATCAAACCGTACACTTTCAATTTGTGCAGTTTTTGTTAAAAGATTACTTATAGAAAAATAACAAGACTCTCCAGGCCTCACAAATGTGTGGGTGTAAAGGAATTGTAGTAATAATTCACTGCAGCTTCCTGGCCCCTGTTCCCTTCTGCTCCGACCTCGGAGCCCTATCCTGCAGATCTCACCTGGTTTCTCTTCGAGTCCCCTGAGGCTGGCTCACATATAAATTAGTCTGGCAGCTGGTACCCACATGGTGCACTCCTACTGCTGCTGAGAGCTACCTGTGATGCTTTGAGGGGGCACAGCACTGGCTTTGCTGCTGGAACCAACAGAGAAGGCTGATGCCCTCACCAGAGGCCTGTTTCCTAGTGGGGCTGTATGTGTGGGTACCGGCACCAAGGCTATTCTGCATTTGTGCTGAGGAGGAAAGAACACATCCCTACTGCCTTCCTCTGTGTCCTGGGTACTTTTACATCCATGGCTCACAGAGTCTCTGGTGAAATAACTCCTACACGCCCTTTTCTCCATGATTTCCTGTGCCTGAGCAAAGACGTCTACTAACATTTATTTATTTATTTATTTGAGAGGGCACAAGTGACCAAGGGGCAGAGAGAGGGAGAGAGAGCGCGGATCCCATGAGGGTCGGAGAGGGAGAGAGAGAGAGAGAAGTGAGGCTCACCCGAAGTGGGGCTTGAGCTCACCCGATGTGGGGCTCGAACTCACCTGATGTGGGGCTCGAACTCACGAACCATGAGATCATGACTTGAGCTGAAGTCTGATGCTTAACTGACTGAGCCACTCAGGTGCCTTAAAATTTATTATTTTTTAAAAGTTTATTTATTTATTTTGAGAGAGAGAGAGAGCGAGCGTGCACGAGCAGGGAAGGGGCAAAGTGGGAGACAGAGAATCCCAAGCAGGCTGTTAGTGCAGAAGAGCCCTATGCAGCATTTGGTGACTGTGAGATCATGACCTGAGCCGAAATCAAGAGTCGGTCGCTTAACTGACTGAGCCACCCAGGTGCCCCAACGTGGCATCTACTAAAGAAGGATGCCATACTGTTTTCTCATGGCTGATTCCTCTGTAGTTCTCCCACTCCTGCATACAGATCAGCTCATGCCAGTGAATGACTTCCTGCCGCTTGCCCCATGCACTCATCTGACCTGCTTGGACAAATTGTATCCAAGCACCAGTACCACTTAGACCTCAGCAGGCTACTCCCACCTCTTGGGGGGGCTTGGTCTCTCTGCCAAGCCCCAGATATGGAAGACTTTCTCCATTTCCCATTGCCTCTTCCTAGATTCCAGGTCACGGGAGGAAGGGCAGAAGATGGAGGAGGAGGAAAGAGTGAAGGAAGAGACTTTTTCCCTTCCCAGAGCCATAGGTCAGGCTGAGCAGGAAAAGGTAAGAAACTTTGGATTAAGCGTGAAACTGTGTTCTTCTTCCTTCTGCCCTCTCCTCATCCATTCTTATCATGAAAATTTTCAAACACACAGATAAGTCTAAAGAATAGCACAATGAACATCTGCAGACTCATCTTCCTAAACCAATGTCCTCAACGTTTTATCACATTTGCTTCACATTGTGTGCACGGCAGGCTAATATTTGGCTGGATAAAGAATTCAAGGCTGGGGGACACCTGGGTGGCTCAGTGCCCGACTTCGGCTCAGGTCATGACCTCGTGGTCTGTGAGTTCAAGCCCTGCATCTGGCTCTGTGCTGACAGCTCAGAGCCTGGAGCCTCACTTCGGATTCTGCGTCTCCCTCTCTCTCTCTGCTCCTCCCCTCCTCACGCTCTGTCTCTCTCTCTCTAAAAAAGAAATAAACATTAAAAAAAAGAATTCTAGGCTGAAGTTAGTTTTCCCTTATGATTTTAAAGGCATTGCTTTGTTTTCTTCTAGCCTCAAATATTGTTGCTGAGAAGTCTGATGCCATTCAAATACCCAATTATTTCCATGTGACTGTTGTTTTCTATGTGCAGTAGTGTATCTCCAGTGTTCTGAAATCTCATGGTGTGGGTCTTTTTCATTCATTATTCATTGTATTTCATTATAATCGGGACACTCTTGTTTTTCAAGTTCTGAAAACTTGATTATTTGATTGGGTGCCTTATCTCTCAGTTTTTTTTGCATCTTTTCCTTTTCTCTGGAATCTCTGTTTTCACATTTTGACTCTCCTGGACCTGTCCTCTAATGTTCTTATGCTTTTGCTTTACTTTCTGGGAGACTTGCTTAATATTATCTCCAAGTCTTTTATTAAGTTTTTATTTCTCATCATATTTTCTTGTTCTTTGCATATTCTCCCTCCTTTCTCTCCCATAGTATTTTGCTCTTATTTCTTGGGCCTATAATCTTATTATTATTATTTTTTAGTTCTTTTTAAAATTTATTTATTATTTTTTAAAATTTAACTCCAGGTTAACATAGTATAATAATGATTTCAGGAAGAATTTAGTGATTCATCATATAACACCCTGTGCTCATCCCAAACGTGTCCTCCTTAGTGCCCATTGACCATTTAGCCCATCCCTCCCCCAACACCCTTCCAGCAACCCTCAGTTTGTTCTCCGTCTTTAAAAGTCTCTTATAGTTTGTCTCCCTCTCTGTTGTTTTATTATTTAGGTTTCCTGTCCCTTATGTTCATTTGTTTTGTAATTTAAATTCCATATATGTGTGAAATCATATATCTGTCTTTCTCTGACTGACTTATTTTGCTTAGCATAATACCCTCTAGTTCCATCCACATTGTTGTAAATGGCAAGATTTCATTCTTTTTGATCACCAAGTAATATTACATTGTATGTTTATGTAGCACATCTTCTTAACCATTAATCAATCAATGGACATTTGGGCTCTTTCCATACTTTGGCTGTTGTCAGTAGTGCTGCTATAAACATTGGGGTGCACGTGCCCCTTCAAATCAGCATTTTGTACCCTTTGGATAAATACCTAGTAGTGCAATTGCTGGGTCATAGGGTAGTGCTAATTTTTTATTTTTTGAGGAACCTCCATACTATTTTCCAGAGTGGCTGGACCAATTTGCATTCCCACCAACAGTGCAAAAGGGTTCCTCTTTCTCACCAACATCTATTGTTGCCTGAGTTGTTAGTTTTAGCTATTCTGACAGGTGTATCTCATTGTGGTTTTGATATGTACTTCTCTGATGATGAGTGATGTTGAGCACCTTTTCATGTGTCTGTTAGCCATCTAGATGTCTTCTTTGGAAAGGTGTCTATTCATGTCTTTTGCCCATTTCTTCACTGGATTGTTTATTTTTTGGTTGTTGAGTCTGATAAATTCTTTATAGATTTTGGATACCAACCCTTTATCTGTTATGTCATTTGCAAATATCTTCTCCCGTTCTGTCAGTTGCCTTTTAGTTTTGTTGATTGTTTCCTTCACTGTGCAGAAGATTTTTATCTTGATGAGGTCCCAATAGTTCATTGTTGCTTTTGTTTCCCTTGCCTCCGGAGACATATCCAGTAAGAAGTTGCTGCAGCTGAGGTCAAAGAGGTTGTTGCCTAGCGTTTTGATGGCTTCCTGTCTTATGTTTAGGTATTTCATCATTTTGAGTTTATTTTTGTGTATGGTGTAAGAAAGTGGTCCCGGTTCATTCTTCTGCTTGTAGCTGTCCAGTTTTCCTAACACCATTTGCTGAAAAGACTGTCTTTATTCCATTGGATATTCTTTCCTGCTTTGTCAAATTTTAGTTGGCCATATGTTTGTGGGTCCATTTCTGGGTTCTCTGTTCTGTTCCATTGGTCTGTGTTTCTGTTTTTGTGCCAGTACCATACTGTCTTGATGATTACAGATTTGTAATACAGCTTGAAGTCTAGAATTGTGGTGCTTCCAACTTTGGTTTTCTTTTTCAGGATTGCTTTGGCTACTCAGGATCTTTTCTGGTTCCATACAAATTTTAAGATTGTTTCTTCTAGCTCTGTGAAGAATGCTGGTGCTATTTTGATAGGGATTGCCTTGAATGTGTAGACTGCTTTGGGTAGTATAGACATTTAACAATATTTGTTTTTCTAATCCATGAGCATTGAATGTTTTTCTGTTTTTTGTGTCTTCTTCAATTTCTTTCATAAGATTTCTATAGTTTTCAGTGTATAGATTTTTCACCTCTTTGGTTAGGTTTATTCCTAGGTATTTTGTGGTTTTTGGTATAATTGTAAATGGGATCAGTTCCTTGATTTATCTTTCTGCTGCTTCATTATTGGTGTATAGAAATGCAACTGATGGGCCTATTATATTATTACTCTGAGTATATTCATAATAATTTTTTTAGGTTTCCTTCTCTTTGAATAGTCTCTTTCTTCCTCCTGCTTTAAAAAAATCCAACATAATTAACATACTATATTATGTTAGTTTCAGGTGTACAATATAGTGATTCAACAATTCTGTATATTATTCGGTGCTCATCACAATAAGTGTACTCTGAATATCCTTCACCTATTTCACCCATCTCCCCACCAACTTCCCTTCTGATAACCACCAGTTTGTTCTCTGTAGTTAAGAGTCTATTTTTTGGTTTGTCTCTTTTTTCTTTGTTTATTTGTTTTGTTTCTTAAATTCCATATACAGGTGAAATCATATGCTATTTGCTTTTCTCTCACTGACATTTCACTTACCATTATACCCTCTATATCCATCCATGTTGTTGTAAATAACAAGATCTCATTCTTTTTTATGGCTGAATAATAATCGTGTGTGTGTGTGTGTGTGTGTGTGTGTACCTTTATAACTAACATCTTCTTTGTCCATTCATATTGATAGACACTTGGGTTGCTTCCGTAATTTGGCTATTGTAAATAATGCTGCAGTAAACATAGGAGTGCATATATATTTTCAAATTAGTGTTTTCATATTATTTGAGTAAATACCAGTAGTGGAATTACTGGATCATATGGTAATTCTATTTTTAATTTTTTGAGGAACCGCCATGGTGTTTTCCATAGTGGCTCCACCAGTTTGCATTCTCACCAACAGTGCATGAAGTTTCCTTTTTTTCCACATCCTCACTAACACTTGTTTTTTTTTTTTTGGTTTTTGATTTTAGACATTCTGACAGGTGTGAGGTGATATCTCACTGTGGTTTTGATTTGCATTTCCCTAATGATGAGTGATGTTGAGCATCTTTTCATGTGTCTCTTGGCCATTTGTGTGTCTTCTCTGGAGAAATGTCTGTTCATGTTTTCTGCCCATTTTTAATTGGATTATTTGTTTTTTGGTGTTGGGTTGTAGAAGTTCTTTATATACTTTGGGTAGTAACCCCTTATCACATATGTCATTTGCAAATATCTTCTCCCATTCCCTAGGCTGTCTTTTAGTTTTGTTGATTGTTTCCTTTGCTGTGCAGAAGGCTTTTATTTTGATGTAGTCCCAATAGTTTATTTTTGCTTTTATTTCCCTTGCCTCAGGAGAGGGAATCTAAAAAAATGTTGCTATGGCTGATATCAGACATTGCTGCCTATGTTCTCTTCTATGATTTTTATGGTTTCGTGACTTCCTCTTAGGTCTTTAATTCATTTTGAATTAATTTTTTTGTATGGTGTAAGAAAGTGGCCTAGTTTTAATCTTTTGCCTGTAGTTGTCCAGTTTTCCCAACACAATTTGTTGAAGAGACTGTCTCCCATTGCATATTCTTTCCCCCTTTGTCAAAGATTAATTGACCATTTAATCATGGGTTTATTTCTGGGTTCTCTATTTGGGACCATTGTTCTCTGTGTCTATTTTTGTGTCGTTACCATACTGTTTTGATTACTACAGATTTGTAATATATCTTGAAATCTGGGATTGTGATCAATTAAACAAAACCTCCAATTTTGTTCTTTTTTAAGATTGCTTTGGCTATTTGGGGTCTTTTGTGATTCCATATAAATTTTAGGATTGTTTATTCTAGTTCTGTAAAAAATGCTATTGGTACTTTGATAGAGACTGCATTAAATCTGTAGATTGCTTTTGGGTAGTATGGACATTTTAACAATATTTGTTCTCTCAATCCATGAATGTGGAATATCTTTCCATTTGTTTATGTCATCTTCAATTTCTTTCATCAGTGTTTTATAGTTTTCAGAGTTTGGTTGGTTTATCCATCTTGCTAGAAATTTTCTGCATATGTTTAGTAGCTTTTCTGCTTATACTCAAGGGTAGGCAATCTGAAAGCCGATGGGAAGCTCTTAGTATATGGGTGAGGCCTGTTGGCTATATGTGCTGTCATTTCAATGACTTGCCAGGGCCAAGAGGCTTGCCCTAGGGAAGCCTCTTTTAGTCTCCTGCCTAAAGGATAAATGCCTGGCAATGATCCTTCTGTAAGTGATGTGAGGAAGAAGGTCTGGGATTAATCATCCTGTTTTCAACCTTTTTTTCCCCCCACCTTCAAATGTGCCTGGTATCTCCCATTTCCCTTTATTATACATTTTCTACAGAGTAAACTTGCTGTCTTCTACTCGTATGGGAAAGATGATCTGTGGATATAACTGTTAGTTTTTCCCCCCGGTTAATGTCATTTTTGTTATTACCAGATGTTAAATTATTATCATGTTGTTCTTCAAAAAGACTGAACCAGTCAGCAACAAATGAGGATTTCCTCATAGTTCTGCCAGGACTTTTAAAAGACAGTGTTATTGAGGTAAAACTGACATATACTAAACTGCACATATTTAAACTGTGCAATGTATGTTTGACATACCCCCCCACCGAAACAATCACTACAGTCAAGATAGTGAACATATTTATTATCTGTTTCCTCAGGACTCTTTGCAACTCCTTCTTCTTCCCTTCTTCATTCCCAAGCAAAGACTGACCTATTTTCTGTCACTATAGATAGTTTACATTTTCTAGACTTTTGTATAAATAGAATCATATAATATATATTTACAAATGTACTTTTTCTTTGGTTTGTAACCATTAAATTTTTTTTAAAGTTTATTTATTTATTTAGAGAGAGAGTGTGAGAGTGTGTGCAAGTGGGCGAGGGGCAGAGAGAGAAGGAGAGAGAGAGAGAAACCCAAGCAGGCTCTGTACTATCAGCACAGAGCCAGATGTGGGGCTCAAACCCACAAACCATGAGATCATGACCTGAGCTGAAATCAAGAGTCAGATGCTTAACTGAGCCACCCGAGCACCATTTTTTAAACTGGCTTCCAAGCAGTTTTCCTTATTTTACCTTCCCCTCCAGTCTCGAAGGTACTAGATGTTGGTTGGTTCTCAGCTTTTCCCCTGCTGACTTAGGATCAGCTTTTACTCATCCAGCTGCTTTCCAGCTTTCATTGTTTTTCCCCTTAAAAAACTGCTGTGTGGAACTGGGAACTTTTGAATTTTTGTTGCGAATGTGAACTCAATGAAGTGTGTGCCCAGGAATTGCCTGATTGATCAAAACAATTCATATCCCCTCCATTGTTGCTGTCTCCTTTTCTGTTCTCTCCATGCTTGTGGGTTTGTGCCTTTAAAGATCCTTTTAATGTTATTTTAATAGGATTTGCAAAAAGGAACAGAATCAGGTGAAAGAGTTCATAGCTGCCATCTTTGTCTGGAAGCTGAGACTGTTCATATACGAAGGTTCACTAGAAAGTTCCGCGCTGGCTGGAGATGTCAGAGCATGTGTGAAGGAGTTGCTGGAGGAAAAGAAAGTCCTTTCTTGTGTACAACTCACCAAGTTTGGACTGCCTAATATACTGGTTACATTTGGTGTTCAGTAAATTTTCAGGAAATTTCTGTTCTCAGGAGGAGAATGTGCCAGCCCACACATAAGGGAGACATTTTGTAAGGATAAAAGAGTTGTTGCAGCTCAATTTTAGGATAGTGTGAAGGTCATTGAAGATATCTCAGGAGTTAGCTAGGTTAGCTAGTTAGGGCAGGGACTTCCTGCCAGGGAAGAGGGAAGGGGGAATGGGAAGAGAGGTAAGGATGAGCCCCTGAGTGAGGATAGGGATTTCAGGGTCTGTGGTCCTGAAGAGACTATTAGGAGGCCTGAGCCTGCAGGGCCTCAGCTAATGAGGAGGAGCCTGAAGTCCAAAGGAGGACTTTTTCTGTGACCACGTAGAAAGTTCCTTCCTCACACAGAGAGGCCAAGTGGCAGATGAGTGAGAGGGCATGGAGAGACATCCCTGGAACATGTTTGGGAAATAGGCTCAGGTGGGACTGCCAAGTTCTTATTGATGAGTCTTTTTCATCCCTAATCTTAGGAAATGGAATCCAAGGCCCCCTGAGAGTGGAGGGTAGATGGAAGGAGGAAGGGTAACTGGGGCTTGGGTCCTGGAGAGCCGTGGAGTCACCACTCAGCTGTCTCTCAGGAACTCTGCTGCCGTCACTATGAAGATAAGAGATTCTCAGCCTTGCTGGGTGGTATTGACTGACGGAACCTTATTATTAGCATTCACTTCCTTCTCTTCTGATGAAAGTTTAAAGGTCACTATTTCCTCTTGCGGAGGAAGTTCCACAAATATTCCGTTTCCAGTCTTAGAAATAGCAAGACATCAAGAGGATTGCAAACTCCCTGTTCTGGGGGAATTCCCAGGGAGGGGGAGGCAAAGTTCTCGTGGCGACAGTGAATTCAGAGTGATTACTCAGTGGCAGCAGCAGTAGCAGCAGCAAGGACCAGAATGTCCATGCATGTGTGTCAGGCTCGAATTTGCCAACTCAATCTCTAAGTATTTCTACTGACAGAAAAATAAAATAGCTGTGGGTGAAAGAATTCATTTTTCAGACAGGAGCCTCCACCCATTGTTTGCTTAGAGGCCTGTCTTACCTTTCTCTGGGGTGGCAGATGCAACTGTCCCAGATACTGGGAGAGGGAAATGCGTGGGTATCTACACTGTGAGTGGGTTCCATCCACTCACAGCAATAAACGGAGATGAATGTCCAGTGTGTAGACATTCTACAGACTGTACTCAATCCCATCCTACCACTTCCGGTGAGTTGGCAAGGAATGTAAATGGTTTTGGGCTGCCCTGCCCCTCTTTGGGGTAGATAGCCAAAGCTCACTTTCTACGGATGGAGGGTTGGTGGTCAAATGTGAGTAATGTAGCAGTACTGGAACTCCAGAGAGTTACATGCCAGTTACATGTCCATATGTCCTTCAGCATTTGTTCATGTGAATAGCTGTGGTTATCTAAGGTTAGGGCTTTCCTACCATCTCTGGGGGAACAAAATTTCCATACCAATCTGAGATGCTTCTGTTAGAGAGAGACTTTTTTTTTTTTTGGACTAATGTGTTATTCCCAGATACTCTGTTTTAAAAATGTAGACATCTTCCTTAGGAGAGATAGCATTGTGAGTCAGAGCAAGGTCAGCAGAGCCAGCTCAAAAAAGAGGAGGGTGAAGTTCTGGGCATTGAGTACAACAGCATTTAGTGGGGAGAAGGGAGAAGGCTGACTAGGAGGGAGAAGTGTTTTCACCTTCACCCACCCTCTGCTGATGATAATCACTTTGTTCTTTATTGAAATAACAAAGACAGTTGGGCAAGAACTCTTATCTTCCGGCCATAATAACAAATCCACTCGCCTTCCCTTCTATCACAACTGGAGAGGTGTCCCTCAGGACAACTGTTCTCTTGAGCTCTGGTGTTTATGCCTCACTGCCTGCTCAGGACTTTTAT
This sequence comes from Cryptoprocta ferox, assembly GCA_028646485.1. Lineage (NCBI taxonomy): Eukaryota > Metazoa > Chordata > Mammalia > Carnivora > Eupleridae > Cryptoprocta > Cryptoprocta ferox. The sequence continues at coordinate 96,585,682 of CM053576.1, read as the reverse complement.
CTCACCAACACCAACTCTTCCCTCTCTCTCAAGTTGTTGCCAACAGCTATGAACATGCCCAAGAGTCTGCCCTCATGAAGAAGTCCTCCCTTGACCCCATGTCCTTCTGCAGCCACCACCCCACTTCTTTGTGTTGCTTCCCGGAGAGTTGTACTTTTATTTGTTGTCTCTATGCCTACGTCACACAGTTCTTTCTTCCTCCTATTCTGGGGTCTTCTGTATCCACCATTCCTCAGAGACTCACATGCCAAGCCACCACTGACCTCCATTTAGTGGCCACTTCTCTGTCCTCATCTTACCCCGTCAGCAGCGTTGGACACAGGCAACCACTCCCTCTCTTTTGAAACGGTTTCTTACTTTGGTTTGTGTGACACCCCACTCCCCTGGTTTTCCTTTGTCCTGGCTGCCCTCTTCAATCACCTTTGCTGCCTTCTCTTCTCATACCTCTCAACACCGACATGTCCCAGGCTCAGCTGTGGGTCTGCCTTCTTTTCAGGAGTCCAATTTAGTCCTGTGGCTTCATTTGCCATCCATTTCTCTGCTTGCCGTCCATTCCTAAGTTTGTGTCTCCAACCTGTGTGTTATCTCTGAGCTTCAGACTTGTATATTTAGCTGACTCCTTGACATCTTCACTTGAATATATAATTGGTGTCTCAAACTAAACATGTCCAAAACAGAACATTTGACTCACCACCTACTTTAACCATCCTTTGACCATCCTCTCTTGGTCTTCCTCAGTAAATGGTACCAATATTGACCCAATTACTCTTATTAAAAACCTAAGAAGTTATCTTTGATTCATTTCTTTTCCTCTTTCCCATATACAATCCACTGGGAAGACCATTACTTTTACCTCTAAATTAGAATCCAAAATCTCTTTATTCTTTCTTCATCTTCCATTATTGAAGCTTGGACTCATGCTGGTCTAAGCCACCGTCATCCCTTGGATGGTGCAGTAGTCTCATCCATATCCTGTGCATGTAGTCCATTCTTCACACTGTAGTTAGAATAATGTTTTAAAAACACAAATCTGGTAATGTTACTTTTTGCTTAAAATCTTACATGTTTTCCCAATGATCTTGATCCAAATTCCTCGGTATGGCTCACAACACTCAAGTGATGGTGGCCTTTATCTGTCTCTCAATTTCATCTTGTACCACTCTCAGTAGTGTGCTGAAGCTGTGCTACCTACTCGGGAGAGCTGGCTCTGTGCATCTCTTTCCAATTTTGTTTTTAGTAACATCACATTGGTAGCGTGGTAGGTGGAAGCATTTATTATACCTTGGAACTGATAAATGCTACAAACCAGGACTTTTTGTTTTGTTTCTCAGAAGGCCCATTGTTAAAACACTTCCTAGCACTGATGCTCCCCCTCTGTTGTTATGCTCCAGCCTCACTGGCATCCTCATCCAGCTGGTTACTGGCTGAAAGCCTTTATATGTACAGTTCTCTCTGCTGGATTGTTCTTCCTTTCCATGATTAGGGCTTCTTTCCATTTACATCTTAGTTCAGAGTCATTTCCCAGGAAAGTCCTTCCTTGAGCTTATTCAAGAACCCATGTTCAATTCTATCACATCACTCTCTGTTATTGCCATCATGGCATTTACCTCTAACTGAAGTAAATTATTTTATTACTTGTTTATTGTGCATCTCTCCATATTAAAATACTCTCCTCTGTGTTTCTAGCACCTAGAACAGGGTCTGCCATGTGGTTGGTGCTCACTAAACATTATTGAATGAATAAATGAACTTTGTTAATATGATTTATAATTTCTGGGCCTCAATTTCCTCATCTAAAAATGGGATCATTGAAGTGATGTCATCAAGGTGGTAAAGTAGGAGACTCCAGCCTCTGTCCCCCTACAAAGATCAACAGTTAGACAGGTATCCATGAACCAGCAGCTCTGGGAGATCTCTGGAGTCCACGAAAGAAAGTTCAGCGATACAGTGGAAGAAAAAACCCAGAATAGCTGCACAAAAAGGGAAGGAAGAACAGCTTCATTTTGCTTGCATCATCCCTTCCCTCCAAACCAGTGTTGTTCAGCACCAAGAGGGAACTCCTCAGCTAGACAGAGTTCTGTTCCCTGGAAAGGGAAAAGCAAGGTCAGCAACCAGCTTCCCCAGCCCTTTGGGGCACTGCATGAAGGATCCTCTTTGGAGAGGAGCAAAGTTAGATACATAGGGACAGCTAGGAACAGGGAAGAACACTGAGCCATGCCGTGGGAGTGACCAGAGTTCTGAGTGACCTGCTCTGCAGGGGACCCCTGCAGTTTTTCCCACTGAAGAAACCAACAGCCAGCACAGCTGCCATGGACCTTCTGCATATGGCACTGGGTTTTGTCCCACAGGTGTTCCCATTCTCAGCCACCAGCTGCCCAAATCTGTCCCTACTTCATCTCCCATTCCTCCACCAGAACCTGGGACCTGCAGTCAGCAGCCAGCCCAGTCCTCTGTGGCTGTGTGGGTGTGAAATGCCAGCCTAGAGCTCAGATGCTGACCTCCACTGCCATTCATGCCTGTGTGTGGCTACCCCTTCCAGCTGTGCACTTGGGTGACACTGGCCTGCCTCTCACCACCTGCCTCTACTGCTGTGTGTACACTCATGGTGAAATCCTATAGCTGTGGAAATTCATGCTGACAGCCAAGGCCCTGACAGCTGCTTGTGGCCTGGGCCTGTGCCACTCACCTGTAGCCAGCTCCTCCTGTGGCTCTGCACTTGCACTCCCTGGCCCAGCCCCCATCACTGGCATCCATGCACCTGTGGAGAGAGAGACCTTGCAGCCACAGGAGCGTATGTCCATAGTCAGGGCCCCACAGCCACTAGTACACCCACAGGTGGCCCAGGCCCTTGCTGCTGGCTCTGGCTGCCACTACTACATAAGTGTCTGCAACTGGCACCTGCTGCTACACAGGCATCAGCATGCCCCTGCACTTGAATGAAAAGGCAACCTATGGAATGGGAGAAAATATTTGCAAACCATTTATCTGGTAAGGGGTTAATATCCAGAATATATAGGAAACTCATATCCCTCAAAAAGCAAAAGAAATCTTCAATTTAAAAATCAGCAAAGGACTTGAATTGAATGGATATTTCCCCAAAGAAGACATACAGGTGGTCAACAAATACATGAAATGGTGCTCAATCAACATCAGGGAAGATACAAATGAAAACCACAAGAGATATCACCTCATACCTGTTAGAGATATTATCAAAAAGATAAGAGATAATAAAATGCTGGCAAGGCTTTGGAAGAAAGGGAACCCTGGTGCACTGTTTTAGGAATGTAAATTGGTACAGCCATTATGGAAAACTGTATGGAGTTTCCTTAAAAAATTAAAAATAGAACTGTCGTATGACCCAGCAATTCCACTTCTAGGTATCTGTCCAAAGGAAATGGAATCACTATCTCAAAGAGATTTCAGCACTCCTATATACATTGCATCTTTATTCACAAATAGCCAAGACATGGAAATATGTGTCCATCTATATGGATGAATGGATAAAGCATTACAGGTATAATGGAATCTCATTCAGCCATAAAAAGGAAATCCTGCCATTTGCAGTAACACAGATGGAGTTGAGGGCATTATGCTAAGTGAATAAGTCAGAGAAAGACAAATGCCACATGACCTCAGTTACATGTGGAACCTAAAAACATTGAACTCATATAAACAGAAGTAGAATGTGGTTACCAGGGGCTGGGGGTGGGGTAGATGGGAGATGTTGGTCAGAGGGTACAAACACTCAGCTCTAAGATGAATCAGTTTCAGGGAACTAACGCACAGCATGGCGGCCATAGTTAAAAATACTGTATCGTATGCTTGAAAGTTGCTATGAGAATAGAGCTTTAATGTTCTCACCATAATAACAACAACAAAATGGCAGTTATGTTAGATTAAGTCTGTGTTAACTAACCTTATTGTAGTCAACATTTCACAATATATACAGTTATCAAATCATCACATTGTACACCTTAAACTTACACAATATTACATGTCAATTCTGTCTTAGTAAAGCTGGGGAAAAAGGGCACAGACACAAAAAGTGGGATTTTTTTTTCATTGAACATTTGTTAAGCTCTTGTCCTGGGTACTGTGCCAGATGTTGGACTGAAAATTAAACTCATGATTGTTCTGCAGAATAAAATGTGAACTTTTACAAACTTTACAAAGTGCTGTACAAATATGGTTATTCAACGACCATGGGCATTACAGGGGACTTATTTTTTACTTTCTCATCAGTAAGAGTATCTTTCTTGTAATAAAAAGGAATTTTGGTTGTTATTATAACGATCCTATTTCACTTGCTTTTTTATTGTCTCCAGGCCATTCCAAAACTGCCATTTGGACACTTCTCATCATCTCAAGAACTGAGGAGATAAAGAACTTTCTTAAGAGAAGAATAAAGATCAATACTGGTTTCCTCTAGGAAAAGGGCCTGGAGGAAGCAGATATAAGTTGGGAATTGGCAAAGATGAAATTACTTTTATAAAATAGAAAAGTTAGACACAAAAATTTGGCACTAGTACCATTTGTTTTTATAACTGGAAAGGACCTTAGATACCATCTGGCTCAAAGGAATCCATTTTACAAGTGGGAAGACAGAACAGAGAAATTAAGTGTGTGATTATAGGTCAATTAAGTTTGTGTAAAAGCTGGAATCCCAGCCTTTCGCTCTTCTTCTTCTGCACCCCACGGCTAACATTGGCCATTTTGGGAGGAAACAGAAGCTCTGAAAATGGTGAACAATATCACTCTCAAGACAGTCCATGGTGACTAAAATAGATATGTTAGTGATGAAGGGAGCCTGAGTCAGCATACTTAGATATGAGGTTTGGTCCTTGTTTTGTGCCAAATCATGGTGCAATTGGAACACGTCACTGCCCTTCTCTGTGCCTCAGTCTTCTTTTTCTTCTTAAGAGGGAGGGAATGGTGGGGTGGAAGCAGACATTCAACAAACCCCTGTTATCTTGGAGCCAGGTCACAGGGTTGGGGGTGACTAATTTATCATATTGCCCACAGCATTAAATCCAAACTGTACTGTGGCATTCTGTTTCTTCCAAACACCAGCTTTGCCTCCTTCTCTACTAATCATGGCCCACCCTCCCTCGGGTCACGTCTGACTCTGCCCTCTGCATTTCCCTCTCTTTATCTTCTTTGCTTCTGTTTCATCTGCCCCATGTCCATTAATAGAAATTCTCATTTTTCGGGGTCTAGCTTAAATTCCACCTATTTTATGAAAACTGTCTTGAACCTCATCCCTGTTCTTCCCCACACCCTTCCCACCCAAGCCAGAGCCTATGCTTATTTCCTTTTGTGGTCAAGGGACCGGGTTTTTATGCCTCTCATGGTACTTAATGTTGGGACCAAAGATTCTGAGACTTTATCAGCCAGAGAGATAAACAACTATGGTATGTGGACTCCAGCCTGGACTTGCTGATGCAGGGTTCCTGCCTTCTCCCCAGGTCTCCCCAATGTTTCAGGAATTTCCACAGTCGTGGTGCAGCCCAGCCCACAAGCTCAGGGGCAAGTCCATGCACATTTTCTCTTCTACATATGACTTCCTTAAGTTCTGGGAGTTCCAGAAAGCTGCTCCACAGTCTGTAGAATGAGTGGGAAGGGGTCTTCAACAGTTATGTTGTCATTTGTCTCCCAGCAAACAGCAGGAGACACAGATTCTCAACAAATTGTTGCACTGCTCTCCGATCCTAACTTGAGGGCTCAAAACCAGTCCCCCAGGCTAAGCAGGAGAATAGATATAGCCCATCCTCACTCTCGTATTTGTCTAATCTTTCTGCTCTCTAGAGCAGATATTAGATATATAGTATGTGCATATAATGTATATTATATATAAGTTACATGTAACATATATATCATGCTATATATTATATATGTGTATACATATACATATATAAAAATGTTACATGTTCTGTGTAGATCTATAATATGCATATATCAGTATATGTACTCATTAATTTTTGAATAGAATTTTTTATTTTGTAATTTACTTTTATTTTCATCCAGCACGATATAATGAACATTTATCCATGGCATAAGATAGTCTACTTAAATGTGATCTCCAATGGCTGTAAAATATTCCATCATGTGGATATACCAAAAGTTATTTAACTGGTTTTCAATTGTTGGGTGATCGGGTTTTTTTCCAACTTTTTAAAAGCTATTTTGAATAATTCTAGTAAACATCAATAAAAATACATAAAATTTGCTGCATATCCCTGCTTTTTTTCTATAAGTAGAATTTCTGGGCCAAAGGAGAGGCATTTTGAAGACTTCAGATACTTATTGCCTTTGCACTCTTCTATTCAAGGTTTATTGCATTCAGCGTGACTCACAGTTTGGGGAGCAGAGGAGGAGGTGGAGACAGCAGTCCCCTCCCTGTCCCCACAGACCTCCTTGGGTGAGGTTAGAGAGTCAGGACAGGTAGAGCTTGCCCCGGTATATCCTGCTTCCTGCATTTCCTTTTAATCCACCCAGCCCAGTCTTACTGTCCAAGTGTCTTTTAATTCCAGGAGCTTAAGCACTGAGGGTGGGTCAGGGCTGGAGGAGGGGCTGCAAAGCTTCCCTGGCCTGGGGAATGGTGGGTCCAGACTTGTCCGGGGTAACCCAAGTGATTCTGGTTCTAAGGGGACAGGAAAAAAATAATTGACACAGAAGTTGTCAAAGTATAAGTTTTTTTTTTAAATTTTTAATGTTTATTTTTGAGAGAGACAGAATATGAGCAGGGGAGGGGTAGAGAGAGGGAGACACAGAATCCAAAGCAGGCTCCAGGCTCTGAGCTGTCAGCACAGAGCCCAGTGTGGGGCTCAAACTCACAAACTGTGAAATCATGACCTGAGCCGAAGTTGGACGCTTAACCGACTGAGCCACCCAGGCACCCCTCAAAGTATAAGTTTTAAGGTGTTAAAAATATAACTCTCGTGGGGCACCTGGGTGGCTCAGTCGGTTAAGCGTCCGACTTCGGCTCAGGTCATGATCTTGTGATCCATGAGTTCCAGCCCCACGTCGGGCTCTGTGCTGACAGTTCAGAGCCTGGAGCCTGCTCTGGATTCTGTGTCTGCTTCTCTTTCTGCACCTCCCCTGCTTAAACTCTCTCTCTCAAAAGTAAATAAACATTAAATTTTTTTTTTAAATGTAACTCTCACAAATATTTAGGAAATGTGTCAAAAATTTATTTAACTTCGTATTAGAGCTACCAAAAGTATGGCAAAGCTAGTTAAAGGGAGGAGATAAGGGACAGATATATCTCTGTCTCTATCTCTGTCTCTATCTCTGTCATCTATATCTTTGTCTATATCTAATTTATATACCTATATATCTATAAATCTATATCTTTCTATCTCCATCTATCCATATCTATATAATCTCCATACATAGCTATAGATACAGATATACACACACACACACACACACGCACATAAAATCAGTGGAATAAAGAACGTTGGACTAAGATGGCAAAGTTAGATATAAACCAGGGAAATAATATCATAGCAGCGAGGTTACCATTTTTCTGAACAGAAAAATTTGCTATTTTACTGGACAAAAATGACTCAACTCCTCAATCTTCTGCAAGTGAACATCTAACTCTATAGCGTCTGGGCCTTGATCAAGAGTAAACAGTAAGTCCAACAAAAAGATACTTTTTTCTAGAGAAGGGGTCAGCAAACTGGCTCGTGGGCTCAATCTGGATTTTTGCCTGTTTTGTAATAAAAATATATTGGAACACAGCCATATCCATTTGTTTTGGATTGTCAATGGCTGTTTTTGAGATATAACAGCAGTGTTGAATAGTTGTGCGAGAAGACCTTATGGCCCTCAGGCCTAGAAGATTTACTATCTGGCCTCTTACGGAAAATGTTTTGTGGACCCTCTGCCCTAGAGCGTTGGATGCTTTTTTAGGTGGGTTCGTTAGGCAGTGAAAAGGCACAAATAGTCTTTTTGTCTTTTACCCACATTTTCGATAACTTTCCTTAATACAGTATTTTAGCTCTTTACCTCTTATTTTCTGATCTCAAAGAAGCAGTTCTGTCTTAGCCAGTCTAGTTATTTAGACTTTAGTGATACCAAATCTGTAAAGAGCAGGGAGTCTAGGGCATGGTGTAGGGATTTTAACAGTTTGGAAGAGAAAGAGTAGAGACAGCTGTGCGGGCAATGGCTGAGAGAAAAAGAAAATTCCAAGAAATGTGGCTGGGGCTATGTATACTTTCATGGAGTTCATGAAAATTTAAATTAAAATTGCTTTTTGGTTGCCAAAGTGTGTGTGCGTGCATGCATGTGTGTGTGTGTGTGTGTGTGTGTGTGTGTGTGTGTGTGTGGGCAGGATATGAATGGATATTTTCCCTTCTGGGACTCAGTGCTGAGACTCAGCAGCATAACTGCCCATCATCATGGACTCAAAGAGACTATTAATGTGCTGGGAAGGGATAAGACAGGCGCAGCTTCATAAAGACCACTCGGGGAGGGTCCTCTCTCCGTGGTCTTCTGAATTGAGTGCTGTGAAGGAGGTTGACTTCCTTAATGTCAACTTTTTTTATGGTGAGGGGGTGGGTTCAATGTTTAAGTGTTGCATGTATGCATGGAAAAGACATAATTATTGGAGTCTAAATTTACATAATTAATTTTATTACAATTTTAAATTTCAAAAAGTCAAAATTTTCTTAACATTTTGAGTTCAACTTAAACCTCTTGCTGTTCTAGGAGCGCCTGAGTGGCTTAGTGGGTTAAGTGTCTGAACTCCTGATTTCGGCTCAGGTCATGATCTCACAGTTTCATGAGGTGGTGAGATCAAGCCCCATGTTGGGCTCCACACTGACAGTTCGGAGTCTGTTTGGGATTCTCTCTCTCTCTTCCTCTTTATCTACTCCTCCCCTGCTCTCTCTTACACATTAAAAAATATTGCTATTCTATTTATAATGCCAGTTTTTGGTATAACAATGAGAAAAACCACTTTCACTTTTTTAACTTCCTGCTCAGTTATTTTATTGCTTAGGGTATTAAGTCCCCCTAAATATTTAACTTTCTTTTCTACCACAGTTAATTGAGATCCCTTAAATACTTTAAACTACAACTTTAATGTATCTGCAAATTTAATATATAATTCTCTCAAATACTTCAAATGCCTGCCAAGGCAGACTTAAAAATCTAATAAGCAAAAAATTTCAAGCACCTAAGTAATTTCCTGTAACTTCAAAAAAAAAAAAAGCAAATGAAAACCAAAGTAATAAATCAGGCTATAAAAATTGGAACAATTTTTACAAACATAAGCAAATTGTTTTCAACCCTTCAAATTAAAACCAGAAGTCTAATATCCATTACACATTTCAAATAGAAATTGCAAAGATAAATTTCAGATTCTTTAATGTTTCAGTTTCTTTAATTGTTTCAAACTCATTGAGTAACAAAGACAGACTACCAGGATAACCTTGAAACTTCTTTCTAAACACAAAAGTGTTTAAGATGTGGGTTTCATTTACATCATCAGCTCTATGCTCTTTTTTTTTTTTTCCCTTAAGTATTTTCCTGGAGTTGTAAAGCCGCTTAATACAGGGGTACAGATCACAGATCAACCATCTGAGATGGTTCCTAAGCCAAAGATTCTGATCCTGAGGTTCCTGGGTCAAAGATTCAGGAACTTGTTTTGACCTCTAGGCTTGACAATCTGAGACAGTGTCATTGGTCTCTTTTTGGGTAACTTGATGCAAACCACAGATAATTCTTAGAGTTAATTCTTAGAGCTGGGGCCGGACTGTTAAATCAGTGGGGAGCCTGAGCTGTGAATTGGTTTCGCGATTAAGCCCCATAGACACCTTTCAAATGATACCCTTGCACAATTTTTATCTTAACTGCTTTCAGCTTTTCTCACCTGATACAGAAAGATGAAATCTTGCCCTTTATTTGGAATTTAGTTAATGTCTTTTACTGTTTTTTCAGCTAATTTCTAATTTCTTTAGTGTCTGATTTTTTCCCCCCAATATTCACTGGTGACTACAATTCTGCACTCACTATAATGATTAATGAGTGCTTTAACATCTCAGCATTCTTATGTATTTAGTGCCTGTGACGGCATAAATGCTTATGCGTTTATTACCTGTGCTAGCCACTGCTCACAGCTGCCATGTGATAATGAGTAGGAGGGAGATGCCTCTGAGACTTTTCTAGAATCCAGTAGGACCTTAAAAGGGGTTGAAGGTAAACCACAACATTTGGAGTTTGGCAGAGGATGACTCCAAGAGAATGTGCCAGTGGCCAGAGCAGCTCACCCTGTTTGGTTTGAAAGTAAGAGCTGGACAGGGAAAATGGTCCTCCTTACGGAGCCAGGAGAGGAGAACCCAGTCTGTGCAGGAGTAACACCGACAAGGACTTGAGTAGCTAGTGTGACCAAGCACACTCTGTGCTATCTCATTCAGAAGACAGGCGTGGTCAGGAAAAGAGTTGCCTTGTATTTCTCCCCCAGGAATTACTGACCGGCTTACATCTGTGTCCATGTACATCACCTCCCTTCATCACCTTTCCTCGGGGCTACTGTAGGCTTTTGCTCCTGTGATCTTCCTTTTTCTCTCCTGTATCATTTCTCTATCCCTCCTACTGATTGACTCATACGAACCTACCGATGTGCTATAACAACTCCCATCTTAAACATAAAAATCCTCTTTTGATCCCACAGCCCCCTCCAGCTATCACTGTGTTTCTCTGTCCCTCTTGCTCCCCCTTTTCTTTTACAGCAAAACTGCGCAAAAGAGTCTTGGCTATTCACTGGCTCCATTTGCTTGCCTTTCATTCTCTCCTGAATCAGCTCCTAGAAGGGCTTTGTCCTCAAGCTCTGTCCTCACTTTTGTTATGGCCATCCACAACCTCTTTCTCACCGGAGTCAATGGCCAGGTCCTCGGGTACATGACCTCTCCGTATTGTTGGACCTGATGGACCTCCTTCTCCTTTACCCACTTTCTCCTGTTGTCCTCTCCCCTCTCCTGGTTTTTCCCTCACCTCACTGGTTACTCCTCCTCAATCTCCTTCAATGGCTCTATTTCTTCCTTTCAACCTCTCTATGTTGTTGTTCCCAGGGCTCACTCAGTCTTCAGCCATTCTCTCTTTTCCAGCAACTCACTCTCATTAGGTAGTCAGGTCACCCATGGCATCATACACTTCCTACATGCCATTACTCCTGATTCTGAATCTAAAGGAAGTTTTGGATTTTATATTCACATGGCTAAAAGGTATCTCAAATATAGCTTGGCTGAAACAGAACTTTGGGTCCACCCCTTGCCCCCCCCAAAAAACATGATATCTGCTGCTTCCCGAGGCTGCTTTATTTCTTTAAATACCCCCATTTACCCAGTTACTCAGCTCTCGAACCTGAGTTCCCCTTGATTTCTCTCTTTCCTTCATCTCCTACATTTACTCAATCAGCCATTTCTGTTGTCTCTGTGCCCAGAATATATCCCTTACCAGCTATTACCCTTGTCCAGGATACTATTATTTCCTGCACAGTCCATTGCCACAGCCTCCTAACTGGTTTCTCTGCTTCCACTTTTGTCATCCTTTCTTCCTGTCCCCAGAGTCCATTCTTCACACATCAGCAAGACTGATAAAGAATACAAGAGCTCATCTCTTCCGTGTTTAAGAACCTCCAGTGGTTTTGTATGACACACTAGGTCCATACTCCTTACGTAGAGACCTGGCCCTTGTCCCTCTCTCCTGTGCTCACCCTGCCTCAGCCACATTGGCCTTCTTACTGTGCCTTATTCACGTCAAGTCCACTTCTGACCTTGGGGCCTTCAGATCTAGAAGTTCCCTCTTTTTGGCATGCTGTTCCCCTAGATCTTTGCAAGATTGGTACCTTATCTATATTTAGTTCTCTGCTTAAGCCACTTTTTCAGAGGGACATTTCCTGACCACCTCACCTAAAATAAAATAAAAATAACACTTTTCATTGCTAACCCACCTAGTTATTCTCCATCCTATTGCTGTGTTTATTTTCCTATCACTGATGATGAACTGAACCACAGATGCTAGAGCTGATACCTGACATTGCCCCCACCCTGTGTTATTACAGAGGAAGAAAAAAGGTCAGAGTTGAGAGTGGGCCCAAGCCTCTCACTCCAACCTTTAACCCCTCACCACGAAGTAGAGCTCAATTAGGTGCTGTCATTGTAGTCACCTGATGCCCTGACATCAGTTGTGGTCACTCCTGGCATTCATCCAGTCCAATAAACAGCACCAGGGCAGGCAGCCACATGAGTAGCAGAAAGGAGGCCAGGCTGACCTTCACTCCCCATTGTATATTTGCCCTTCTCCTACCCTTCAAGAAAGATGAGAACACCAGTCTTCCCACACATTCCTATCTCAGGAAATTACATTGTCCTGGAGTATCGGAATCCCTGGGGCACCAAACAAAGGGAATGTCTCAGTCCCCAGTGAAGTTCTCCAAGGACTTTTGCAGCATTGGGTGATTTCCATTTCTTAACTTCCAGCAAAACTGAAGGAGGACCTAAATAAGATGTTGAATAATAAGTCATTAAACATAATTTTTGATGATAGATGACTATGTGATTTTGGCAAGTAACTTAGCAAGATTTCAAAGAATTGTGTGACATAGCTACAATAAAATTCCTTTCATTCCTATCTATGTATTATTGACACATACATGTTTTCCCACTACTTACATTTAAAAAAAAGAATAGGATCAATGTTGTATAGGATCATTCTAATTATGAGTACTATATAAATGTATGAAATAATTTTTTAAAAAGCTTGGTCTCATCAAGTTATATTGCTAATAACCAATATTCATAATACATTTAAATATTTACATTATTTTGATCAATTGTATGCTAACAATAATTGTAACAATGACTCAATCTAGAAGAATTTTTAAAAAACTTAACATCCTATAATTTCATAAAAAATAAGTTTTTTTAAAAAATTAAATTTTGATTGAATATTTTTGTTTTTTATTGTTGCAAAGAAGTATCATAGAATGATCAGTAAAATGCTTTTAAGCATGATATGTATTACATTATATTAAAATTTCATGGGAGAAATGAATGGACATATCAGTTCAAGAAAAAAGGGATGTTGCTAATTTTCACCTATTAAAGTGTAATTTTTAGATGGATGACAGTAAGAATCAGTCACTGAGGTATTAGAATTTTGTTGGACATGTTTATAAGTGATGTAACAGTTTTTTTTTAATGTCAAATTTACAGTATTCCAGAAATGATAACCTTTGCAATTAACTATTTAAAATTACAAAAAATTTTAGATTTTTAACCTAAAACATGTATGTTGGCAAAGGGGTGAGGTCATAATTTTTCCAATCCAAATTTTTATAGGTGGTTTGTAAGCTAAAATATCAGAAGACCAACATCCTACAAGGATTAGGACCCTGGAAGGGCCTTTTGGGGAGGGAATTGGACTCACTGGTCTAGAAGTGAGGCCCATGACAGATGGTGCATCGAGGACATTACATGCTTGGGACAAGGGTCTCATCCCCAAAGCTGGGGGCACTGAGGCTCAGTTCCTATACTTAACATCTCTTCCAGGTGTTCCTGATGTGTTGTATTTTACTTTATTTTTTATTTCAGAGAGAGAATGCATGGGGTAGAGGGACAGAAAGAGAGGGAAGAGAGAGAGCGAGAGTGAGAGCGAGAGGGAGAGAGAGCACGCGAGAACGAGTGAATCCTAAGCAGGCTCTACCCTCAGCACAGAGCCCGATACGGGGCTTCATCCCAGGACCCTGGGATCATGACCTGAGCCGAAATCAAGAGTCAGACACTCAGCCTACATCCAGGCAGCCCCATGATATATTGTATTTTAAAGCCAAATCATAGTGTGTAGATGCTCCTGTATGTATCTGGATTCCACATATCCCTCTGCTCCAAGGACTCATCTGAGCCAAGCTGTCACATGCAAACCATGTGGACCCTCTGGCTAGGTATTTCTTCAGGGTGACTTGCAGTGTCAGGATGCTCAGGTGGTGGCTAGGACTCCCTTGTCTCACACTTCTGATCCCTGGCATATAAAGGATGTCATACCTTTTTTGTCTCTGAGGGCTGATGAGTTTGGGTGCTGGGGTGGAGATGGGGGGGCTGGAGAGAAAGAGAAGTATAGGCCCCTTCAAACAGCCTGTGTGGAAGCTCAGGGCCACAAAGGCAGTGGCTGAATACCAGTAACAACTCACACCTTGGTCCCCTGAGGGCCTCATGTGCCCAAGCAAAGGCTTCACCTGGATCCCTCTAACTGCAGCTGCCTTATTTGCCAGATGGTGAGGTGTTCTCAGAGGCAGGGAGACTCCTGATTTGAAACAGCAGCCCAGGCCCCTGGCACCTTCCTTGCCTACCTTTCCTGGTCCATGTGCCTCATTTCATGGTTTTATGACTTTCCAACAGGGATTTGAATTTTCATGATTATTTGTGTAAGTAACTTATACAAATAAGAAATATATTGCTTCTGGACTTCCCAAGGGGGAAATCTGTTCACGTGGTTTGTTCCCAAGTGCCAATTTAGGGGGTCAGGATCTGGGTGAGATGTGATAAGAACTGGGAGGAAGCACTGACTTCAGTTCCGCACCCCTGAGTGGGCAATCACACCAGTTCTCTAGGTCATTCTCACCCTGGCTTCCAGTTGAATCAGATGTTTGTGAATAATTCAGCAAGGCTGTACAGGGGGCCGAGGAATGCAGCAGGGGAGCAGGTCTGCACAGAAGGTATGCTGACTTACCCTTCCTTCACTGGAAGGATGTTGTAGCAACCGCCCACCTCCAACCTGTCTTTCAGACCAGATATGCTCCCACACACTGCTGCATCATTTACCTTCCCCTCACCAGATACTTGCTTACTCCGGCCCAAGCGCATAGGATAAGCCACACCCTAACCGTATGGACTCAAATTTGTAAGCACTTGCCTCCTACTGTCTGGGTACGTGTGATCTCCTTGAAAGCTGGTAGCAGCTGTGGTGTTGTGGCATATTACCTGCTGGTGGTGCACACAAATTGACTTCCCAGCCCATTGTAAAAACTACCTACTTCCATTATATTTCATGTGGTTGGTAGAGTGGGGGAGGGTTCTGGTTCTCTGCACTCAAATCATCTGATCCTTTCCACTTAGAAACAGGCTATTTCGGGGCTCCTGGGTGGCTCAGTCAATTGAGCATCCAACTCTTGATTTTGGCTCAGGTCATGATCTCACAGTTTGTGGGATCAAGCCCTGTGGTGGGCTCTGTGCTGACATCTTGCAGCCTGCATGGGATTCTCTCTCTCCCTCTCTCTCTCTCTCTTTGTCCCTCCCCTGCTTGCTTGCACACACACATGCAGTGTGCACATGCTGGCTCTCTCTCTCTCTCTCTCTCACAAATATAAATAAACATTAAAAAAATAAAGATTTGGAAACAGGCTATTTCTCTTTTCCAGGATAAGGACAGCTAGTACAGAGAAAGATAGAGCTCTTATCAGGGAAAGAACTTGGCTCCAAACCAGGACTAGAATAGCCCTTGGAGGATCCATTTTGGTCTTTGGCTCAGTCAGGAATTGAAACCCAGGTCTTTTGAACATTTTAATGCAGAGGACTTAAAAAATTATATAAATAATTCACGAATATATTCTTCTTGTGAAAAATTCAAACATAAAACTAAAGTTCCTCTTGATGACCTCCTCCCCTGCTCCATCCCACCCTTCCCCAAGTAACCACTATTTTCAGTCTAGTCAATACCCTTCTAGAGCTCTCTGCCTTACATATGCTTAGAAGCACATGGCCATGCATTTTGGATGTGTAGTACTTTTTCCTTTTATGTAAATAGTATCATCCTGTACTTACAGTTTTGCAGTTTGACTTTTTCTCTTGATGATTTATCTGAATCTCTTTCCATTTCAACACTATTTAAAAAAAACAAAACTTGTAACTTGTCATGGTTTATTTAATCTTTTCCTTATCAGTGGACATTTAGGTTGTTTCCAGTTTATTTTGTTGAACTTTTACAAACAATTCTAAAATAAACATCCTTGAAATTGTTTAGGGAAGACACCAAACAGTGGAATTGCTGAGTCATACATAAGTCATGTTAAAAATAAATTAGACATGGGGCACCTGGGTGGCTCAGTCAGTTAAGGGTGTGACTCTTGATTTCAGCTCAGGTCATGATCCCAGTGTTTGTGAGTTCCAGCCCCACATGGGGCTCTGCACTTACAGCACAGAGGGGGTTCTGTCTCTGTCGCTGTGGGATTGTGGATAATCATCTCCCATGCTGTGATGCTCCGTCTCAGGCCACAGTGTTTGGCAGAAGTCAGTGATTTTCCAGAACATTGGAAGATGCTCACAACTGGCACTAGTGTATTTTTTGTCACTTCAAAGCGCCTATGGACCAGTCCTTTGCTTTTCCATACAAGAATAAGCTTAGAAATGCTTTGCTTCATTCTAGGTCAGGCTGCCTGCAGGTATAGACCTTTCCTCTGCTGCCTTATTGCCAGTTACATTAAACACAGTATATGACAAGAGCTTCTTAATACTGTACTGTAGTCAACATCCATGCGAGCATATACAATGGCCCCCATGCAGAAACAATTTGGGGAAAAAAAGGCGGTAAGAAGAAAGAGATGATTACGGTAGAAGTTAAGAAGGAAATCATTGAGAGAAGTACGAATGAGGTATGCGGAGTGGCTGAAATTGCAAGATTTTATAAGAAGTCTAAGTCTGTATCCGGTCTGCAGAGGAGGAGGAGGAAAGGTGGAGGGGTCCCTCACTTCAAATGAGATTAGGAAGCTGTGTAAAATGTGGGAAACAGTGCAAACTTTTGTAGAAAAGCGCCACCCAAGGGGCGCCTGGGTGGCTTAGTCTATTAAGGGTCTGACTTCAGGTCAGGTCATGATCTCATGGTTTGTGAGTTCAAGCCCCATATCGGGTTCTGTGTTGACAGCTCGGGGCCTAGAGCCTGCTTTGGATTCTGTGTCTCCCTCTCTCTATGCCCTCGCTCACTTGCACTCTATCTCTCTCTCTCACAAATAAAATAAACATTAAAAAAAAAAAAGAAAAAAGAAAAGCACCACCTGAATAAGGCTATAGCAGTGCCAGCGGTGAATCTATTTAATGACAATGCAATGTCACACTTCTGTGAAATCCTCAAAAGGAGGCAAAAGCAAGTGTCATTGGATAGGTTCCTTGTTAAATTTGCACAAAAAGAAAGAGATTCCATGGAGCCAATAGGTAGCAGTGATTCCGTTAGTGACAGTGAGAGTCGTCCTACACAATAACCCTCCTCTGGTCTCCCTCACACCGGCCATGAAGGTTTTCAAAGGTAAATGCAAGTTAATTTATTTTTCTTTATATTTTGTAATTTCTCTATTATTTTGTATTATATTACAATATTATAATCATTTTTATGTGAACGTTTTTGGGTTGTAGAATGAATCATCTAAGTTTCCATTATTATGGGGAAATTCGCTTTGATATACAAGTGCTTTGGGTTACAAGCATGTTTCTGGAATGAATTGTGCTCACAAACCAAGGTTTTACCATATCTATCTATCTATCTATCTATCTATGTATTATATATATACAATTCTTTTGGACAAATGCCTTTTAAAGTTTTTAGCATTTTACTTCTGAGTAAGTAATATATTCATTCACATGATTAAAAAATCAAACTGTATAAAACATTTCTAGAGGAAAGTCTTGCTCCCACTGTTGTCCCCTATATCTTACTCCCCAATCCCTCCCAGCTGCTTTTTAAATTTCTTATGAGATCTTTCAGAATTTTTGAAATAAAATACAAGCACATTGGAAAGTATTGCCTTATTTCACATCTCCTGCCCCACTCTTTGTAATATAAAAGTTACTGCACTATAAGCATTGTCTGCCTCTTGCTCTTTTTTAGTTACCAGCCTATCTTGGACAGACTTCCATATTGGTGTGGAATGCTTTGCGATTCTTTTATAGCTGCATTATAGAATACATATGGAATGGCATTCTGTTGTATGGATGTCCCATAGTTCATTTAAGCAGGCTCCCATTGATAGACATTTGGGTTATTTCCAATCTTTTGCTTTTACAAGTGATGTGCAATGAGTAATTTTGATCATGTGTCATTTCACATGGGTATATTTCCAACTGTAGGATAAATCCCCAGAAGTGAAATTGTTGGTCCAAAGGGGTTGTTTATTTGTAATTTTCAGTCATTATCAAATTTTCCTCTATAGGAGTTGTACCAATTTATACTCCCACCTGTAATGTCTTAGAGTGGGGGTTTCCCCAGTCTTTCCAACAGGGTGTGTTGGTAAACTTTGATTTTTGGTAATCTGATAGGATAACACTGTTATCTCAAAGTACAGTTAATTCCATTTTCTTACAAGTTATGTTGAGCGTATTTTACTCTGTCCAAGATTATTAGTATTTCCTTTTCTATGGGCTGCCTGTTAATACATGGTTTTGTTAGATTTTTGCCTATTGTTTTGTTGGACTTATGTTCATGTTTTTTCCAGTGCTTTGAGGAAACTCTTTATATATTAAACAAATTATCCCTTTGCCTGAGATATAGTTAAAAATATTTTTTCCGTGGGTTGTTTTGGTGTTTTGACTTTGCTTCTGCTGACTTCTGCGATTCTGAAAGTTTACTCTTTGCATCATTCATTGTTCATTCTTCACTCTGTGCTTTTGATAATACTGGTCCCACTACTAAGAGTCCCCTTTCCCTTCTTTCCTCTGCGAGGAACTCCTGCTCATTCTTTTAGGCTTGACTCACATGTTGGTCCTCCTTGACTCTCTGACCTTCGCAGCAGGTGTTGTCACCCCTCCTGGCTGCTCCTTTCATACTTTATCTCTTACCTCTATTTGCCACATTGCCTTGTGTTTGCTTGTATATATCTGCCTCTCCTGTCTAACTAGGAATGTCTTACCTGTCTGGTTTCTGTAGCTCCTAGTACATAGCATTTACTTAATACATGTGTGTTGAATAAATGAGTAGAGAAATTGTTGGTGACTGTTACCACCAACTCTTCCTCCCTTACTTCGGCTGATCCTATTTTCAGATGAAACTTGTGTACCAAATATCCTTTTCTTGAAAAATGGAGATGAGGGGGAGGAATAGAGAGTCTTGTCTTTCCTGGCCAGTGATGCTCCTGAGTATTTTGCCATGCTCAGGGATGAGGAGTAGGCTTACAGCTTCCAAGGAGAACTCTCATGGCCCCATTTATCTTTACTCTTCTGTCTCAGATCCAAGAAAAGGCAGTTACCACAGAGAACAAAAATTTTTTTCAGCAAAATTTATTTCAGAATCATTGAAGCAGAGTGCTCATACTTAATCATTCATAAATATTCCTATGTAAATAATCTGAGCTTATACATTTTTCAGCCTTGGTGAAAGGACTTGTTACAAAGAGGGCACACTAGTGCAAATTAAATTAATTTCACAGATATTAAAGACTGGGCTCTTTCACAGACACTGATGCGTCTTGGCCCTCTTGACTTACGTTAAATAGACTAACCCACCAATAAATAAATAAATAAATAGTTAAGAGGTTGTTCATCAGAAATGGGGCACAAAGGACAGAGGGTTTCTTCGAACTGAAAGTGTAATGGTTTGTGCCAGGGTGGCTTTGAGTGAGTAGAAGAGATGAGAGATGCCTGGCTCAAGCAAAGGGGACTGAGGATTGGCCCTGAGAAGAGGGGGTTACTCCTCCTGGCTGGCGGACAAATCTTCTTAGCAGTGATTTAAGGAAGGCAGCTGTGCATTGATTAGGTAATAGTCAAGTTCAGCCTGAGGCCATGTTTAAACCTTTCTATTCCCCTTCCGCCAACCAGCAGGGGTTATTCAGCACATTTGGACTCTCTGGGTACAGGTCTCTTTAGGAAGAGATACCCATGATGAAATCAGTTATATCCTGACCACCTTTGGTATTTCCTAGGAAGACAGGCATTTCTTCTGCCTGAGAGGTGCTGATGTACCAGTTGGGGAACTGGGAAGACTCAAATTCCACCGTGTTCTTGATTTCTGTCTTGTTGAAGACAAATCGCTTTTCCATCTTCTTCTTTGGGTAAACTTTGGGGTCTAACATCTGCAGCAAAACAGAAATAAGAATTTTTATGAGAGAAGGGGCAAGGCCACTCTGGTAAAATTATTCTCTCGTTCAGCTAGAGAGGAAACTGATGAGTCATAGGACCAGAATCCAGACTTCTGATTTGTATTTGTGATACCAGCTTTCTGTGTAGTGACTGAAGGAGCTTTTACTCTTTTTTGAAACTTAGTATCAAATGGTACAGAGCATAATAGAAGTGGGAATTTTATTAAAAAGTGAACATTAGATGAAAACTTCTAGGAATACCTAGTTTCCAGGGACTTTTGCTATAGTTTTCTCTATGGCCCTGGCTAGAATGACTTTAACTTAGAATCGAAACTTTTGCTGGCAAAGCTAGTTGAGGGGGGTGGGGTGGCAGATGATTTTGAGAGTGGAGGAGATAACAGGTGACAGCTCCCTTGAATTGATTCATTTATTAATGTATCATTTAACAAATGGAGTAGCCCTAACAATGTTATAAGCCTTTAACCCTAACAGTGTATAATCTGTTGGGTAGTCACAATGGCAGGACATAATAACATCAGCAAAATGACTTAATTTTCTGTAGTGGGAGTGAAAGTTTCATACATTTAACAGTTCCATTAAATGTATTTGCATTTATGCAAAATTACCAAGTATACATGCTCCCAGATTTTCTGAGCAGAAAAGGTGGTTGTCTTGGAAATAAATGAAGGCTAAATGTGCTTCCGAGGCACCTGGGAAGTCTTCAGCCCCTGGTTCTCACTCACCTCCAGCTGCAGGGTTGGTTTCCCATCTTTCATCACGCAGGACAGGTACAGATTATTTTTCTTGATGCACAACACCACCGGTATCTTGTTACTATTTTCCTCCCCTTGCACAAAGCTCATGCAGAACACCACTAGAGAAAGGAAAGGGGCCTTGTGGTGAGGAACGCACCGCCATGCAGGGTTGGCCCAACAGCTGGACCCTAAGCCCAGGACTCGTACAATTAACATCTTCTGTGGGAGCCCACACTGAGTGTCCTATGGCCTGACAGACAGGATAACTTGGCTTCTCACAGACAGTACCAGGGTTAGTGGGTTGATTCATATTCTCTCCAAAGAAGGTCTGCGGGTGTTTCTTAAAGCCTCATCACAGTGGCAGTGAAGAATTAAGCGGTTTAATTTTTTAAAACTGAAAGAAGGAAGCCATTTTGTGACTGGCCAGTGGTGTGCCCATTCATATGGGCAGAGCAATTTGATCAATGTGCAAGGCAGGAAAAGAGGTAGTTCAGGGCTCCCAAAAGAAAGCAGGCACAGATCTGTTTCAGAAACATGGAACTACAAGTGGGAAGAACTCGGGAGAGGGAGGGCTTAGCTGGGAAAAGTGGCTCCAAAAAAACTTTCATTTTCATCTTCCTTAGTCACCACCAACTCATTTGGGGGCCTTGAGGTCATGCTTACAACCCAGTTCTGAAGAAACATGTTTGTCCTGGCCTGGCTGGGATGCCTCTCTCCAAGGTCAGCAGCCTTGTAAGGGAATAGGCTGCTCCTTTCAGCGGCTCCCTTGGCTGCTCTCTTGTATACAGGGTTCAGCCACAGTGGTGAGGTGCCAGACGGATTTCCACAACTAATGGGCTCTCCAGACTTGAAACATTTGCTAGCTACAGTAGAGAGAGATAAGCTCCTGCTTGCCAGTAAAATTTCCCTACAAGGAGCCATCTGGTATTGGGCGGGAAGGATGTTTGGGTTAAGTGGGCAGGGTTGGGAATGAGGATGGAAACAGTATCTCTTCACCATCCTAGTTTCAACCTCAATGACAGGAAAAAGGAACCCACAGGCAGTTAGGTCACGTCCATCAAATGACCCTTTTCTAATGGAAGCATCGACATTACACTATCATTCAAAGACTTGGCTGGACAATGGTCCTGGGTGTGCTTGAGCATTCTAATTTCTCAGAGTCTCATCTCTTGCTAAAAAATGAACATGCTAAGGTGTCCTTGCTAGGACCAAAACGAAAATGTTTACATGTTAGTTATTATACATTTTTTCACTTAGGGTCATAATTTGCCTTATGTTACTACTTTGTTAAAAATGTGGAGAATTAGCATGGGGTCAGGAGGCCAAGAAAGGAATAAGATGTCCCAAGTTACCTTGTTGGTTCATATTCTGTCCATTGAGGTGGAGAGCCCGAAGCTCATATGAACCAGTCAGCACCAGGCTCTTGTGGCTTACGTCTTGGAATGTGCAGTTCCGTGACTGTAGGGCCGCATCACACACAAAACCATCATCCCACGTGTCACCGACGATGGGTTCTGAAATGTGGAGCATATATGCTGTTTAGGAGGAAAAATCGGAAAGGCAGGCCAGATGATATAAGGCAGTGGAATTTGGCATTTTGAAGGACATCTGAGCATGTGTAGCTGGAGTTTGATTATAACACTGGTGGGGAGGAAGTTGGGGTGTGCGAGAACTCTGGACCTGGCACCATGAGATGTGGACTCGGGCTGTACTTCCATTGCTGGCTGTGGACTAAAAATAGAGCTACTCACATAAAATGGCAGTGGCATAACACTAGCCCAACAGGGACAGTGTGAGACTTGCAGGAGTTAATGCAAGTGAAAGCCTCTGAGAATGGTAGAGTAACTGGCAAATGCGAGTAGTTACTGAGGTTTTATGTTAAGAATAGTTTCAACTAAATTCGTTTGGTTTCTAGGCTTCTCTGTTTTTTTCTCATCACCGGCCCTCCTGCGTTTGAAGGGCTTCAGCTTTAGGATAGTTTAGTTGTCTGTTGCGTTATGGATTCTGAAAAGGAAATGACCAGAGATCTCCTGTCTGCCTTTGGTTTTCATTAAGTACCTTCTTCAAAGATACAGCAGAAGAGGCTCTTCAGGTCATCATCCTGGAGGGGCTTTGTGCAGGGAAAAGATATGTTCTTCAGCTTCTCCACAGCCACAATGACTGACGCAGCATGCCTAAGACTCTTGTTGTTGAGCTGATGGGAGATTTGCAACTGGATGCCCTCATCTCCCAGAACACTGTGGCTGAGGTTTTGGAGGCAGCCCTGTGGAGAGACCCAAGAAGAGTATGTTAAGGTGATTGGGCCAGAGAACTCCCATTTTGGTATCAGAGGTGGAAGGGGACTTGGAGATAACCGAGCTTCTAATGATAAACGCTCTTCTCTCTGAAGCCTATAGAGGTTTACCCAAGGGCACGTGGCGAGTTAAGAGACAGAACCAAAACCAGAATTGTGGGCTTTCTGATGGTCTAGCTGGTATTCTTTTAGAATAAAACCCACGTCTCCCTCATTTATCTTCTTCACAAACTACTCCACCTGACCATAAATTTATGCCTCGTCGACTGTGTCCTCTTGGGTCCCTAATGCTCTAACACTGTATTGAATTTTTCATGGCAATAATGATCGTAACGTTTTCTATTCATCTACGCTCATTCAACAAGTTTTTAATTGTCCTATACAAATTCTTTCTTTTTTTCTAAACACTGTTTCATAAGCATCCTACAAATACTTTAAAAGTGGTTACCATGTGGGAAATACGTTCCTACTTTCCTGTTACTCAGAGAAACCGCAAAACTGCATGAGGGCGTAAGTGAGGTCGCTCTGGTGGCTCGATAATGATTTGAATGCTCGACAGTTAAAGAGGCCTCCAACAGCACAGAGGAAAGCTGAGTGAGAGAAGTTCCTGCTCAGAGCTGAGGTGCCAGAGAGAGAGAGAGAGAGAGAGAGAGAGAGAGAGAGACAGGCTGTGGGAAGGAACAGCAGAGAAGGAGCCAGACAGAGAAGCCACTCCCCCCCCCCCCACCAAGGGCTGGAGTAAACCAGTTACTGGTTTTAAAGCATTTAGAGAAATACGCCTTGAATAGGAGTGGGGACTGGATTATTAGGCTAAGGGAAACTGCCCTGAACTGGGGGGAAAAAAAAAAAAAAAGAAAGACAAGTCAGAGACAAGTAGCTGCTTGCTAATCTGTGCAACTGACCTGGCTGGGTTAATGGCTGTACCACCTAGACAAGTGATTAGGCCTCATACAGAAAAGAAGGGGCAGCTTGAACGTCAAAATGGCTCACAGTAAAGGTGAGAGTCAGAGAAACACCCATTTCTTGGGATAAACCTAGCTATCACTGACAGTATTTCAGAACTGAAGGTTACAGGATGCCAGGAGCTCAGAGATCATCTAGTTCATGCCCCCCCTTTTTTTTTCAGAGGTCCAGGGAGTGAAATGGCTTCTTTAAGGTCAAACAGCAAGTGAATGATTTTCTTTCAACTCCCAATTCATCTTTTTGTTTACATCATCCACATCTTATTGTCATAAGCTCTATCCCAGGGAGCAAAACACTATCTTTAAAGGGGGCAGACATACATTAACTCCCAAGGACGTCAGTGATTAATGTAGGCTGAACCCTCTCCTAAAAGGAGAATTAAATTTGCACTGGAGCCTGGGCTGCCTTCCTAACATGAGACAGCAAGCTTTCTCCCGACGGCCATTCCTTCTTGCCTTCCCCGAGCATGGCCACCATCACCAAGCCTCAGTGTGTGACTATGGGAGCAGTATGGTGACCAGCTCATCACACAGTACCATCTGCGTCTGCCTCACCAGAAGAGGTGAAAGTCCTTCCATCACAAAATGCCATGGGAACAAGGTGGCCCAGAATCCCTTTCCTCAAGCCTTTCCCATGTCAGAGTCCCTCCAGGAGTTGTGAGCTAGGCCCACGGTCTCACCTTCTTCTTTTCGGGGCCATCAACCTCAAAGAACAGGGAATCCTCATCACTGTAATAAAAACAAGAGAGATTGCTTCATTAGTCTCCCAGATACATTCTGTGTTCCCTTCCCTGCAAACAGTCTTCACTGTTAATAGGAAACTGCAAATAACATGTCTCTTAAAGCTGCTGAAAGCTGTTGGCCCGTTTTATGCTAATATGCATGGGACAGCATAGGAGGCAGGGTGGATATCCTGGGTACTCTCTGTTGGATCCTGAGACCTAACTTCCGCCCCAGTTAGCCTCTGAACTTTTTTTCTCCATCAAGCCAAACTTTGTGGAGGAGTCCTCTGTATCGTGCACTTGGAATCTTTTCTTCCTGTCTGTCATCTGCAGGAATAACATCTGGATGGCCTATGAGGTTCCAAGGCTGGACTTGCAGTGGGACATCTGTCTTTAAACCAGATTCACTTGGTCAGTGGGGTCAGCGTCCCACTTGACACTGGGAGAGGCAGGTTGGAGGACCAATCTGGTCTCCAAGCACAGATAACACTCTTGAAAGAGGAGCCCTGCTCACATTGCTGGTCTCAGTCTCCCCACTGACCTGTAGTAAGCCATCATCTCACTGGTGAGTTCAGGTACTGCTGCCATGGCCGCTTCAGAGACCTGGGTGGAGAGGAGACAATGAGTAACTGCTTGCCCTGCCGGTCCCACGAGGCCTGCCTTCATATGTGAGTTTCCCTTAGCGCCTGCAACATGGCAGGCATGCAGAGAAACAGTCTTTGAATGAATGAGTGAATGTGTGAAAGCGCCTTCCTTTGGGTCTAGAGGAAGCATTTGCGAACCCAAATCCAAACCAGGAGTGTATTTGTTAGATCTGGAGCAGGGGCTTTCCCACTGATCTCTCAGATATCAGCTGCTACATAAGCAGTGTCCATTCCCAGAATATTTCACAAATCATAACCATAATAGTATATGTGGTATCTTTGGGAAAAAAAACCCAGCCCTTACGCAGAGAGGAAGGGAGAGAGGGAGGGAGAGAGGGACAGAAAGACTTGCTTAGGATCTAGTCATAAAGAAGAGTTAGTTCAAGTTGTACCTGAGTAATGAAGACTGGCTGGAGAGAATAGAATCCTGGAGTGGGCTGCTGTGCCTCGAGAGATCTGCTATCTGCCAATTTCTCTCTCGTTTTTTTATATTCTTTAAAAGCAGAAGTACAGAGCTCAGAAATTTCCCCCTTGGTTAATTGATTTCACAATCAAGTTAAGAAAAAAGAGAGTTGATGGGAACTGCTGGGAGAGAGTAAACTGAAATAATTTGCTAGCCCATGGAAGGGCAAGTGGTAGCAAATGGTGACACATCTTTGCAAATGTGTCATTATGCAAATATATATTGTTTTTCTGATAACAATCACACACATGATGTCAACATTAAAATACAGGATTTTCCTAGGTTAGAATAATGTTTTAATTTGGGATTTCTGGGACAAAGTGGAGAACATACAGACACATACTCAAACATGATTCCTCACTCATGCATTGTACTTAAATTTAGGAGGCTTCCCACCTGGAGATGGACAGTGACCCTCGCAGTCTGAATTGAGGTTGCTGTTTTCTACTTTGGGAGCTCAGTGGCAATTATAGGAGCCTCCGGGGAGACAGTTGACCTCCTAGGATGGGGCAGAAAAAATATAGCTGTGCAGGCATTCGGGCTCCTGATGGGGCTGGGGGAATCTTGGAGACAAGCTCTTGCAGCCCTTTCAGAACAGGTGCTGGTACCCTAGCCAGTTACAAATGTTACCAGTATCAATGCTTGATGAACAGTGCGTGAGCCTGGATTGAGAATGTATTTGAAAAGACTGTGAATAAGTCAAGCTTTCAGGAGCACAGTTCCTTCTTATAATGCAGATAAGATGTTTTCTGCTTAAAATAATTTTCCTGTTAACTCTGAAAAGTGGACTATTTTGTTTGTTTTTTTAAGTTTATTTATTTATTGGGGGGGGGAGAGAGAGAGAGAGAGAGAGAGAGGAAGAGAGAGAGAGGACGAGGAGGGGAGGGGAACAGAGAGAGATGGACAGAGGATCGGAAGTGGGCTCTGTGCTGACAGCAGACAGCCTGGTGTGGGGCTGGAGTTCACGAACCTGAGATCATGACTTGAGTGGAAGTCAGATGCTTAACCGATTGAGCCACCCAGGTGCCCTTGGACTATTGTTTTTATAACACTATCCAGCGGCAACTATATCTCTTGGTATCTCCAAGAGTTATTAGACTGTTTTTTCCCCCAGCTCTATTGAGGTATAATTCAAAAATAACATTGTGTAAGTTTAAGGTGTACAACACAACAGCTTGCTATACATATATGTTGCAAAAAGATTACCACAATAAGGTTAATCAACACATCCACCATCTCATATAATTATGTGTATATATCTTTTTGTAAGGAGAACATTTAAGATCTACCCTTAGAGCAATTTTTATGTACATGTATATGATATGGAATAGTTAACACTAGCCACCATGTTGTATATTAGATTCCTAGAACTTATTCATCTTATTACTTGAAGTTTGTTTCCTTGGACCAAACAAACTCTCCCCATTCTTCTCTGTTTCTATGAGTTTGCCTTCTTCTCCTCCTTCTCTATTTCCTCCTCCTCTTTCTCTTGCTCCTCCTCCTCCTCCTTTTTCTTCTTCTTTTTCTCCTTCTTCCTCTCTGTCTTCTTCTCCTCCTCCTCCTCCTCCTCCTCCTCCAAAATTCTACATATAGGGGGAATAATAAAGCATTTGTGTTTTTCTGTCTGACTTATTTAACTTAGTGTAATGCCCTCAAGGTCCATCTATATGGTCACAATTGGCAGGATTTCCTTCTTTTTTATGGCTGAATAATATTCCTCTGTGTGTGTGTGTGTGTGTGTGTGTGTGTATAAAACATCTTTGACCCATTCATCTGTTGGTTGACACTTATGCTGTTTGCATGTCTTGGCTGTTGTGAATAAAGCTGCAATGAATATGTGAGTACAGATGCATGAGATAGTGATATCATTTCCTTTGGCTATATACCTAGAAGTGGAAATCCTGGATCATATGGTAGTTCTATCTTTAATTTTTTGAGTAACCTCTATATTGTTTTCCATAGTGGCTGTACCAATTTACATTCCCACCAACAATGCTCTAGGGTTTCCGTTTCTCTACATCCTCAGTGATATCTCTTCTGCTTTGATTTGAATTTCCCTGTTAATTAGTGGTGTTAGGCATCTTTTCATGTAGCTGTTGGCCATTTGAATGTCTTTGTTGGAAAAATGTCTATTGAGGTCCTCTGCCCATTTTTTAATTGGATTATTATTATTATTGCTATTGAGCTATAGGAGTTCCTTATATATGTTGGATATTAATCCCTTACCTGTAATATGGTTTGCAGATACCTTCTCCTATTCTGGAGGTTACCTTTTTATTTTGTTGATTGTTTCTCCTGCTCTGCAAGAGCTGATTGGTGTGACCTAGTCCCCCTTGTTTGTTTTTGCTTTTGTTGCTTGTACTCTTGGTGACATATCCAAAAAAACATCATCAAGAGTAATGTGAAGAAGCTTTTCCCCTATATTTTCTTGTAGGAGTTTTACAGTTTCATGTCTTATTTTTAAGTCTTTAATCTATTTTGAGTTAATTTTTGTAAGTGATGCAATATAGGGGCCTCTAATGTCATTCTTTTGCATGTGAATATCCAGTTTTCCAACACCATGTACTAGAAAGACTATTTTTTTTACACTGAGTATTCTTGACTCCCTTGTTAAATATTAGCTGACCATGTATGCATGGGCTTATGTCTGGACCCTGAATTCTATTCCTTTAGTCTATGTGTCTTTTTATGCCAGTGTCATACTGTTTTGGTTACTATGGCTTTGTAGTTTAGTTTGAAATTAGGAAGTATGATGCCTCCATCTTTGTTCTTCTTTTTCAAAGTTACATTGGCTATTCAGGATCTTTTGTGGTTTCCTACAAATTTTAGGATTGCTTTTTTTCCCCTGTTTCTGTAAAATGTGCCATTAGAGTTTTAATAGTTGTTTCATCGAATATATAGATAGCTTTAAGTAGTATGGAGATTTTAATGGTATTAATTATTCCAAATCACAAACATAGGATATCTTTCCACTTATTTGTGGTTTCTTCAATTTCTTTCATCAATGTCTCAAGTTTTCAGTGTACAGATCTTTCACCTTCTTGGTTAAATGATTCCTATTTATTTTATTGTTTTTTATACTATTGTAAATGGGATTCTTTTTTTATTAAACTTTGTTTAACTCAGAGACCAGCAGAATGCCTTCCCAGGGTAGACCTCACATTTGTAGAATGATTAAATGACCAGGTCAAAAACTATGCATGGAGCCTAAGAATGGGGCCTTCCCTACTCTTTTTGGCACATCTATATTATAGCACTTATTATAGCACTGAATTGAAACCTTGCTGGTTTATCTGGTTGCCTTAGGAAGCTGTGAAGTCTTTTTTTTTTTATTTTAATTTTTTTAATGTTTATTTATTTTTGAGAGACAGAGTATGAGTGGGGAGGGACAGAGAGAGAGGGAGACACAGAATCCAAAGCAGGCTCCAGGCCTGAGCTGATAGCACAGAGCTCAATGCGGGGCTTGAACTCATGAACCATGAAATCATGACCTGAGCCAAAGTTGGACGCTCACCTGACCGAGCCACCCAGGTGCCCCAGGAAGCTGTAAACTCTTAAAACTGGGTCTAGCATGGTGCCTAGCATGCAGACTGAGGCAGTAAAATTTGCTGCCTGCGTGGGTGAGCAGGAATTTGACAGTGTTTTCCCTCAAATAAGTATACATACTATGTGCCAGGTACTGTGCTTGCTCTGTGTTGTCTGTAGGAGAGAGTCCCTGACTTTTCCAGGTAGGAGGGAAATAGACCCAACTATGGGGCAAGGATCACTCAGCAAACTGGCTCACCAGGCAGCCTTCTGAATCTTAATTAGGCTCCTAATACCTTGATATCAGGAAGGCGGTCACAAGAATGCCATCTTTGGTAAGTTGTATGTTCCACAGGGAATCTGAAAGCTGCCTCCTGTTCAGTGTATCAATTTCTTATGAGTTTGGTAAACAATAGTCAGTTCCCAACTCTGAACCCTCATGAAGTTGAATGGCTGATTTTGCAGACACGTTAAGGTCCTGTCTAGGGAGACTGATGGACATTTCTGTTTTGCCTTCACAGTCTTCACTCTACAAATTAACACTGGTCGCCAGATTTACTGAAGGAATCACTACCTTCCTCAGAGTCTCTGTGCAGGGGTCAACAGGACCTGGTGGTCTGATAGCTCTGTGGGCTCTCTTGACAGAGAACACAGAGATGCCCTTAGCCTGTAGATGTGATTAGAAGTGAGTGAAGGAGGGTGAAAGCCAGTGACAGAAAGGGAGGTATGCAAGAGACTCAAGCGTCATTTGTGAGTTCAACCATTCTGTTTCTAAGGACTTGACATTGAGGTCAGGAGTCTTGAATCTACTTCTCCATCTACCAGCATCCAGGTTGCATGAGTTCCCATTCTTTTTGCTCGAGGGAAATTTTGGAGCCATGGGGCAATGCCCCTTGACGTAGTAGTTTCTACAGTTCTGCCATGTCTCATCCCAGCCCCATAGCCTGGACCCTAAGACTGGCAGCATCCTGACCATCTTAGGAAGTGAAACCTCTTCTTGTGTCAGGCGGGCATGTTGCACAATGCATGTACAAACCCTGTATCTCCAAGAAGACTACTCAGGTCACAGAACTTCCTTCAAGTCCCTAATAAACGGAAAACTTCTCACTACAGAAATAGTTGCATTGGGGGAGGATCTAGAAGAGTGACGATAGTGTAAATGGCAATGCAGGCCCAAGAAAATGGAACAAGCAGAAGTGGGGAGTTGGCAATGCCAGGATGTAGTGGGAAGATTCATTTCTTGAGTCATTCAAGCCCTTCTCAACTGCAAGTTGCCCTCTATGCTTGCAGGCCATCTTTCCAAGACAGGAGACTGGCATTTAGTCAGAATAGCAAGTGCTTTGGTGCCATCCTATGTTTGATTTTAAGCTTCTAGCCTCTTGTATCAAGACTGGCCTCACCGAAATGGCCTTCAATAATTTTGAACAGGAAGACAAGCAAAATAATCTTGGGTTAGTTCTTATATTATTGTGTTTAATTGTAATATCTACCCTCTGCCATGCGCCATTTCTTTCTTACTGACTCTCTTGCACAGACCAGCATTAAGGCATGACTGTCCCCACCATTTCCCCCAAGTCCCATCTCATCCTTAGCATTGACTTCCAATATTCTTCTTAAGAGTCTGTCATTTTGGGGACACCTGTGTGGCTCAGTTAGTTGAGCGTCTGACTTTGGCTCAGGCCATGATCTCATAGTGTTGCTGTCAGTGCAGAGCCTGCTTCAGATCTTCTGTCCCTCTCTCTCTCTGCCCCTCCCATTCTCTCTCTCTCTCTCTCTCTCTCTCTCTCTCTCTCTCTCTCCCCCTTCCTCAAAAATAAATAAACATTAAAAAAAAAAGAGTCTGTCATTTTCTTTCCACCATTTCCATGGGTCTTTCTGGTGTCTGAAACTATTTACAATGTCCTCTGTAGCCATGCCTATCTCCATGGATACCTCGCTCTCTCTCTCTCTCTCTTTTTTTTTTTTTCTGTTTCAGGGATTATTTAAGATTGGTAAAGTCTGATTTTAGTTTTGAGACCTGCTCTTCCTTGTAGAGCATTGTCTCCATTGGGTCTGCCCCCCTCTTGGATCCAGGTACTCAGAGCAGACAGGCAGATTCCAGGGATGAGCCATTCCCATCCTTGGTCTAGAACAAGGAGGAATCAAATATATAAGCAGGCCACTGGGTCTGGTGAAGTATATGGTCTTCAGAGGCTTCTCCCTGTCATTATTCCACCTCTGAGAGGCCAATGAAAACTTGTCTTTCCTTTGGATTCAACAACACAAGCCCTTTGGTAGGTAAGGTGGATGCCAGGGCATTTCTACTCTGTATATTTTATTGCACATAATGGGTATAAGACAGTCAGCCACAAACACAGGGCTCTGATGCCACTTATACTAGGAGTCTGGGAACATTATAAAGGGCCAGTTAGTAAATATTTCAGGCTTTGTGGGTCTTAGGGTCTTTGTTCCAACCACTGAAGCCTGCCATTGTTATGAGAAAGCAGCCATTGATAACACGTAAATGAATGAGCTTAACTGGATTTGTCTTTCAGGTCATAGGATGCAGGCCCCTGTCTTATACCATTGAATTAAACCATTTTTCTTAGATGTAAATTTAGAAAATAATACTTTAAAAAACCTATCCTTTATTGAGCAACTATTAAGTACCAGGCGCTTCTTTTCATTGTCTTAGTCTTTATAATAAACTTTAAGGTAGATAGTATGACCTATTTCACCTATGTGGAAACTAAGGCTGACAGAGATAACTTATCAAAGATCACACAACTAGTAAATGCTGGGACCATGACTCAAACATAGTTTAGTTGAACTGAAACCAGATTCTTTAAAAAAAATCAGTTTTAATTGTTACAAACATTTTTTGCCCCATCTTGTGCTGTCCGCAGTGCTCAGACCTCTTTCTCAATGATCCAATTATCTTCTAAATGACATTGGCTTGGCAGATTCATGTATGTTGGCAAGTCTGCCCATAAATGTTTCCACACTGTCCTTTTAGGATTAGGGTAAACTCTTTTCCCTTGTCCTCCCTCCTTATCCCACCTGGCTGTGGCAAGTTATGTGAATTCTCTTCTTTCTCCTTCTCTCAGGGTAGCACTGGGACTTTCCAAGCTGGGTGTTTAGTTCTCTCTCTTCCCTTTTCTGAGTTACTTCCTTATTCCTTTTCATTTTCCCACCTGCTACTGGTAGCTCTGTTGTTTGATTTCCTTTGTCCTTTCCTTTTTCCTCAAGACTTTGTTATAACATTGTCAAAAATCCCTTTAGGATGACTTCATTATGCTTTAAAAAACATAATGCTTAAAAATACTTTGGTCCTAAAATTATGATGAAATTCTTCTCTCCTAAACTGCCTATGGTGTGTGTATTCTACTTGCTGGTTCTTACATAATTGAAGGTGATTTGGCCATTTCCTTCCAGGATGCTGTTAATTTCACTTCTCCAATCACATCCTCCTTGTTGGCTGGAACTGAGTTTTCTATCTTCTGGAAATAGGAAGTGCCTAGTCAAGCCACTCAAGATTTGCTGGGTACGATGGTCTAGTCTGAGACCGAGTCAAGGTGGTTGATCTCCCCTAATTACTAAGCAATGTGGAATGAGGAAGTCTGATTGTATAAAGGTATTATAAACATTCAGCCCAAACTTCAATATAATGGATAGATATTCCAGAATTCACCAACCTCTGACTTGGGATTCCTTTTTCTCCCTGGCATTAGAGGGTTGGAAAATCTTCCAACATGTAGTAATGAATCTATGAAGCTGCCACATATGACCCATTTTTTAAAGTAGGTTTTCACAAGGGAGGATGTTTAATATGACAGTTCCAGAAATGATCTATCAAAGTTAACTGATGACATGTGCAAGCAGATAGTTATATGTTAGAACTAGTAGTGATTTAAAAAATATCCTTCTTAGGCTTTTTTTAATATACACGCTCATTTTTAGAGTTTCAAATAATACAAACATCAAAGTAAAAAGGAGAAGCCCTCACTACCCCCCTGCCTCTCTCACTGGATAAGCCATTTCACCAGAAACTATCCCAGTCACTGCCACCGAAGGACTCACCCATCCATTCATTCATCAACCACAGTCAGCTGTTGGAATAGGTCTTTTTTTTGAGCACTTCCTGACTGCCCGGGATCTGTAGATCTCTCTCCATGTTCATACTTCATTGTAATTCAAACCCTTCTCCCTTCTTACCTAGGGCATCCCTTACCAAGCACCTGGGCATGCCAAGCAAGGTCCACCATGGAATCCTCTGCTTTAACCCTCCCAATCTATTTGTAGTCCTTGAATGCAGTATTCTTTGTAGCCTCTGTGCTTTTGCACAATCTGTTATATTTGCCTGGAACCTCCATCTCCTCTTTGTAGTTTGTCCATCATCTAATCCTTCAAGACTCAGTTCATACTTCACCTCCTCCATGACATGCCCCTTTCCAAGCTAAATGGTGGGTATCCTTCCTCTGTGCCATGAGCCTCTAATATCCTCTGCAAACCTCCCTCATCATGCTTTATTTGCTCATCTCCCTTACTCTTAACAAACTTGTTGCAGGGCTGAGATTATAGCTCTTATTTCCATGCCTCGCACATGATGGTGCTCCATGAATGTTGGCTGACCAAGTGAATGGGAGCCAGGAGTGATCATGCTGTCACTCTCATGGCTTCCATCTTGAGCTAGCTTCCTCTGAAACAAAGTACTTCCTTAGAAAAGGATATCTTGGATTAAAAACAGAGACTCACCAGGAATGCAGTGTCCAGCTCAGAACGAACACTTCAGTTAGCAGCTGTGTCTATAGCAGAGGCAGCAGATACGTCCCGAAGACTCCTAGAGACTTCTGGGCCTGATCGGGGATGTTGTCCTCTTGGGAAAGTTTAGTTCCTTCTGCAAAGGCACAGTGAACACCTCGCTGCCCTGGCTTGAGTCAGAACGGTGTCCATCTGCTTTTCTGGGGAATCCTGAGCTCTTTATGAAGTTTTCTGGGACAGGAAGGTGACAGGAGCTGTCACTATTACCAGGAAGAGATGGTGTTCTCCTGCTCCATGTTTCATCACGAATGCCTAGGAGGTATATTTCTGGAGAGACACTCCCAAATGCAATTTTGAAGTGTTTCTTAAGGACTTTTCCAAATTACTCTGAGAATGTGGGAGATCCAGAAAGATGAAATCAGAGGTGATGACATGTCAGGGTAAGTAGCTTTTGGAATGACTTCCATCCTTCGTCATACCAGGCACCATGTAAGTTGTGTTCATGTGTGCATGTGTGTCATGTGTTCACAGAGGAAGGAGAACAAAACTATACAAGCCATGGTACTTGTCCTCAAGGAATTTTTGCAAATGCCTACAATTTAAGACAGAATATGACAGGTGTTGTGAGGTGTATAAGCTGCCATGGAGGGGTCATCTGCCCTTTCCTCTACATGTGCTCAGGGACATGGTCAGCTCAGAGGATAGAGAGAAACATGGTTTGGCTCTCGGTGAACAGAGAGTGCTCTAGGCTGCAACCTGAGATGGTGTTTGGGAAATTGTGGGTTCATGTTGGAGGGATTGTTTACCACAGAGCAGAGTGAGGACCTGAAAGCGCCAGGAAAGGCATGGGGGTGAGTGGTGACTGGCTCCTTTCTTTGGACAAGGGACTGTAAGAAAGAAGTGGGCTGACCTTGGCAAACTGGGCTGTGGACTAGGGTCTCCATGTGGTGATTGTTGCTGTCTGGCTTGGAGCCCTGAAAGGAATGGATACCTACTGTCATACATCCTGGGGAGAAGGTGAGCTGGGGCAGGAGGAGGGCCCTGGTGGGTAGGGGGTGAATCTTTCTCTGTTAGGCCTCTGGCAGCTGGGGCCAGGACTCTGAGCCTTGGACCTGCCTGGAACCCACCATGGGGGGTGGGGAGGGGGGAAGTGGGAGTGAGCTGGTTCCGAGCACACTGAGAGACTCTAGGAGTGAGGCAGGGAAAGACGCCCAGGCCTGGGGGTAGCCACACTGCCTGTAGCAATTTTACTTCCTTCTTTCATCCTCAAGCCTTCAGTAAAGCTTCATCACAGGAAGGAAGATGGTTTTAGAGATTTAGGGGAGGGTAACATGACCTCTCCAGGGCTGATAGGACAGGAGCAGTTAGGAGGCATTGCGCGCCCAGCAGAGAAGCCACCTCATAAATGGTCCCCAAGATAAGGGGCTGGGTGCCTTTGCTCACTGTAGTATCCCCAGACACTAGAGCAGTGCCCAGCAGATAGCTGGTGCTCAGTACAGTTTGATTGACTTGAATGAATGAATGAATGAATGAATGAATGAATAAATATCACCAGCAGCAGTGTGAGTGTGGCAGACTGAGGTGGAAGTCAGAGGGAGGATTCTGAGACAGTGTCCATGGGACTCTTAGAAGGTGATCACTGGGGATGCATCGAGGGGGATACATTTCTGTCCTCATAATTAGACATAAGGCAAATTTAACCCCGATCGAACACTGGGCATGTTGTATGCAGTTAATGAATTGAAATAGAACGTGTCATTCAAAATGTACTGCTTTGGCATGTGGATTATTTTGAGCTGAAGGCAATCTGACTCAAAACCCAACTTATTACCTCTCCCTTCACTACCTAAAATAATTTAGATAACAGGCCTGTACCAGAAAGAGGGCTATTCCCAGAGATAAGTTTTATCTGTAAGACTTCTCAGCTTCCAAGGACGAACATCTGATTACCACACATCTTACCTGCCTGTGAATTTTTCCTCCTTCCCTCTGAAGCCCCAGGCCCCTAGACTTTTCCCTACCTCAGAATGGCTCCATTGCTTGACTGCTTTGGGTCTCATATTTTTATGGGGCCTCTATAAAAATGAAATTAAATTTGCTTTTCTCCTGTTAATCTGTCTTATATCAATTTAATTATTAGACCAGCTAACAAACCTAGAAGAGAAGGGAAATTTTGTCTGCCCATACAGAATCCTCACCACTGGCCCTCCCCCATCCAGGAGCCCAACTTCACCTTCCCTCTCCCTGGATGTCTGCTTCAGCAGGGCATCTGGAAGGTTTGTACTGGGCAAAGGGAGGCATAAAGAAATGGGTATTGATTGGGGCCTCTGCATCCAGACGCGATATGAAGGGGAGTGATTCTGTGTGTGCATCGGGGAATAATGGGAGGGCTTTGGGTGCCTGGATGGCTCACTCTTGGCTAGTCTAAGTGGCCGATATTGTTTGCCTCCAGCTAGGGCCTGTCCATGTCTCTGGTTGCATGATGCTTGTGGACTAGGGAGCACGGCGTTCATAGCTATGCTTATGATGGACCCTAGGTGCCCCTCTTTAGGGGAAAGGCTACCCCTATCTCTCTGAGTTTGGGGTAGAAGTCCATGACCTCAGCATGCCCCATTGTGATGTCATTAGTTAGTTTAGGTGGGGTCTCCTCTGAGGCCCTTCCGAGGCTCACACAGCCAGCCCTGTTGGCACTTTCTTTTATCTCTCAGCCCCTCTTCCTCTTGCTTACCACACCCAGCACACAGGCTTTCTGTCAATTCTTGACTTGTCAGTCTTGCCCCTAAGTAAGGGCATGTTGATTTATGTTTTTCTTATCAAGATCTCCTTTGACCCCCAAGTCTCACCCTGTCTCCAGTTCTAGCCACTCTTTTTTTTTTTTTTAAATTATGATTGAAGTATAGGCAGCATACAATGTTATATTAGTTTCAGGTGTGGGACACAGTGATCTGACAATTCTATACATTATGTAATGCTCATCATGATAAGTGTGGTTACCACCTATTACCATACGATGTTTTATAATATTATTGACTATGACCCCTATGCTGTGCTTTCCATCCTTGTGATTTATTTATTTATTTACTTATTATTTCTAAAATATAATTTATTGTCAAGTTGGCTAACATACAGTGTATACAGTGTACTCTTGGTTTTGGGGGTAGATTCCCGTGATTCATCGCTTACATACAACACCCAGTGCTCATCCCAACAAGTGCCCTCCTCAGTGCCCCTCACCCATTTTTCCCTCTCCCCTGCTCCCCCCCGCCATCAACGCTCAGTTTGTTTTCTGTATTTAAGAGTCTCTTATGGTTTGCCTCCCTACCTCTCTGTTTGTAACTAAATTTTTCCCCTTCCCTTCCCCCATGTGTGACTTATTTTATAACTGGAAGTTTGTACCTCTTAATCTCCTTTGTCTATTTCACCCATCTCCTCACCCCCTCCGTTCTGGCAACTTGTTCTCTGTATTTACAAGTCTGTTTCTATTTTTGTTTGTTTTGTTTTTTAGATTCCACATATGAACATAAATGGCATCATATAGTATTTGTCTTTCTCTGACTTATTTCATTTAGCATAGTATCCTCTATGTCAATCCTTATTGTTGTAAATGGCAAGACTTCATTGTTTTTTATGGCTGAGTAATATTTCATCATATATATTACATATAATAAACATATATATTTATGACATTTTAAATATGTATAATAGATATCACATTTCTTATAAAACTTTTACATGCAAAAGAATGAAGCTGGACCATTTTATTACACCATACACAAAAATGAACTCAACATGGGTTGAAGACCTGAATGTGGGCCCCAAAGCCATAAAGCTCCTAAAAGGAAACAGGTAGTAGTCTTTTAGCTACGGGCTTTGGCAGCATATTTATGGATATGTCTCCTCAGTTAAGGGAAACAAAACCAAAAATAAATAAATGGGACGCTACACCAAAATAGATGTTGGTGTAGCTACTCATTGGCACATTACTCCTGTGTGTTTTCTTCTTGCTGTCTGAAATGATCTCTTATCTGTTGTTTGCTGGCCGATAGCTCCATTAGCCTGTGGCCACAACTGGAGCATACCCCTGCTGCCTTGTTCATTTTGCGTCCCCAGGCCAAGGTGGGTGATTAATAACTTCTGAGTGGAGATTGGTCAAATGAGCCAGCTGGCTCCTGTCTTAGGTTTCACTCCAGATTTTCCAAAGAATGGAGGCCCTGAAAAATTAGAGTCATTCAGTTCAGTGCCTTCAAGTGGGCAGTTTGTGTCCCTGGCTCCTGCCTGGTAGATTGTCCTACTCTGGCTGACTGAGTTCCCTGCCCTTTCTCACTTCTTACTTCCTCTTGGGAGTTCCATCTGAAGTTGCTTTTTCAGTTCAGAGAATGACCTTGCCCAACAGGGTTCTACTCCACATGGTCTTAAGGCAACCAAGAACTCTTGCTTGGATCTCTCCTACTGAGCTACCAAAGTCAGTTTGTAGATGAGGAACGAGTCTAGTCCAGGGTCATGCCACAGATTGGGGAAGTTGTGGACTCCCATGTAGGTGCCCAATTTCCGACTGGAGTTTTCCCCACGCTGGGTGTTCAGTAGGAGAGAGGGCAGGATATTACACTGTGCTCCTGGGGAAGCCCAGGACCGAAATCTCAGCCAAGGGCCACATTCTTCAGAGGAACTTGCTCAACTAGTCCTGACAGTGGGAGTTGGCCCCTGCCTGATTATCTTACTACAAAAGGCTCCATGGACAAGGGGACAAGGCCGGTATAAGTGGAGATGAGGGGAAAGGAGAATAAGCCCACAGTGTTTTCTCTGAACCCACAGCAGCCTTGTTGTCTTTAACACAGATTATTTGATTGTCAGACCACTGAGCTCTTACATTATCCTGCGGACAACCAGATCTCAGGAATCAGCCAGATTATGTGAACTCTGGCAAGTTCCTAGACTCTCTCTTTCCTGAGATTGATTTCTTAGGAGACACTATTTTTAAGTATCAAGGATACAGTAGGATTCACCTTAGTCTCACTTTGTTTCCTGGAAAGGGAAATTTGCTCTTCTTCTTCTTCTTCTTTTTTTTAATGTTCACTTATTTTAGAGAGAGAGAGAGAGAGAACATGTAGGGGAGGGTCAGAGAGAGAGGGAGACAGAGGATCCGAAGTGAGCTCTGCACTGACAGCAGACAACCCGATGTGGGGCTGGAACCTATGAACCATGAGGTCATGACCTAAGCCAAAATTGGGCGCTTAGTCAGTTGAGCTACCCAGGCGCCCCTGCTCTTACTTCTTTTAAGTGCTAGTCAAAAGAAAGCAATCCTGAAAATAAGCGAACAAACTTATCATGTCAATACCCAGAACAGAACTTTTCAATTTAGTCTCCCCCAATTAATATTAGGGAGCTGCTTTGAGTGTGACTGTTTGGGAACACATGTGACATTACCCTCTGGTCTCTAAGCTCCTAGAGGACCATGACAAAATCACCCCCCTCTCTTTCTCCTGTGACACCTTGCTCATGATGAGCACTTAACCAAGGGCTAGAATTATCACTGAATGATGGATTCCAGGAGACATTCAGTGGATGAGTCAAAAAGATCAAAGAGAGAATTAGATGAAGCTCTGCCCTCCTAGCCTTATTCCTGAAAGTCACTCATCTTCCTGGCCTGATGTCCTTATGTTTAAAATGAAGACAACAAGACCTATCTCTCAGGGTTGTTATAGAGATAAACAAGGTCCCTTATGTGAAAGCATCTAACAGAGAGGGACCATGGTTGACCCACAGGAAATACTAGTTTGCTTCCCTTCCTCCTTCTTTCTTCCCTTCCTGCTGAGAGTTGGCCTCCTTTTCACTGTTGAGATCAAATCTCTGATAGTAGTGATAATCTAACAGGGATCACTGGTTATGTGTGTGTATGTGTGCATTAAGACTGGAAAGTGTTAACTGGCAACATTCATTCATAAAGAACTCACTTGGTCTGGGGTTGTAGTAGGGATGGGGAATCTTGTTCCCCAGTCAGCATCACTGTCTCTTTGTTTCATTAGCTCCTTGAGGCCATTGTCCAAAGAGAGCCCCCTGCAGTGAGCTCACCATGAATTTTCCAGCATCCTCAACAATTTAGCATCACCCATTCCCCAAAAGTATAATTGCCTTCCATATAGTGTTTTCAGTATTTCTAGTAATACAACTATGAATTAAATATAGGTACCTCTCTTTAAGGAACTTACCTTGAGTACAAGGAATTAATAGGAGGGGCTGAGAAGAGGCACTCCTTTTTGCCACCCCCAAGGCTGCGCACCTCTTGGAAAGACTCCATTTAGCTGATCATGCACACAGATATCCTTCTTTCTCACCACAGCCTTCCTGCTTTCTCACTCCCAGACTCTCAAAGTGCCAATTATTCACCCTTATCAGGACCACTAGACCACAGACATCCTCTCTCTCTATCTGTCCTTCTGCTTTTGCTTCCTTATTCAGCCAGTTTAGTTTCCATGTTCCATCTCTTCAACGATTTTCTTGCTGGTCTTCTCAACAGCCTCTCTCTTTTTCTTTCCTAGTACTTCCTAGGCAAAACCCCAGGCCTAGTTGTATTGATGGTCGGTTTCTTCTGCATCTCTACTGGGGCTGCTGGAGGCTGTTAAAGAAAACCACCTAGCCTCACAGATCACTGCCACCTGGATGCATGGGCACCACCACCCACTGGGCTCTCACATTGTCTGTCAGTCCTACAAAGCTCTCCCAGCCATGATTTCAAATTCTCACCATTGACCTCAAATCCTTACCCCACCTCTCTCCTTCATAACTTAGTCCTTGAAGACAGACACCCCCATGAAAGTTCCTTCAGCATTTCCTATCATGCTTCCAACCTGCATCCCACCCAACCAAGCAATCTGTTCTCTTATTGCTGGAGTGGGAGAGGTTCTTTATCCTTCCACCCAGGCCTGTATCCTTCTGACCCACTGTTGTATGATAAAGAGTTTATCTTGTTTTTTCCTTAGATACCTGTTAGGGAACTTCTGAAACCCTTGAAATTTCTGACTCTTGGCAGAGCCCCTAGAGAACTTCAGGATGGAAGCTACTCTCCAGAAAGATCAACCAGGTGATTAGAAGATTGGGGCTTT
Source organism: Cryptoprocta ferox (assembly GCA_028646485.1). Lineage (NCBI taxonomy): Eukaryota > Metazoa > Chordata > Mammalia > Carnivora > Eupleridae > Cryptoprocta > Cryptoprocta ferox. The sequence goes on along the minus strand of CM053576.1, from coordinate 96,544,416 downwards.
GAGCCACATGATGAGACCAGTCAACTCTTCCTCTCAGCCTCCTGGAAGGGCAGGAGACAGGGACTGGAGATTGAGCTCAATCATGTGGCCAAGGATTTAATCAAACATACCTCCATAATGAAATCCCAGAAAAACTCTAGATGCTGGAGCTTGGAGAAGCTTCCTTGTTGTTGAACACAATGATGTGCTGGGAGTGTGATGCATCCTGACTCCACATGGAGAGGGCAGGGAAGCTCTGTGTTCCCTCCTAGACCTCCATGTCTTGGCATTTGGCTGGTTCCCCTGATTTGTATCCTATATAATATAATAATAATGATAACAGCATTTTCCTGAATTCTTTGAGTCTTTCTAATGAATTATAAAACCCTAGGGGGTCTTGGGATCTTCTGAATTTATAGCCAGTCAGTCAGAAGTATCTGTGCCCTGGGGTCCCTTGAAGTGCCACTGGCACCTGAGGTCAGGACAGTCTTATTGGGCACCATGTCCTTTAACTTGTGGGGTCTACAATAACTCTGGGTGGTTATTGCTAGACTTGAATTGAAACACACTTGATTAGGGTTGTAATGGAATACCCATCTTCTCAAGGACCTTGCTGTTTTGGTATTTGTCTCTCTCTCATGTTCAACCTTTTACTCTCTACTGGCTCCTTCTCATCAGATCTTCTCATGCCTTGCTTATTTAAATCAAATCAAAACAAAACAAAACTGCTTTGTTTCTCTTCAAAAAGTGCTTTCACTTGTTTTTCCTCCCATTCCTCAGCCCTCAACACATTTGTTTCCTTCGTCCACTGGATCAAAACTTCTCTGATGAAGGCCATCCTTGTCCCCATAGTCAATGATCACTTTCAGCCTTTTAAAAAAAAAAAAAAACTTCTCAGCAGCATTTTACACTACTGATCATTTTCTTTTTAAGCCACAATCCCTCCTGCCCCAGTTTCTGCAATACCACCCTGGTTTCTGTTGGCCACTCCTTTCCCAGTCTCCTATATAGTCTTCTGTTAATCCCTTAATTATGTCAAACTGCACCTATTGTCCACTTCCCACCCTCTTCTTTGATTCCTAGCCTGTGAAAGTCTCACCATCTACCCAGATACCTAGAGCATCGCCTTGAGCCCTTTACTTTGTTCACCACTCCAACCTCAGGTCTAATAACCACATGCTTGGTTCCTTTTACTTCCCAAGTATCTCATGTCTCCATGCATTTACACCCTCTGCTTCTGTTGCTCCCAAGTCCAGATGACAACCTCCAGCTCACTTCCTCAGTAGTCTCCACTGTTTCTAGTTTTGTGACCCTTTGACCTGTTCTCCTATAGCCAGAGTGATATTTCTAAAACAGATGCAGTCATGTAGAGCCAGAGCCTATGTGGGACTTGCCCTTTGGCAAGTGCCAGTGACTTTTGTTGAATGAATGAATAATGAATAAATGAATGAATGAATGAATGCTATGCCCTTCTTTAAGACCTTTCAGGAGTTTCCCATGGCTCTTAGAGTCCAAGCTCCTGGTCACAGTCTATGCCTGTCTTGATCTGGCTCTTGCACACTCCTCTTTTTGGCCCTGAATGTATTATGCTCACCTTTCTTCTATCTGGAACACCCTTCCCTTCCTTTGGCTGGGTAACTGTTATTCATCCCTTACATCCCGGCCTTCACGGGCTTTTTCCTGCCCCACCTGCCATATGTCCTAGTCACTTCCTGTTCTACCTAATATATACTGATTACATTGTATTGCATTTGTTTGCAGTACTGATTTACACACCCATTAGCAGTATCTCAATATCCCCATTCCCCATTCTTGGCAAACACTTGGTGTAGCTAAACTTTAAAAATTTTGACAATGTATTTGGTGTCAAATGATATCTTACTATGCTTTAATTTCCATTTCTCTATTAAAATTTTTTTTTTGTTTTAGAGAAAGAGAGAGAGAGAGAGCCTGAGCAGGGGAGTGGTCAGAGAGAGAGAGAGAATCTTAAGCAGATTCCACACAGAGCTTTATCCCACAACCCTGGGATCATGACTTGAGCAGAAATCAAGAGTTGGACGCTCAACCAATTGAGCCACTAAGGCGCCCCCCATTTCTCTAATTTTTAATGAGTTGGAGTGGTAGTGTGGAGCATCTTTTCAAATATTTCTAGTCATTTGTATTTACTCTTCTATGAAAGCATATATTTTTCCTGCTGGATTTTTAAAAAATATATTCGTAGGAGTTCTTTATATATTACAAATACTAATCTTTTGTGAAATGTATATGTTGCAAATTTTATATCCCGGTTTGTGGCTTGCCTTTCCACTTTTTTAATGGTATCTCTTAATGAAAAAAAAAAAGTTTAACATTCAAAATGAGGTCAAAGTGATCAGTTTCCCTTTTATCGTTTATGCCTTTCGTGTCTGGTTTAAGAAATCTCTCCCTGCCCAAAATCACAAAGATGTTGTATTATATTTTGTTCTACAGGTTTTAAAGTTTTGCTTTTCACATTTGTGCCTTTATTACATTTAACTGACCGCTTCCTCTGCTGGAGAGTGGCTGCACAAGGATAGGAGGTATGGTCTTGTTTCATGCTGGTCCCCAGAGCTCTGTGTAGTGACTGGTACCTAGGATCAGTGACTGAATGAATGATTGAATAATTGAAGGTAGAAACTTGGTAATGTGGGAATTCAGAGGGAGAGCAAGAGGTACCTTTGAGAAGGCAAAGGAGATAAAGCAAGATAGTGGTTCTCAATCCTGGGTTTACACTAGAGTTCCTTGGGGGGGGGGTATTAAAATGTGGAGGGCTCTACTGCAGAGATTCTTTGTGATTGGTCTGAGCATGATCTGGGCATTAAGTGATCCTAATGTGGTGTCAGGGCTGAAAGCTGCTAGATTTCGTGGTAAAATAATGCTGTGGCCAAGCGAACAGAAGCTGGGCTCAGTAGACTTGGGCTTGAATTTCAGCCTTGTCACTGACTAGCTGTGTGTCCTTATACTCTTTGAACCTGCTTTCTTTACCTACAAAATGGGTGTAGTAACAGCTGCCTATCATGGTAGTTATGAGAGTTAGAGGAGGTAAATGTGTTTCCAGAATGAAGTGTGTTCTTAATAATTTGTAGTACGTATGTGTGCATTATTTATATTTTTCACAGAGGAGATGACATTTGAGCCAGATCTTGATGCCTGCATGAAATGTAAGCATATGGTGATTGAGAGAGAAGGGCAGTTCAGGTTCAGGGGGATGAGAAGAAGACATGTGGGGGAGAGTGAGCAGACAGTTAGCACTGCCAGAGAATGCAAGAAAGAGAGAAGTGGGGAATCTGCCAGAGGAGACAGGTGATGGCCAGGTGCCAAGGGTATGGCTTCTCAGAGGTTCCTATGGGCACTGTTGTCTTCAGCAAATCTCCAGCCTAGCCCTAAGTGAGCAAGGATTCTGGATTTTTTTCCTCTCTCTCTCTCTCCCTTCATTCCCAGACTAGAGCAGTGACTGATTTTTAGGAGGCAAGTCAAGGCAGAGTGGCTGTGGGGATCAAGGGGGCATAATACAAGAATGCTCACATATTCTCTTACTGAATTCCTACCTTAGTACCCCATCTACTCCAAGGCAATGCCCAGTGGGGGTTATTCTTTCTCCCTCTCCCATATGCCTAGATTATCTTTTTTTCCATCTCTATTGTATTATTTATCACAACTGTTCTGTGCCACAGTTTTCCCACTCTGCATCTGCCTTTCCTCTTTTCTAGATCTCGAGTGTTCCTGGAGGTTTAGATCATTTCCTTTTTATTTACTTGTTTTCCAGAGTATAGAGAGTGCTTAATACATAAACTGTATTTAAATGGGTATTGATTTAAATAAAATTTTATTTAAATGGTTACGTTGCACATCTAATTGGCTCCTGGATCACTACATTCTTTTCTAGAATAACCAGGGATGGGGAACTGAATCAAAGGCAGGGCTACGCCAGGTAGAAGTGCATAAAACCTTCTCCCTTGCTGCTGAAAAAGAATGGAAGGTGGCAAAACAAAACGTTCCACTTTTAGAAATGTAAAAAACGTGACCCTTGTCACACCTAGGTGTTATTTTGCTGAGAAGTAGCTGCTTATGTCTTGTGACTGCATTGTTTACCCAGATATGTATTTATCTCCCATATGAGGAATGGAGGACAGGAATTTTGCTGATGCACACTCCTGAAAGGGAAGCCAATATTCAGAGAATTTCTATCATGCAGTTTTTGAAGAATTGTTTTGCATTTTTTTAAACATTTATTTAAATTGGTGGTTTACTTAGTTGTGAAGCCTGATAAAATGTTTGGGATAGTCTCATACTGATGGCTTTGGTTTTTAGAAAAGTTCTTATTTCGAGCAATCCTTAAACAACATGGTCATTTGTTTCTTAAGACCTATCTTCTGTTGGGGTAGTAAAACATTATCATTGCTGTGCAGAAAAATGCTTATCCTTTTGTCCTCTGTAGCTGTGTATAAACTTAGCTTGTCCCCTAAACTAAATCCAGTGGGTAAAGTGCGATGTACTAAGAAAATGGGTGGGACAAAACAATCTCTCTTTTATTTGCTGTGTTGGAAATCACATATCCATCAGGAGGCTGTTCTGACCGATCACAAACAACTCTTGTGAAGTGATGAAAACAAGAGTTAACAGCACCAATTTGCATTTTTAAAGAAACTTAAGCATTTTTTAGATGGATGATTGGTTGGGTAAGCTGATAGATTTATAATTTGGGGAAGAGTTGGCTGTTGCCCTTAGTGGTTTGACTTATTTCAAAGTTATACCTACTTTTGTTGTGAAATAGTCTGGATTCTCCAAAAAAAAAAAAAAAAAAAGTTGGCTTGGGGTGCCTGGGTGGCTCAGTCAGTTGAGTGGCTGACTTTGGCTCACGTCATGATCTCATGGCTCATGACTTCCAGCCCCGCGTTGGGCTCTGTGCTGACAGCTCAGAGCCTGGAGCCTGCTTTGGATTCTGTGTCTCTGGCTCTCTCTGCCCCACCCCCCACCCTGCTCGTGCTCTGTCTTAGTCTCTCTCTCTCAAAAGTAAATAAACATAAAAAAAATTAACAACAACAACAACAACAACAACAAGTTGGCTTGTATAATGCTGAGCTATATCTGAAAGAGGAGGACTGAGAAATAATTCGAACAAATTTAGAGATGGACACTACTGACATCTACTTCTGTCCTAACTGGCCGCTCAGATATAGACAGGAGGGGATAAGAGGAGTAAGAATTCAAAAGTAGGTGCTGAGCTATGTGTGATCTAGTTGATTTACAACACTGGGAAGACTGGGACAACAGACCTCCAGGAAGAAGGGCGTGCATTTATTGATCACACTACATGAAGGGCACTATGATAAGCACTGGAAAAATGAAGCCTGAGTAAGAATTGGTATCTGATCTTAAGAGGCTGAAGGTTTTGGGGAAGACAGACAAAAATATTTAATAAAAATATTTAATGTTCTAAATGCTCTGATGGAGTTGCGTGCAAGAGATCATGAGACGGGCTGGTTGATTGAGTCTGGGAGCACAATGTGAGAACACATTCCTGAGCAGCTGCTACTGGTACTGAGTCTTAAAAGAGGAATAGTACACAAAAGGGGTGAGGTATATCAGGCAAAAAGATTTCAGGTAGGGTCTCTGCAGGAAGTGATGAAAAATGAGACTAGGAAGTAGGCAGGGACCAGATTAAGAAGAGTCTCATTGTAGGGAGGCAAAGGTGATCTAAGTGACACAGTCAGTTTTGCATTTCATTTTCACACTCTAGTATAGAAAAAGCTAGAGCTGGGTCAGACTTGAAGCAGGGAGACAGAAAGTCTGGGGGGAAGTGATGAGGCCCTGAAACAAGGCAGCAGTGGTAAGGAGAGAGTGGAAGAGATAGAATTGAGATTTTTTTTCCGAAGTAAAATCAGAATGGACTTAGCGACCAATTGGATATGAGTGGGGGTTCAGGAAGCAAAAGTTGAGGATAACTCTGAGACTTCTAGACTGACCTACTAAAGTGGGATTATCTACCACCACCTGGAAGCCAGAGGGATGATCAACTTTGTTTGTTTGCTTTGGGGGGAGTGATATATAAGGAGTTATCGTATTAAAGTTTGGATACGTGAATTTCGTATCTCTTTGGGATTTATGAGTAAATCTCCCCATATGGCAATTGAATATGTCTGTCTGGGATGAGGAAATAAGAAGAACAGTTTGGCTGGTGATACACAGGTGGAAGTGGTCATTGTATTTCCCAGAACGTAGAGAGAGTAGCTGAATGGAGAGGGCAACCCTGAAGGAGTTGGGTGAGGAGCTAGAGGAATAAATGCTCTCATCTTTCACACCTCTGCCTTCTGACTTCCTCTCAGTTCCTCCTGTTGGCTAAACCCAACTGAAAGACAGCAGGGGAGCCCAGTGGATGTAGTCCCATAAAGGTCAGCCTCCTAGGGAGCAGAGCAGGATGGAGAAGGGTGATGTAGGATTTGGGGGTTCAAAAGGAATATATCCAGGACAACCACTATCTGAGGGCAGGTAGTGCAAGAATTGTCGGTAAAGGAGACTGAGGAGCCAGAGGTCAAAGAAAAACCAGGTGACTCAGAAGCCAAAGGAAGTAGAAATAGCCAATGGTGCCCAATGCTGAAGATGTCAGGCAAAACAAGGATTGAATCTATTAGGTGTGGCAATTAGTAGACCTTCACAGAAGTAGTTTTAATGGAGTAGTAGAACCAGGAGTCAGCCAGTTAAAGTGGATTAAGAAATAAAAAGGATTTTCATTTCTAGCAATAGGGATGACTAATATAGAGCAATTTCTCCCAGTAAAAGTCATCTGAAAAAACTGGATAAACTAATTTTAACTAAAATAGTTCTAAAAGCATGACTGAGCTGATGAGAGAAACAATTTGATGCCAGGTGTAATGGGGAAATTATTCTGCAGCCAAGGGTAAACACAAGAGGAGTTGGTTTGTTGCAGAGAAACAATACTTAGAATGATGGCAGACTCTTCGACAGTGATAGTAAAGCCAGCAAACAGTGCAATATTTTCATAGTATTATGAGTGAATCCTATCAACCTAGGGTTGTGTACCCAGTGAAACTATCTTTCAGGAACAAGAACCTATGCAAAGATATTGGTGATGAGAGGATTCATACCAAAGAACTTTATTAAGGCAACTTTGAAGGGTGGTACTACAGGGTGGGGAAAATGACCCCAGGAAGGCCTGGGATATAAGAAGAGATGGCAGGCCAAGAAAATGTTCAACTTTTGGATAAAGCTAAACAAATATTAACTGTTTAAAATGATCATAAAATGTCTAATTTGTGAAGGAACTACAGTAGGTTTGGAGAGGGAAGAGATTGGGGTTAAAGCATTCTGTGGTTCTATTTTGTTCTAGAAGAGAGGGAAAATATTGACAATTTGATTTTGTTAAATTATATGTGATGTTAAAAGTTCATGGAGGTAAGCGCCAAAATAATAGAGATAAAATATATAATTTACAAACCAGTAAACAAAATATTGACATAAGAAAAACAAAGTGAAGCAACTCCAACCATCTAAGAAAATAGAAAAACAAGAAACAGAAAAAGGGGACAAATGGCACAAAATAAGACAGTAGAAAGAATTAAAATATATGAAAAATCACCATCAAAGTAAGTGAGCTAAACTTATTAGTTAAAAGGCAAAGATTATCAGACTGGATATAAGAAATTAGAGCTGTGTTTTATCACAGAACACATGAAGATACAACATAATGATACATAGCAACGTAAATATATAACATAAAGATACAAAAAGTCAGAAAACAATGGTAAAAAGAATATATGTTAGGCTAGTTTTAATCAAGATAAAGCTGTTGATTAATAAAAAAATAAATAAGCATTAAGACAAATAGCATTACTAGAGATAAATAGGTTTACTCATATTGATTAAAAAGCCCTACAAAGATATGTAATTTTAAACATGTATGCACTAATAATGTACAAAAAAAAACTAAAGCAAAAAAAATGACAGATCCACAAGGAGCCACTGACAAAGCCACCAATATATGGGAAATTTTAATACACATGTCTTATTAATTGATAGACAATGCAGACCTACATCAGTAGGGAAATAACAAGCTTGATTACCTGGAATGTGGCACCCCACAACTGGTGCAAGTCTCTCTGTGAAATGAAGATAGGAAGAACTTCAGCCAAATGGAATATGTTTTTAGGAGCAAATGTGATAAACTGCTTAAGATACTTTGTACAGAGCCTAGCATGTATTAAGTACTTGATAAGTGTTTGATAAATATTTGTAATTTGTTCCTTGAAGATGCCACTGGGGGACCTTTGAGAACCAAATTAAAAACAAACCAACAAACCCTGTCCCCTTTAAGAGTCATTGATAGGTAGAACCCCAGAGGCCAGGTCTGACTGAAGACTACAGAGAGATGGCTGAGGGCCTGGGGGATGGGGGCACCAGTATGACCTGGGGCAGGACTAGGAAGAATCAAAGAGGGCATAGCAATGAGACTGAATATGCTCTAAGCCATGCAGTCATAAGGATTCACCAAAACTCAGACTGTAATTTTATTTATTTATTTAATTAGTTATCTTAATTTACTTTATTTTTTATTAGATTGTAATTTTTTTTAAGTGAGGATAGGGGTAGTTCTGGGAATTTCAACAAGAGCTTTGTTAACTGCGAAAATCAGGGGGTGGGGGGCTGAGGGAAGCCATCTGAGGAAGCTCTGTGAGTCCATCTAACAAACCCTTGCATCAACACAGCTTGCCCTCTTTCCCTTGTACCTTCTAGAGAATCCTCCCCAAGCCACTAGTGCCAGGGTCATCCCCACATAGTCACAGCCCCTCAGCTCCTGGAACAATATAAGGAAGCCAGCATCTTAAGAGATTGTATTAAAAATCATACTGCTTGGCAATATATCATTATCTTACCCCAAGCCTGGTTTGAGGAGGAGAATGCTCATTGGTAGTTGCTACCCGTGATTATGGCAGCTTCTTCAATCTCCTGACCCACACTCTTCTGTATTTGTTTTTCCAGGGCTTCATCTCTTCTGATAGCCTTTCAGTTCAGAGTGTCCCACTGAGTTATTCCAGTCCTGGAAGTTCCTAACATTTCTAAATGACAAAGGGGCCTGATGTATGGGAGTGCAAGTTAGGTCCTGGTGACAGCATGCTTTGGAAACATTTAAAACTCTCCCAGCCTGGAGAGAAAGTCTGTGAAAAGATTGACATTTCCACAATTCCAGATTTATATAAAAAGATGACATTAGCAGTGAGTTGGAGGTGGCTCACACTGGGCTTGGGTTTCCAACTGTGGCTTCTCACTTAGATCCTTATAAAATGGCTCTAGCTTGTTGGGTCACATTCTGAGGACCAGCTTGGGGACTACAGAATACAGTAATGGGAGATGCCACTGGCACCTGCTTGATGCCTACTCTGAGCATGTGGAGGCTGGAGTGTGGCTTTTAAAAAGATTCTCAGAGTTTTACCTATCTTGAAATAGCTCTACTTGAAGAATTTAAATAGCTAGACAAGGTAACTATTCAGCAGGTCCAAGGATCTCCCAGGTGGAGATGGGAGTGGAAAAGTGATGTAGTATATGTAAGTTTTTCTCTGAGATAAGCTGGGAGGATATTCTCAGAGAACATACCCAATCCTTGAAACTTGAGCCATCCAGGAAACCTTGGACTAGTAGGGTAGTCATACCTGCGGAAGCCTAGGAATTCCTAGATCACTCATCTCCTTTAATTCCCACGGCAATCCTGTGTTAAGGAACTCTGACTAGTAAACCTCCAAGTATTTGCGGGCAATGGGGTGGTGGTGTGTTTGGCCTAGGGGTGCAGCGGGGCTTTGAGGTGAAAAGGCAGTTGGTTCTAAACTTAATCATTTAATTTATTGTTTCTGAGTGTTCCGATGCAATTAAACTCAGGTACA
>CM053576.1:96495988-96534026 GCA_028646485.1 Cryptoprocta ferox | reverse complement strand
TTTTTTTATCTCTTCTTTAGAGACAGTTCTATGAGCATTTTCAGTCTCTTTCTCTTCTCCTTGTCTCTTCGAGGCTCCTCGCACTCTCCCTGTGTTGGGCTGGGGCTCCCACCCCTCCGCAGCTTGGGGGCCCGGCCCATCCTCCAATTTCCCCAGTTTGCACTCACTCACTCAGGCATCTTTGAGGTTGTCTTCTTTCTGGGATCTGTATGTTCTCTTCAGTATTGTCTCTTCAGTCCTTCTCAGTTTGATAGATGTGGGCGGGTGAAGATTACAGAGCTCCTTACTTCTCTGCCATCTTGCCCTTCCCCCTGTTTTTCATCCTTTTAACAGGACCATTTGCAGAGAAATTATTTTAATTTTGATGAGTTCCAAATTATCAGTTTTTCCTTTTATGGATCATGTTCTTGGTGTCAAGTCTAAGAATTCTTTGTATAGTTCTAGGTACCAAAGATGTTCTCCATTTTTTTTTCTAGAAATTTTAGTTTTATATTTTCTATTTAAGTCCATGATGCATTTTGAGTTAATTAAAAAATTTTTTAGTGTTTATTTATTTTTGAGAGAGAGAGAGACAGAGCATGAGTGGGGGAGGGGCAGAAAGGGAGAGAGAGAGACACAGAATCTGAAGCAGGCTCCAGGCTCTGAGCTGTCAATGCAAAGCCCAACGCAGGGCTCGAACTCACGAACTGTGAGATCATGACCTGAGCTGAAGTCAGACACTTAACTGACTAAGCCACCCAGGTGCCCTGAATTAATTTTTATATATGGTTGAGGTTTAGGTTGAGGTTAATTTTTTACCTATGGATGTCTAATTGTCCAGCACCATTTATTGAAAAGGGTATCTTTTCTCCACTGAATAAAGTAATTCTACTTTTGCTACTTAGTAAAAAATTAATTGGACGTACTTGTGTGGGTCCATTTCTGAGTCCTCTATTCTGTTCCATTTATCTATGTGTCTGTCCCTCTACCAATACCACATTGTCTGAATCACTGTGGCATTATAGTGGCTTTAACATTGGGAAGAATGTTTCCTCCTATTTCTACCATTAATCATGATTAAAAATAATTCCTCGGACTATGTGATTTTTTTTGGTTATTTGGTTTTTTGTTTTGTTTTGTTTTGTTTTTTATTAGGGGGAGGTTTGGGGAAAGAGATTCCATTCTTATGTTCACAAACTAATTTTTTTCTCCAAATTATTTTCATCCCGGAACAAGAAAATCTGATTGGAAAAAAGCTTATAGAACCGTGTGTCTGAAATAGAAGTAAATTGGCCAGGTGTGAAACCTTTAGCTGGAGGAAGTTGCATGGACTTTATGTCCACTCTCTTGGCTTCTTATAGGCCTTCTTCATGCCTATCAGATTTCATAGGATATTCTGGGTAGTAGAAGTTATAGTAATCCTGACTTGTGTGTAAATGGAGTGAGTTTAACCTTAGTGAAATAGCTTAAACCAAAGGAGAGGCCTTCGGGATCCATGAACTTTCTAAACAAAGGCTGTTGTATTAGTTCCAAGGATATATAACACCAAATATAGTTCCTGGTAGGCATGACAGGTGATATAATTGAAAGAAATGGATTGGGATAAGAAAGAAACCCAAGCACCATCTGAAGGGGACATTTACCACTCTGCTCTCGGCCTCTGTGGAAACAAAGCCTTAATATTGCCAGATTTAAAAAAAATAGCCAAAAATCTAGATTTCTAAAAATGTGAACCCTCATGGCTTTGAATGTGGGAATCACTCAGTATCTTAAAATAACACTGGGTGCGCCAGATGAACTTGTCTGTGACTCTAATCTTTCCCAAGGGTGGCCAGTTTGCAACCTTTGCTACTCATCTGGGTCAGCAGACAGTGTTTTGTTTGTATTGCCAACCGTGAAGGTAATGTGTGATTGGTCAAGCAATTATGTGCTCAGTGTCTAGTCTGTTCCCAAAGAGTTCAAGGTTACATAAAAACAGTTTATTTGCCCATGCAGATCTTGCAATCTTGTTTACACTGTTCATTTACTTTGCAAATCTTTCATGTTTTATTTTAAGCAGCCAGAGCTGAGGAAAGCTTTAGCCCAGTCTCTTTCTATCGATCTATTAGACTGTGTGAAATTTGATTATCTTGTATTGACTGAGAGCCAATGGGTGTGATTCCTTTTCTAGGTGTGGTGGAGAGCCAGGGATGGAGGCTGACAGGTATGTGTGTGCGTGTGTGTGTGTGTGTGTGTGCATGCGCGCATGCAATGTTGGGGAAAGGGGATGCAGAAGGCAATACTTAGGTGTGCAAAACTTAGTCTAAGTCAGCATCAGGAGGTCCATGAAGTTAAAACTATTTTTATAACAATTTAAGGCATTATTACCCTTTCTCCCTCTCATTTTTAAATGTGTGTCCAGAGAAGTGTTCCAGAGGCTCTATCTATGACATATGAATTGCTCTGATGGCTAATGAAATATGTGTATATTGTGTTTTAAATTGTTTTAAAACAAACTTCTTTGTGATCTTAATAATATTTAAGAGTAAAAAGAGGTCTTGAGATCCAAGAGTTTAAGGACTGCTGGTCTAGGGCAGTGGTTGGTCAACCCTGGCTCTGTATTAGAGTCATCCAGGGAACTTTAAAATTAGTACTTTAAACTGATAAGAACAGATACTGCACTTGATCTTAGCCAAAAGGCCAAGAAGCAATTAAATTGGTACTTTAAATTAGCTTTAAATTAGTACTTTAAATTAGGTTGCCTGAACCTCATCCCAAACCAATTGATCGAGAATTTCTGTAGATGGGAAGTTATCATTATTGCCACCCCCACACCCACCCCCCTCCCTGTCATCATCATCATTACTATTACCATTATCATCACTATCATCATCATCATCATCATTACTATTTCCACCACCACCATCATCATCATTAATATTTTCATCACCATCATCATCATTGTTGTCATCGTTATTATCATCATCTTCAACATCATCACTATCATCATCATCATCATCATCATCATCACCATCACTCCACCTATGAACTGTCCACCGTTGCTCAGGCCCTGTGCTACGTGCTGTACCTCTGATACAATTGCTCAGAGAGACCAACATGATCTTACTTTACAACAGGAGAAGTTTGGGTCAGAAAAGCTGAGGTGAATAAGTTCACAGAGCTAGAGCAGAAGCCAGGATTCAAAACCAGTTCTTGCTTTATCCATGCTCCCTGTCTTTGCACTACTGAAACTTGTGGAATTATGCTTTTATTCCTCCAACTCCACAGTATATTTTGATAGATTTTTATAAACAAACTGACTACGAAGCAGTAATTAGCTTATGTTTTAAACCATGTGTTAAAACCATGCAATGGTCAGTCATGACTTCTGCTTAGTACAATATCATCAGACCACACAGCACAGAGCTGACACAATTCCACCTAAAAGGAGAGAGACCTGATCTTGGGGTTAACTTGGAAGGCCTTCATGTGGTTAAATATGTATTTTTCCCTGACATTTTGCAATACTCTTCTCAGTATCATGACACCCCTACCTCACAGCTCTTAGTTGGATGGACCTCAAGCTGAGCACAATACATGAGTAGATGAAGGGAGGAATATGAAACCTTACACTTTTTGCTGAATTCTGAGCAGTGGAATGCTCTGGGTGTGCCCAAAGCCTTATCTTGCATATAGATCTTCAGGAACAATTTATTTTAGTTTCTGTCAGGGAGCTGGCTTTATGGATGGAGTGGGGGAAGAAAGAAAGTGGGTGCCATGAGCTCTCTGTTTCTGGGGCAGTGATCCTTTTCCTCTATGTGGAAGGAGAGCATGGTGATTAAAGGCACACAGAGGAGGTGCGGTAAGACATGCTAACTTGCCAGATATAGAGATGCAGCAATTCTCACAGTCCTCATTGCTCTGCCTTTGCTCTGCTTTTGCTTATTCTAACATTCCTAATGAACAGTATGACCCCCCAGAGAGCTACTACCTCCCCTCTCGGGCTAGCTAAACCCTTTAGATCTCAGTTCAAGAGTCGCTTGCTCAGAGAAGCCTCTCTCTCCCCTGGCCTAAAATCCCTATGGTAAGCTGGGCCCTTCTCCCTCACAGCACTTGTCCTAGGAGTTGTTCATCTGCCTGGGTGGAACTTTGATTGACATTTGTATCTCCCACTAGACTACAATTCCCTCAAGGGTAGAGACAGTGTCTGCATTTGCTCACCATCTTTATTTCCAGCACTTAGCACCATGCCTCATGCAAATAAGTTTTTGAAAATGAAATGAATTAATGTGTGAATGAATGAGTTTAGCAGTGGTGAAAATGCAACTACAGTTTGTTGTTGTTGTTGTTGTTTGGTTTTGTTTTTAGTATTGGATTCCTCCCTGATGCTGTTGTTCTCCATGTTCAGGGTCATGTCACATGTATAATGGTTTCAAAGCTGTTCATGTGTGCTCCATACTCCATGGGATACAACTTTACCATCTGCGTGCAGGGCCCATGTATGGTTTCTTTGCCTTTGGTCTTACACACTTCACTCATTTCCAGAGTTGCAAGACATACAGTTTTGAAATCATCACCAAACAGTTAAATTTTTGAGCACAAATTTTTTAATACTTGCTTTTATTTTAAGTTATATATATTTGGTACTTTCCTACTGTTATATAATTAGACATTCTAACAGTTTCTCCCCATCTACCTGCTGTGTGCATGGGCCCCTCTTAGGGGATGAGGGCTACAGGCTCCCTGAAGTTTCCAAAAGCTCCTATGTGAGTGAGTTTGGAATGTAAGATGCATTTTCTGACAGGAAAAAAAAATGTAACACGTGACGATTGACTTCCCAGTCTCACCCACAAAATCCCACTCAGTTCCTTATTTACTCCCAGCTGCAATAGTGGCATTTCACTAATCTCCAACTCCATGGAGAACACTATTTCTCTGGGGGAAAAAAATCCAAATTCCACGTGCATTTTTAAGATTACCTTTTGTCAAAGACTGGACGTTCCTTGAAGCAAATGGTACTACAGTGGGACTTGCAGAAGTATCCTGATACAGGCGGAGAACACACTGGAGCTTCCCTTTTGGTAGTGATGAACTTGGCAATTTGGGAATGAAGGCGAAATAAGGGTATTTTCAGATAAAGGAAAACAGAGGGTGCCCACTGCTGGATGTCCTGCAGGAAAGGAAACTGGAGATAAGCGCTATCAGTACACCTTTAGAGATGATGAAAACGTCCTCTGTATTTGCTGTGCCATAGCCATTAGCCACTGTGGCTACCGAGCACTTGAAATGTGCCTCTAATGAGGCCAATTTTAAATTTTGTTCAGTTTTACTTACTTTACATTTAAATAGCCACACGTGGCTGGTGGCTACCATATTAGAAAATGTGGTTCTAAACTATGTACTTCAGGTATAAAGAAAATGATCCCAAATGGAAGATATAGAGATAATAAGAAATGAAGAACAAAGATTACTAAATACGTGGTCAAAAGGAAATTAACACTCATGCTATGAAATAATAATAATAATGATAATAAAATATCATGTAGTTTTGAAAGTATATGGAATTTAAACATATGACAGTAGAAGCATATAAATTGGAAAAAAATTGGGGTGTGTGGGTGGCTCAGTTGGTTAGGCATCTGACTCTTGATTTCTGCTGAGGTCACGATCTCACAGTTCATGAGTTCAAGCCCCATGTCAGCCTCTATGCTGAGGGTATGGAGCCTGCTTGGGATTCTCTATCTCTCCCTCTCTCTCTGCCCTTTCCCTGCTCACGTGATGTCTCTGTCTCTCTCAATATAAATAAATAAACTTGAAAAAATTTTAAATTGGATAAAGTTGGGGTAAATGGATGTGTTCTATCATCCTTGAATTGTCTGAGAGGAGAATAAGGTTATTCATTAGCATTAATCTTATGGATACATGGGGTACTTCTAGGATAAGCACCGAAAGAGTTGAAAATAAGTATAGAGGTATATACATTTCAGATTAATAGGGAGAGAAATGGAATGATAAAAAATATTCAAGCCAAAAGAAAGCAAGAAGGGGCAGGAGAAACAGAATAGGAGTAATGAAAAAAGCACCATAACTGTAGTAGGTTTTTAAGCCCAAATGCTTTGTTTCATTGATTTCAAGACATACAAGGGGTGCCTGGGAGGCTCAGTCAGTTGAGTGTCCTACTTCAGCTCGTGAGTTCTCGAATCTCATGGTTCATGAGTTCAAGCCCCACGTCGAGCTCTATGCGGACAGCTGAGAGCCTGGAGCATGCTTCAGATTCTGTGTCTCCCTCTCTCTCTGTCCCTCCCCTACTTGTGCTCTGTCCTTCACTCTCTCTTAAAAATAAATAAACATTAGGGGTTCTTAGGTAGGTCAGTCGGTTAAGCATCTGGCTTCGGCTCAGGTCATGATCTCATGGTTGGTGAGTTCAAGTCCCGCTTCAGGCTCTGTGCTGACAGCTCAAAGCCTGGAACCTGCATTGGATTCTGTGTCTCCCTCTCCCTCTGCCTTCTCCCATTCACTCTCTGTCTCTATCTCTCAAAAATAAACATTAAAATTTTTTAAATAAATGAACATTTAAAAAAGACACACATTTACTCATATTCTTACATTTCTGAAATTGGGAAGCATGTGGCGAGCTGTTGAGCCCTGTCAGGTTGTGCTAACTACTCAGAGTTCTTTTTCTTGGTCATCAGCTGAGTTTTGTGGGTCATTGTTATTACACGTGTTGAGTTTAATTTCTGCTGAAAAACGTTTCAGAAAGGTGCCCTCTGACTTGGCATGGAAACTGAGTAGTGGGTAAACAGATAATTTTAGTGAAACTTTTTTTTTTTTTTTGCAAATACCAAGTACTTTCAGAGACCAACAAAGAAGTTACCCACAAGTAGATGAAGCTCTTTATACTTTGTTTCTGAGATATGTTCAGGTACAAGAAGAGAAATTGCCAAATCCCTTGGAATTTGAAGCTTGGAGAAGCTTGTATGATTGATCTGTGCCCTTAATAGGGCTGTCGTTGAGATGTTGTGTCATGGTTTCATTGGTGGCGTTTCTCTTTCTTATTGATCTATAAAATTTTGGTGTGTCTCATAATCCATGATGTTTTAGAGTTGATATAAGTGGTTTCTATGATAATGTTGATTACACAAAGCAGAAAGAACTGAATTATATGCTGTTTGCAAGAGATACATCTAAAACATAAGGGTGGAAGACATTGAAAGAAGAAGGATGAGAAAAGATATGCCACACAAATACTAATTAAAAGGCTTCTGTAGCTGACAAGGTAGGCTTTAAGACAATAAGCATTCCTAGAGATAAAGAGGATTTCTCCTTAGAGATAAAAGTCTCAGAGCACTAGAGAGATATAAAAATTATAAATTTGTACGCACCTAATTAACATGGCTTCAAAATGCCAAAATCAAGATCAAATAAGAAATCTACAGCATAGTAGGAGATCTTAATATCCCCCTTACATAACTGATAGAACAAAAGATATCAGTGAGGGTAGAGAACATCTGCTCAATAGAATTAATACATCTGACCTCATGGTCATTTATAAATTACTGTACATAACAACTACAGAATACATGTCAAATATTTACATGCAGACATTGGTGGAAAAAATGTAAGGTTGAAAGGAGCAGACTGAAGGCAGCTGGGTGGCTGAGTTGTTAAGCGTCTGACTTTTGATTTTGGCTCAGGTCATGATCTCAAAGTTCGTGGGATGGAGTCCCACATCGGGTTCTGCGCTGACAGGGATGGAGTCCCACATCGGGTTCTGCGCTGACAGTGGGAAGCCTGTCTGGGATTCTCTCTCTCCCCCTCTCCCTGCCCCTCCCTATCTCTCTCTCAAAATAAATAAATTTTTTTTTTTTTTTTAAAGAAAGGGAGCAGACTGGCAGTCAGGAGATGTTAGCTAATAGCAATACTAATCATGGGATTGCAGCCATCCTTTTACTAACTTCCAAAGGCTCCTTACAGCAAACATGAATTTACATCATTTCCTCTACTTTCTTACCCTATGTTCTGTTCTGGATTGTGTCCTACTCACTGCTTAACACTGTGGACTCTTAAAAGTTGCCAGTCTCCTGAACCTCATGCCAACAATGAGGCCTTGCTGACGGGCCTCTCGGATGCTGGTTGGATGGTCTGCTGGATATGCAGCTACCACCTGACCTGGATTCCTTATTGCTGTGCCCCTCGCATCTGTTGGGACTTGGTGCTACCTGTGTGGAACCCACTTCCCATCTTCCCCCACGAAATGCTCACAGACACAGTGCATTCCCATGCTCCCGTGGCTACTGTGTCCTGGACTGCAGGCTGAATGTCTCCTGTGGGCATCTGCAGCTGGCTCTTTTTTTCTAGCACTGTCTGACCCCTCAGGCATGGCTAGTTCTACAGCAGGGAATTCACCTTGCTGCCTCTTCTGCTGTATGGGGCTGGGAAAATTATGAGAAGTGCCAGCATCCTATGGTGATGCAGGATGCAGGAATCGAACTAATTTCAGTAACATTCGAATTCTTTGACTGTTGGATGACAGAATTTATACTTGGCTGGGTTTCCCATTTTTTAATTTCACATTTTCCTTTACAACCTCATCCCTATCCCAAAGGCTTATCAAGAAATTCTCCAAAGATCTCTCTTTATTAGTCATTTACTAGACAAATTAGAAATTTCTATTCCAACTATCAAGGGAATAACATTTTTCAGATCTTTAGACCAATAATGAAATACCCTGTAGCAATTAAAAATAACAGAGAAAAGTACTGATGAGATGAAATGCTATTTGAGATATCATCTCGACGAGGAAAAGCAGGATGCATTGTAAATAGGAATGGAAAATAATTTGTCAGACACATTCCTGTCACTGCAGGTTATGTAGATGTGAGCATGGAAGACAATCTGAAGATAAGACCCTCGTCTGTGCCCACATTAAAAAAAATTTTTTTTTAATGTTTATTTATTTTTCAGAGAGAAAGACAGACAAGCAGAGTGCAAGGAGGAGGGGAGCAGACAGAAAGGGAGACACAGAATCTGAAACAGGCTCCAAGCTCCAACCTGTCAGCACAGAGACAGATGTGGGGCCGGAACCCATGAACTGTGAGATCATGACCTGAGCTGAAGTCAGATGTTCAACCAACTGAGCCACCAGGTGCTCCTGTGCCCACATTTAAAAGATGGAGCTGCAACATTCTCAGGAAGGCCTGGGCTGCCTAGAACTTGGTCTGTGATCTCCAGAAAATTACTTAACCTCTGTAGACTGCCCTGACTTTCGCAGTAGAAGCTGGGAGGACAGCCCCAGCCCCAGGATTAGCCCAGGATTTGGGGCCGTAAGGAATGCAGGGGGCTTAGTTCAGCCCTGGAGTATGGAGAGCACGCAGAGGACTGCGGTGGCCATTACTCTTCCTCCTGTGTGTTGTGCTGTGGCTGGTGACCCAGCAGCTATGGATGTGCAGCTACCATAGCTTGGTCATGTAGATTTTCCTCTGACTGCACCAGCTGTTTTTAGCATTGTAAAACACAACCATACTTATTAGCTGACCAGAGCAAATGCAATGCAATGCAAAAAAAAAAAAAAAAAAAAAAAAAAAAAGCAAGTAAATAGCCAACAGGCTGTAGGAAGAAGCCGATTCTTGGTGGCTTGATCAGGGAAGGTCCCCTGGGATGTGTTGCATGTCACCATTGAAGAGGAGCAAACAGAGAAGATGTGGATGGGGTGTCACTGACGTCCTGGAGTGCTCTTTAAGGAGAGATGGAAGGACACTGTTTTTCTCTGGGATGTGGGGCCCCAGCTGGTTGAATTCTGGGACTGGGGTCAAGAACCACCATGAGGACAGGGACTTGCCCACACCTCCCAGGCTCGGTGTCCAGCCCGGACGCTGCATCTCCCCTTTCCTTTCCTACACCTTTGCTGTTGGACTGGACTGGCAGCCACACAGCCTGTCTCGAGTGCCTTGAAACATGCTAAATGGATGTGGCACAGTCCTTGGCAGAGTGACACTACTCCACAGGAATTTGTTTATTCCCTTGGGTGGAAAATGGCAGGCCATGAGTAATGACCAATACCTAAGATGCTGCTTATTATTGGATGAAGGAATGCAGTGTTACATTTGCATATACACTCCCAAACTGATCCTTCAAAACAAGGACCAGACCTGGCCCCTCCACCTCGGAGGTCCGGAAGGGAGAAAACAAGCAGAGCTCCAGGAGCCACAGAGCGTGGGGATCCTTGGCTCAGGTAAGTGGTATTGACTCCAGTTCAAGAAGCCAATTGACATAGATGGGGAAGCAGAATAGCATCAGGGCTTGCTTGCTTTTCTCCACTAGAAGCATGCCCTTCTATGGATTTCTTGACTTTATAAATGTTATCTCTGACACCTGCCCAGACCACCTTGCTCTTAGCCCCAAGAGCAGCCTGAATGTCTTCCAGGAGGGCTTCTGCCCATCAGCAGGGCATTGCTGGAGAGCCAGGCACACATTGTGCGTAGGAAACCTGCCAGCCCTGCTAAAGCTAGCCTTCTCTGCTTTCAGATTCTAGGGAAGAAGAATCTAGAAAGTACTGGATTTCAGAAAGGAGATTTTGGAACCCTCAATATTTTGAGTGTTCTCAGGTGAAAAGAGATGGATCTCAGATGGCTGAATGCACTGCTTCTCTCAGGAGCTCTGGGGAAGCCACCTGCATTTATTGTGATCCAGGTGGCAAATTCCAGAAACAGGTCACAGGGATCTCCCAAATACCTCAGCCTGTGGGCATCATTCTGTCTCCCATCAGGACCACCATTGTCTTCATGTATTTTAGTACCTACATTTCTGCTAGGCATTTCTTATTCTTATGTCATGTGGCTGCCAAATTCTCTGACTTCTCAAGTGCCACGCATTCCCTGTGTCCCTTGATCTAGCCCCAAACTGCAAAGAGATTTGTGCTTTGTAGATGTGGGGAATGCAGCCAAATAGCAAATAACTTAAACTCAAGTACTGGCTATCCATGCCCTTAAAGATCTGTCAGGTGTCCCCACTCCCTACAGCCACCCAGTGGCCACCCTCCCCTATCATTCACTGTCCTTGCTGCCAAGCCCCAGAGCCCTTCCTCGCCATTTTTTTTCATTTTTGCAAAACTGTTTAGCCCCCTTTATCCTGCTCCTAAGCCCTTCTCAAGGTGTTGGGTTTCGACACAAACTGCCCATCTCTGCAAGTGGTGTGACCCTTGAGAATTCACTTACCTTTGGGTTTTTCATCTGTAAAATGGGGATAACAATTGTTGCCTCATTTCCTTCTCTGTGTTGTCCTGAAGTAATGTGAGGGAAAGTTCTTTGTGAAGTGAGCTGTGACTTGCAGAATTGAGGGGTGTTTAGAAATCCCTCTCCTCCAAGTCCTCCCAGTGAAGAGCTCCTGTGTCATCCCTTCCCCAAGACATGGGGAGTTGATCCTCCTGGGATCTTTGGAGGCTCAGTTTTCTATGACAAGAGGCTGCAAAGAACTGCCTTTCTTTGCAAAGATTAGACTATAGCAGAGGGTTGGCAAAGCTTTTCTGTAAATGTTGGGACAGCCAGCATTTCAGGCTTTGCTGACCAGATGATCTGTCTTTCAAATACTCATCTCTTCTGTTGAAGCCAGAAAGCAGCCATAGACAACATGTAAAAAAGAACATGGCTGTGTTTCAATAAAACTTTATTTTAAAAAATAGGCAGTGGGTCAGATTTGGCCTGTGGGCTGTAGTTAGTTTGGTAATCCCAGGACTAGAGCAATACACTTAGAGCTTTCTGTTCTGTTTTTATCAAATATTGTCAAGATCCATGAAGATGATATTGTGCCCCACAGTTTGGAAAACTTTGCTTTGGAGGGGCAAAAATCAAAGAAGGAGTGATAGGAGAAACGTGGTCCATTCTTACAAGGCCTTCCTGGACACTGCAAACATTTCTGAGCTGAGAGCAAGGCTGATGGCCTACTAGGCGCTAGTGGTGCCCAGCAAGGTTTCCTGGGTTCAGAAGTGTCATAACTGATCTCCTTCCTGCCTTTCATCCCAGGCTCCTGTTGAGTCATTTCATTGTGTTAAAAATGTCATTTTTGGAGGACTCAAGTGTGAAAATGGAGTCCGAAGACCAAGAAGGAGATGAGCCCCAGTGCTGCTCAGAAGGTAAGATTCTTGCAAGCATCCATACCGGGGCCAAAAGATAACTCCTAAAGCAGGACCTTGTAGGTCTGTGCACAGACCAGTTCCTCCCTGTTGACCTTGCGTGGGAATTGACCTTTGAGAACTTCCCTGGTAAATGCATTAGACAAGAGAAGTCCTTGAAGGGAAAATGAAGCTCTGTCACAGGTGCCTAGGTGCATCAGGTGGTAGACAAACAGATCACCTTCGCCTAAAGATCCGGGGCTTTGAAGTCCTGACTCACCAGCTGGAGGGTTCTGAATACTCCAAATGCATCTCTTTCCTCCCAGCCTGCCCAGGAAGAGGAGAAGGCCCTGCAGTAGAAGGGGTTATCTGGATCTTGGGTGGGAAAAGGACCCTGCCTTGGGACTTTTGACTACCCCATGGAGGAAGGCACTCTGGTGTTGGCTCAGGGGGTATGAAAAGAGGAGGCTTTTGACTCAAATGACGGTCTAGTGCATGGAGTGTGAAGGGAAAGGCCCATGACAGGGGACTTCAACTCACAGATGGCAATCAGAATTCCCAAACTAAAAATAAAGCATTTGTCTGACAAATGTGGATCTGCCAACAGAGAGGTTTGGAAAGCCCTGCTCCTGCTCTTGGAACACGGGCCGTGTGGTGGCCACCATGCACCTTCTGTCCCTTAGGCAGCAGGAGTGGACACCAGGAAGGCTCAAGCACCAGATACTGTAATTATACACAACCTTGGGGAACTCCAAATAGTGATATCGACTCCTAAATCTGTCTCGTTGTTAGTGGCATGTGTGGAAGCAGAAAAGGCTTCCTCTGGCTTCCATCACAATCCTTGAGAGTCTCTGTCTGAACCGAGCCTAGGGTCGCTCCACCTTCCGCCATCTTTCCTCAACAAGGTGCAGTCTTCCTGCTTCTTAGAAGCATGGACTGTCAGAACTAGAGGGACAGACAGGGAAGGGAGGGCTCAGAGCGGTGAGAGGCAGTCACGTACATACAAGTGAGGTCACTACAGCCAAGTAGAGACCGAGGCTGCGACTGCCTTCATACCAGAGCACAGCATTTGGGTTTTCTTCCCTAGGTGCTGTGTACTCTCCATGTGCAAAGGTTGTTTGGATTGTGACTGGGGATCTCATTCGGGCATTTCTCAAACTTAATGTTTTATCCGATAGAGGCTTCTTACTCTCAGAGTACTGTGGGCAATGTATCCTATACCCCCTGATTTAAAGCAATGCATGTGTTTTTAATAACTAAGGCTTTTACAGAGTTCTGCATTCAGAAAGTAAGTTCTATTTCATCTCCATTTCTACCATTTTTGACCAGGAAGGCTATTTTTTTATGTCATTACTGCCGCTCTGCTTTAATGTTTCTCAAAACATACAAAAAAGAAGTAAAACATTAAGTGGCCCCTGATGTTCCTAAATCCCTGAAAAATCCCAATTGCCATGGACTAACATCACTGTCTCTGATTCCAGACTTGGACAGAAGGTCCCAGGAGCCAGACACGAGCTTCACCTCAAAAAGCTTTCCTTATTCAAGTAAGGCCCTTGGGTGAACCAATGAGGGTGGTAACGGATGAGGATGGGCATGAGGCTGGTACCACGATGTTCTCTTAGGGGAGTCAGAGGATCGGAGGCTGGGAGTACCTAAGGGTGCTGGGATGAGGCTGAGGCATTCCTTGTGGAAATGAATCTCTGGAGGGTCAATAAGAAAGATGAACCCTGGGGTGGGGGGCCTCGGCCTTTCCAGAGAGGTGCAGGGAACACATACCTACTGCGTGGCTCAGGAGAAGAAAGGTTTTGAGCCGGGGAATCTTCCATGTCCTTCTTCTGACCTTTGCCATGAGGCTGGCAAGCCTGACCTCAAATAATTTACGAAAATCAGAAACTTGGCCAGCAGAGGGCGCACCTGAAACCCTCCCCGCGGAGTGTGCCTTGGCAGCCTTCACAGATCTAGATCACAGGCTCCTGCCTGAACCTGACAGTAACCTTAAGAAAACTCAAGTGCAAAAACTGAAGGAGGGAGGCAGGCTGCCTGCCCCAGGGACGTAGGTGGTATTGGTGACAGATGCTGGAATTCAAAGGTACCGTTAACAGCTCTCTGCCCAAGTCAGGTTTAAGGCTCCCCCGTCACCACCCTCTGCACAAGGCAGAGTCAGGAGACCGCAGCCTGAGTCCCAGGTCTACTGCGGGTGACCTTCCTCCCTGGTAAACTGGCAGTGAGAGCACACAGAGGCACAGCAAGCCCTCTCCACTCTGTGACCGAGGTTGCGTCAGGCACTACTGGCCGCTGCCATTGCTGCTGTTGCTCCCGCTGTTGTTCGAGAACGGACTCCCCAGAGGAGATGGTTACCAGCACGTTAAATACGGACACCTCTGCTGTGGCCTTCAGAAGGCAGTCTGAGGAACGCATATGGGGTCAGGAATGACATGCCAGAACACCAGTTACAAGGATCTGGCACAAGCGGGTCAGGGTGTGATGGGAGGGAAACAGGAGTAAAAGGACAGGTTTTGGAAATATTTAAGAGGCAGACAGCCCAAAGCTAGGGCTGGAAATGCAACTTACAGAGCATGTGTGGGTGTCACCCCGAACCAACCAGAACCTCAGGGCGGTGGGCACCAGGCATCCATGGCCATAAAATGTAACCTATCAAATGATTTCCTGTGCGTGGTGCTTGGCCCATAGGTACTTCCTACCTAGTTTCTCACCGTCCCCCTACTTTTCCACTGGCCTTCCAAGGATCTGTCCCACCCAGACTTTGTTGACAGCATGATGCCCCCGGTGATAGGCTACAGGAAAGAGGGTTACGAAGAATAAAGATTAACATGTTCTGAGTCTTTTATAGGGCTTAGATACCTGGCTAAGTGCTACTCACTTGAGTAAGCATTTTAATCTTCCCAATACTCCCTCCAGGTAGGTGCTATTATTACCCCCTTCTAACAGGTAAGGAAGTTTAGAGAGATTTAGTAACGTTTCCTAAGTCCTAAAGCAGTAAGTGACGGTAACTTGGATGGAACCTATCTGAAAATGGATAACCCATATGCTTACGTCTGTGCTAAATTGCTTGTCCAGAGGAAGGCAGAAAGCCTGGGAGTGGGAGAAATCTTGAGTGGGCTGTGATGTTTGAAGGCACAGAAAAGTGGAGGGCTGGGGCTGGGAACCTTGCATGTGGGCTAGAAAGGATTGCCTGTAAAAGGGCAATCTCAGGGAATTCAATCTGTAGCAAGAACCAGAGGTTCCTTTCACAGCTGGTCACTCCTGCCCACATCCAAGATCCTGGGGTAGGGTGAGGCAAATGAGGGAAAGAGGACGATGTCTTGGGAATAGAAGGAGAAGACCCTTATCCATCTGCTTGGCAATGAGTTACCTGTACAGAGATAATACCCTTAGGAGTGGTGCGCTCCAATCATTTTGGATCCCAGTTACCCCAATCAATTAAACAAAACTGAGGACACATCTTTGAAATGTGGACATTAGTCCATTATAAACTTACGCAAAAGTAGAAAGTTCACAAAGACTAAATAAAATAGGAACTGGCATTTAGTGGTTTCTTCCCACATTCTAGTGGATTGCCTTACTCACCCAACTGCCACGCTCCACCCCCATTCCAGCAGACCCACACCTAGCGATATGCTAGCAAGTGTTTGACAACCAGTTCTCTGGGGATGGGTGGGAGTGGGAGGGAGCTCTCCCTTGGACATTTGGGAAGAGAAACTGCTTAATTCTTTACAGAGCCCCAAAGCAGATCCTGGCCCCAGATCCACTTTCTGAAACTGTAGCCGTAGCCTACATATTACCAAAGACTGCAGAGGAGAGGAAAAGCAAGGCAAATTTCATAATGTTAGTATGTGCTAATTCCTTCCTGGCTCAGTCAGCAAAATCCTTTAAGAGAAAGATGGACTCAGACCAGCACTAACCAGATAGCAAAAAAAGATGGCAGCAAACACTGCTTTGCTAAGGAAGGGGGATGGTCTGCCACCTGTAATCTAAGTTCACTGCAATGAGCCCCACCTCCTTTGTTTCTTTTTTTAAATTTTATTTATTTATTTATTTATTTATTTATTTTTTGGAGCTCTGCAAGGCTGAGAAAAGCCAACTGCTTATGCATGGGCCACAGAAGCTGCAAAGTGGCAGCTTTCATAGTAGATAAGATTGGGGCCCCATATCTTTATGAAGCATGGTCGTTCAAGAATAAATATATATGTATATTTATTCCAATGTATCAGGTATGGTCCCTTAAGAGTTAGGTCCGGTCAGTCTGCCAGCCAGTTTCAGACTAAGGAAATTTATGATCTCATCTGAGCCCATTCTGAATTATCTCAAGGCCGCGTAATGAAATTGAAGGACCTCTCACAAAACACATCAGTGGCTCGATGCCACTGCCAAACAAGAAGTGTCAGTAGCTAGAACTCCCAAATTGAAAATAAGTGCAAACAAAACACATTAAATATTAGTTAAGTACTTATGCAATCACCAAAGTGTAGAATTCTTAAAAATATTGTAACTACAAAGTAACTTTGATTATACATTCTCTTCAGGGTGTAGTCAAATAAAAAAGGTAACTGAATTGGTAAATCTTGCTGTTCATCAAGTCACTTTATTTTTAGATATTAGTCATGTTGTTTTAGACTCTATCAGCAGATGGTGATATATCACCTAATATATCAGCTAATGGTGTAAGGATCAAGATTTTCAGTTAGACAGTAATTGTGTAGCTCACTGAATTATAAAGGAAAGGCATAGTGTTTCAGTAAACTAGTGGCTTTGGTCTTAAGATGATACAAACAGGGTTTGCCTTTCTAAAAGATACGAGGGGAAAGATCAATAGAACAAAAGGAGGCACCAACCTCCAAACTCCAAAATTTCACTAGGTTTTCCCAGTACAGATCATAATTTCTGAGCATATAGGGATCACCCAGTTCTGTTACATGCAACCTAGAAAAAACCAAACCCATATAAGCCTCCAATCTCCCCCTACACCCAAATTTGTACCTGGCTGCTGAGTTCCTATCCTGATTGCTTGCTTACCTGACAGCCTGACTGCACTTTAGCATCTGGACCTTGCCTTGCTTTGGACCTAAACCCAGATGAGTCATGAGGGCCCTGTGCCTGCCTTCAGGTTACCCAGATGCAGCTTCTTCGGGTTCTTTGTTATTGGTTCTTCCCACCTGTTCACACCCGATACCCCATCCTCCTCCATGGAGGACTCACAGACAGTACCTTGCCATGCCCTTTGGACCCTGGACCCCACTGCACCTCTCAGTGCACCAACAGCTGGACCAGCTTTCCTAGGGTTCATCTAGCATCTGCATGATCACTTAATACAGAGCTTGCATTGTCCAGGCTGGCCTCCTGGAGGAGATAACCAGTATAGCGTGACTATATCTTGAGAAACAGAAGCACCTCTGTGAGGTTGGGTGTGTTTAGGAAAGCAGCAAACCCACAGGCACTGAGATCATCACTTCCCAGAAATTTATTTCACCCAGAACTTTGTAATCAACCACAGTCTACTTTTTATAGCCCAAAAGACATACACTTTACAAAAATGCTGATTCAAAGGGGTGCACGCACTCCAATATTTATAGCAGCACTATCAACAATAGCCAAAGTTGGAAAGAGCCCAAATGCCCATTGACTGATGAATGGACAAAGAAGATGTGGTATATATATACAATGGAATATTACTCAATGATAAAAAAAAAAGAATGAAATATTGCCATTTGCAGTAACATGGATGGAACTAGAATGTGTTATGCTAAGTGAAATAAGTTACTCAGAGAAAGACAAATACCGTACGCTTTCACTCACATGTGGAATTTAAGAAACAAAGCAGCTGAACATAAGGGAAGGGAAGGAAAAATAAGATATAAAGAGAGAGGGAGGCAAACCATCAAAGACTCTTAAATATGAGAACAAACTAAGGGTTGCTGGAGGGATGGTGGGTGGGGGGATGGACCAAATGGGTGATAGGCATTGAATCACTGGGTTCTATTCCTGAAATCAATACTACACTGCATGTTAACTCACTTGAATTTAAATAAATAAATTAAAAAAAATAAAGGGACAAATGACACTGAGAGCAAAGCCCACATGCTTGCTGGGTGAACACAACATGTTATGGGGGAAGATATGTTCTTATTTGCTATTGTCTATAGAAGTAAACAAATATTGACACAAAATGAATGAATCTTTTAAAATCTTTAAAAGAAAGAGAATTTTATTTGAGCCCAAGTTAGGACAGTTGCCTGGGAAACACCCTCTTCGCAGGGAAGAATGTACTCCGGAGAATGAACAGTTTTTACAGGATTATATATATTTTTTTACATCTTGCAAAAGCTCAAAAGATAACAGATTAACATATAGGCAGGAATCACAAGTTTCAATGTCAAGGAATGCAGGGAGATGGAGATCTTAAGGACAAGGTGGTTTCCCTTGGGCTGTAGGCCATAAATCAGGCTTTTGGTTGAAACAAAATTTATGTACAGTCATGCTGACTTAGAAAGAAATCTAAAATGGCCTCCCATGTATATCAGACTTTAGAGAGGGTCTTATCACGAAGACCACTCAAAGAAGAACACACAGCAGCTATTGATTCAGAGTTTGCTGTAGCAAAGGAGTCAAGCCTCCATCACTTGCATTTGGCAGTGACTCAAAGGCAGACAGAGGAGTGGGTAAGCTTTATGGTGAAAAAGGTGCCTATTGACAGGAGTTGTTGGTGTGGAAAGCTGGGGTTGGGGCATCCTAGGGGCTTGGTTTGAAGAGCATAGCTGGCTTTCTTGGGTTGGTCCTGAGCTGGAAGTGAGGACAAAAATAGAAAAGCTGGCAGTCACTGAACCTGTCTGACTCTGGGCCAATTGCTATAGAAGTGGAGGGTTAGAGTTCTGTTGTCGCAGATGGGCTGGTCATTTCCATTTGCATATTCAGTCTCCTCCTGTATCAAGAGTCACATCCGTGTTTTCAAATTTGAATTGAGTGCTTTTTTCTTTTCCTAGATCTTTCCTCACTCCCACAGGTTGTCTGTGTGTGTGTTGGAGGTAGAGATGAAGTATCTGGGATGCACAGCTGACTCCTAAGTGAAACAGGAACCAAACTGTTCCTTAAGGAAAGCGAAGGGATCCTCACTGTTCAGAGAGTTCAGTTCTTTGATGTTCTTTTTCTGAAATACAAAGGAGAATTTATTCAGTAGCCAGGCTACTTTGTGAAGGAAAGAAGGAAAGATCGGGCAATCTTTGCTAAAGTTGGGGTTTTCAGCCTTAGCAGTCATGTTCCCCACCTCCCTGAATTGGGAGGACAGGAGACAGATCTGCTACCCAGATTCCCAGATCTCTTACCTTCAGTTGCAGTGAGAGATGCTTTGGGTCTTTGACTCTATCACAGAAAGGACAGGCCTCTCCTTTAGAGACAGTCAAAAATAAATGTGATCTTTCTTTGTACGAGCCTTTCTGAACTGTGAAGTTGATATATAAAAGGGCTCTGGAAAAAGTCAGAAACCTGGGTCAGCCATAGTAGTAGAAAAATGATCTTTTTTTTTCTCTTGACATTCCTGGTACAACACCCTTTTTCCTTTAGCACCATCATCAAATTCTTACACCTGGGTTGGCCCAGGAGCCAAGAACATCCCAATTCTTGGAATTTCCTTCTCCCTCTGGCTCCTTCTTCCTTTCAACTCTTCTAGGTAAACTTCTGTTAGATCCAGAACCGCTTGGGGCCATTGCTGTTGCCCACCACCAGCTGGTCTTTGAGGCTGTTCCCCAGGAGGCAGCCCTTTGCCCATTCCAGAGAAGAGAGTGGCTGAGGACTATGTGGGAAAAGGGACTTTATACAGGCCAGGTGGGAAGTGAGAGAGAACGAGAACCATTTCTGCTGAATAAAGCAAGGTGGAGAGTTGCCTGGGGTTGTGGTGCTTTTGTCTGGAACTGCTTTGAGGAACCCGCCTTCTAGAAGCAGAACTTGCTGGTTCAGGTCTCTAATATTATGCATCTCTAAGGTTACGGGTTTGATTTTTATTCCTGAAAAACAGTACAAGAGATTGTGAACAATGAACATGCCTCAGTTTACCAGCCTTGGATCCCCACTTCGCCCATTGGGCTCAGGAAATATGTATTCCTCTCATTGGTTTTTCACCCCAACTCATTAACCCATTCATAAGGGAACTCTGGTAACTAACCACACTCTGGAGTCAGACTCGATTGGGGCCAAATCTCTGTTCAGTCATTTGCAATCTGAACAAGTCACTAAACTTCTCCAAATTTCATTTTGCCCACCAGTAAAATGGGGATAATAAACGCTATCTTACATAGGATTGATGTGAGGAATAAGAAGGGATTCAATGAGAGTTCATTATTAGTAGCAGTAGTATTGATAACATCCAATGGAAGTTCATCATCCATAAAATCATTATTAGTAGTCATATTGATAACATCTACATGAAAGTTCATTCGTAGTAGTAGTAGTAGTAGTAGTAGTGGTGGTGGTGATATTGATTACCCTCTCTTCTGCACTCTTTCACTGGTGGGCCCGTGACACCAGCAATGCCCAGGTGGCATGGATCTCTGCTGTGTTGGGTACCAGCTAGACTGATGGTGAGGACAGTGCAAGGGTGGGGGTGATGGGGTGAGGCAGGAAGCACCCAGGAGCAGCAGCTTTTTGTCAGGAAGGGTCTGGAGAGGGCAGGGGTCTTGAGGAGAATGCAGAGGCATTGTGTCCACCCCTGTGGAGCCTGTCTGAGGGAGGAGGACCAACTGCAGCATTGGCCAAGGATCTGCCTGACAATGGGGGCAGGGGGGTAGGGATTCAGTTGATCAGCCCTGCCTCTGGGAAATGGGGGGTGGGGGACAGTTCTAGACAAGGAACTTGTCCCTATGCCACCTCTGATAGGGAAGACGACCAAACATCAGTGGTTGAATTCAGGCTTTGCATGGGGGAGGGTATGAGCCCACGTATGGGACTGATGATTGAGTCTACTTCAAGCAACACATATAAAATGTGATTGATGTGATACATTATCTTGTAGATTAGCATTTGTACTATATCATTATATATAAATATAAACAAACATAGCCTTGTTTCTGACTCCACAAACATGAGACCTTTAGCAGAGATCTATGGTGTGTACCCTCTTCCACGTTACCTACTGACCTTAGATCACCCGAGGAGCTTTAAAATTATAGATCTGGGTCCCATCCCCAGTGACTGCCTCAGTTGGTTTGGGGGCAATGCCAATGCCCAGGCGTTGGTGTTTTTTGAAAGCTCCCAAGTGATTTTAATGTATGGCCAGGGTGAAGAGTCATTGAGCTATAGGGCTGGGCTCCTAATTGGAATCAGTTTGCACCATCAGGCAACAGCTTCTGATAGTAGGTAAGCTCCCCTCCTAGATTTTCTGATACAAGATGAGTCACGTTTACAAGTGTGTATCAGCGGAAGAACTACTTTCCTGACCTTGTTTTTTTCTTTTACTATTCTAACTCCAGATTCCTTTGGAAATCCCATTGGGAGATGATTTAGACCAGGGATGGGCAACTTGTTCCGTAAAGGGCCAGACAGCAAATCCTTCTTGTTTCCCAGGCCATACAGTCCCTGTCTTGATGACTCAGCTGTGCCACCATAGCACAAATGGAGCCATACACAATGTGTAAATGCGTGGGCAGGCCATAGTTTCCCTGATTGAGATGATGAGGTCCTGGACATCAAGATGATGCCTTAACTGGATGAGACTTTGGGAGCCCTTGGGTGGGTGTAAGTGTATTTTGCCTAAGTGAGGAAGAGAAATAAGGCAGACTACGATAGATTAATAGTAAGTGCAAATTCCTTGACGTTCTCCCCACCAAAAGACGGCATTCATGTGTACACCTCTTAAGTCAGTGCAGGTTCTGTGACTGATCGATAGAATAGCACAGGAACGAAGTATTGCCAGTTTCTGGGTCCAGGCCTTCAAAGACTAGCAACTTCCACCATTCTTCCACTCTATTAGAGGTCAGGATACTTGATCCTGGAACCCAGCTGCCATTCTATAAAGAAGCCCAAACAGTCACAGTATGGGATATGTGAGCACTTGTGGTTCTGCACCATTGACTTAGAAATGGACCCATGGGACACAGTCTGTTCATAACTCTGGCACTATGTGTGCCTTTTTATTTTATTTTTTTAATGTTTATTTATTTTTGAGAGAGACAGAGCATGAGAGGGGGAGGGGAAGAGATAGAGGTAGACACAGAATCCGAAGCAGGCCCCAGGCTCTGAGCTGTCAGCACAGAGCCCGACGTGGGGCTCAAACCTACGAACCAAGAGATCATGACCTGAACTGAAGTTGGATGCTTAACTGACTGGGCTACCCAGGTTCCCCTGTCTGAAATGAAAAATGTAACTTAATATTCTATTAGTAGTTGTTATTTGAGAATGGAACCTTTTCTTTTTGCTCCATTGGTCTCAAACAGTAACAGTTTTCATATACGCTGGTTAAGGGACTGATTCTATCACTGTGTGAGGGATTTGCCTTTAACAGTTAACTGCATCATTTTGTGACTAGCTCCGGTAGTAACCAAGCTCACGAAATCATTGTTTCTTATTTTGCATTTGTGGACACTTTGGGAATCTCCGTTCACCTTGCAAGGTGTCCACAGTTTGTTTCCTGCTCCTGGTGGTATCTCTTTCATGCAAACAAGATGTTTAAACTAAGGAAGATAATTATTTGGAGCATGAGTCCAAATATGAGATAATTGTTATTATGTCTCCTATAAAACAAGATATAGGCCCAAAATGGAGTTGTTCATGCTAAGCCCCAGGTCACCAAACTGAGGCTCAGTTACAGTTTCAACTCTCTCTGAAATGGAATCTGAAACCAGTGGTAAAAAAAAACTCAGTCAGTCAGGAGTCACCTGATCAGCACTAGCTAGCTAATCTACCTGAGACCCCTGCGGTCCCCTATGGGAAAGTAACCTTGCAATAACCAATAACCCACCTGTTTCCTGCCAACTTTGACTTCCTTGTTTCCACTGCCTTCTGCCTATGAAAGTCTCTCATTTTGCACAGCTCCTCAGAGCTCCTTTCTATCTGCTGGATTGTATGCTGCTTGATTTGAAGTAATTTCTGCTCAAATAAATTCTTAAAAATTTTAATATGTCTCAGTTTATCTTTTACATGTTGCAGAGTTGATGACAGTTTTACCCGTACAAATCCCTACAGTCATTTTTATCTGAATGACTCATGAATCAGATACCTTTCTAGTTTCAATTAAAATGTCACACACCCTTTTCCCCAGAAAATAAATAACTCAGGAAAATCTGGTGTTTCATTTTAAGGAGGCTGTAGGCCTTTATGATCTTATACAGTCAAATTGTCATAATATTTTATGTTACCTACATTTTTAAAAAAGTGTATTTATTGATTTTGAGAGAGGAGGAGAGAGACAGAGAGAGAGAGAGGGAGAGGAAGAGTGAGGCAGAGAGAGGGAGAACACGAGCAGGGGAGGGGCAGAGACAGAGGGTGAGAGAGAATCCCAAACAGGCTCCACACTGTCAGCGCAGGGCCCAATGTGGGGCTTGAACTCATGAACTGTGAGGTCATTACCTGAGCTGAAATCATGAGTCGGAAGCTTGACCGACTGAGCCACCCAGGTGCCCCTGTTACCTACTTTTTAAAGAGTGTGTCAAAATTCCAAAAAAATTAATCATGAAACAAGAAAAATAAGATATACCAAGGTAGTAAATTTCATGTATTCAGTAACTCAAAACCTGAATATTTTGCCAAAAAGGCTTCAGTTATATAAAAGCAAATTATTTAAAACACTAATTTGCTGAAGGTATAAACACCAAAGGTCCGCTTTAATTAACTAAATTTAATTTTGTTAAATTATTTTTTATTTTTTGAAAATTCATTTCATTATGAAATTCCATCAGTCAGATTTGGGTGAGTTAACATTGCAAGTCGATAATAAATTTACACGTTTGTACGAACTGGGTTGCAAGGTAAAATGTGTCTCCAACTGGACTGCAGTAAAAAAGAAGTTTGAAAGCAGGATTCTAAGTTTTCTGCAAAGGTCTTGCCTTCCCGCACCACGCTGAATTCAGAGTTCTAGCAGTCCCCCTCCCGGGATGTGGTCTCCAGAGGCTCCGCCATTCGATGGCATTCGATGTCAGAGCGCCCTCTGCTGGTCTCAGGAGGCACAGCTGACCGCTCAACCAGAGCCTCGCTCCAAGTCCTTGTAGGTGTTCTAGGGGGACAAAACCGTGGTCTTTGGATTTCTTGGCAGCCAGGCCCTCTCTGTGGCAGCATCCAGGGACAGAGGATGTCGCCTGAAGGGGTTGTGATGAACCAAACACTTGGAATCATGAAGTTATGGTGAGCGAGGTGGTGAGCTGAGTCAGCTCATAACAGGTCTTGGGGTCTCACTACAGAGCTTGAACTTGCTGGGTAGATAGTGAAGAGGGTTTTACTAGCGGGAGTGGTGTGATCGGGTCTGAGTTTTAGAGAGATTTTTTAAAACATTTTATTTTTAATGTTTATTTACTTTGAGGGGGGAGAGCTGGGGAGGGGCGGAGAGAGAGAGGAAGACACAGATTCCGAAAAAGGCTCTGTGCTGCCCAACCTGATAATTCTCCTTTTCATTAGTCGAAACACCTTATTTGTATGGAAAAGTTATCAAAGAATCAACAGTACCAAACAGTATCAAACCTACTCTAGCATTGTACCATAATACATGCATTTTACTTTTCTCTTGAACCCAGGAACCGTGAGATCATGACCTGAGTCCAAGTCAGACACTTAACCAACTGAGCCACCCAGGCGCCCTTAGAGAGATTTCTTGACCAAAGTGAGGCGGACAGCCTGGAGCGGGAGTCCCTGGAGGTAGGTAGGCAGTTATGGGCTGAGCCAGGAACCTAGGTGGGTGTCCCACATCTCCACCTGTTCTGTCTGTGAGACTGACCTTGTGGGCTGCTTCAGCAGTCTCTTGTTCTCTGTCTCCTGCTTAGGCTGAGGCAATGGGAGATCAGAGGGAGGGGGAGAGTTTGGTTAGAGTACCCCCCCCCTTCCCCACAATTGTCAGTAGCTGCTTTCCATCCTAATATAGAAGCCACAACTTCAGCTCTGGGTATACTAGTCACTGGCAGGTCCTGCCCCTTCTCCTGGGGGGCATGGAGATAGGGGATTCCAGCTGTTGGCAGACCTCTCCCCACCCCCACCCCATAGTGATCCACCGTATCCTGTTGCTTTCTCTAAACCTGCCTGCAATTTTGTAAATACCCCATTGCTTATGTTCTCCCCAGTGTGCACCTTCTGAGGGTACTTCTATCCCTTGTCAGGTCCTGAGCCATGCCAAAGGGCTTGAACTTTATTGTTTAGGCAATGGGGAGTCATTGAAGGTTTTAGAGAGGACAGTAGCAAGAGCAGATATGTATTGGGGATAATCTGTCTGAAGGGAGCAGGACTTCCTGATCAGTGAGGGTTTGACACAAGTAAACTGAGCCCCCGAGCCCGACGTGTTTGGGTCAGGGAATGCGAGAGGGAAGCTGAGGCATTAGATGATTATGCCAGTTGCACATATTATTTAGTGATTAACTTTAAAAACCTGTACATTTAATGATTGGGTTTTTTAGGGTTGAAATGAGCATGTCAAAAGTGTTACAACAAAATGTTGTGTTTTGCCTTGGCTCTCAGGCAAGAGAGAGCCCCTTCCACGTGGGCTGGACCAGGGGGCCACCCCTTCATTGATGCAGTACCTTCGTCTTTCTGGAACCCAAGCTACATCTTTAGACTAGTGTCCAACCAAAACATATTGAATGGTGAGCCACAAATATGGCCACAT
Source organism: Cryptoprocta ferox (assembly GCA_028646485.1). Taxonomy (NCBI): domain Eukaryota; kingdom Metazoa; phylum Chordata; class Mammalia; order Carnivora; family Eupleridae; genus Cryptoprocta; species Cryptoprocta ferox. The sequence goes on along the minus strand of CM053576.1, from coordinate 96,508,155 downwards.
ATGGAATTTAAAATTTTCTAGCAGCCATGTTAACAAAAGTAAAAAGACAGATGAAACTCAAAATATGCAAAGATCTCTTAACATTCAATAATATGAGAACAAACAACCCAATTAAAAATAATCCTTCTCTCTCTCTCTCTCTCTCTCTCTCTCTCTCTCTCTCAAAATATATAAACAAAAAAAATTTTTTTTAAAAGGAGGCACCTGGGTGGCTCAGTCAGTTAAGCGTATGGCTCTTGATTTTGGCTCAGGTCATGATCTCACTGTTCCTGGGATTGAGCCCTGTGTCAGGTCAGGCTCTGTGCTAAAAGCTGGAGCCTACTTGGGATTCTCTCCCCCCCCCCGTCCCTCCCCCCACTCATGCTCCCTCGCTCGCGCTCTCTCTCTCTCTCTCTCTCTCTCAAAATAAATAAACATGGTGCGTCTGGGTGGTTCAATCAGTTAAGCGTCCAACTTTGGCTCAGGTCATGATCTCATGGCTCCTGAGTTCAAGCCCCATGTTGGGCTCTGTGCTGACAGTTTAGAACCTGGAGACTGTTTCCCATTCTGTGTCTCCCTTGCTCTCTGCCCTATCCCGCTTGTGCTCTGTCTCTCAAAATTAATAAACATAAAAAAATTAAAAAAAACAATAAAATAATTTTAAAAAATAGGCCAAAATCTGAACAGACACCTCACAAAGAAGACATACAGGTGGCAAACAGGTATATGAAAAGATGCTCCACCACCATGTGTCATTAGGGGATTGCAAATTAAAACAACAATGAGACATCCTTCCACATCTATGGAAATGGCCAAGATCTGGAACACTGACAACACCACATGCTGGTGGGGATGTGGAGCAGGAAGAATCATTGCTGGTGGGAATACACAATGGTACAGCCTCTTTGGAAGACAGTCTGGCAGTTTGCTTTTTGTTTTGTCTTGTTTTGTTTTTCTACAAAGCTAAATGCAGTCTGACCATATGATGCAGCAATTGCATTTCACACAAAATTTACACCTGAATGTTTATAGTAGGCTTTAGGGCTTCAGAATATCATATCCCCCCTCAATATTATCTAAGATGTTGTATTTATATCTTGTGAATATTTTAGAAAGTCAGTTGTTTAATAAAAAAAAATTTGTTACAATTTTTTAAAAGTTTATTTATTTATTTTGAGGGGGAGAGGGGCAGAGAGAGAGAGAGGGAGACAGAGAGTCCTAAGCAGGCTCCGTGCTGGATCTCATGAACCGAGAGATCATGACCTGAGCTGAAATCAAGAATGGAATGCTTAACCGACTGAGCCACCCAGGAGCCCCTATTACCAAAATTTTAATTTATTAAGTATTTCACATTATTTATTTTGAGACATCCCTAAACATAAACATAACCTAAAGTTTTAAGAATTAATTTTCTGGACTCGTAAGGCCTTTATGTATTTATAAATAAATAGATTAATACTTTATGGAGGTTTGTTTTTTGGCCAGCATAATAGATGATTTTGATTAAAGGTGAGGTCTCAGATTGGCCAGACAAATGTTTGTTTTGGGGAAAAGCAAACAAGAAACTAAGTTTAAATCACCAATTAGTCAGTGTACTAGAGAACACCTCAGTTTGGATTTGCCCAACCTGATAATTCTCCTTTTCATTAGTCTAAACAACTTATTTGTATGGAAAAATTATCAAAGAATCAATGATGCCAAACCAACTACTCTAGCAGTTTTTCATAATACATGCATTTTACTTTTCTCTTTAACTTTTTGTTGGAGAGAATAATAGAAAAAGTTGAAAAAATGTACAGGGAGTTTACACATTTTATTCACCTAGCTTCCTCTAATGTTAACAACTTAAATAACCATCATCACCAGCCCAGGGAGGGTAGCTACCAGTGAGTTCTTCAGGAGACTAGAGTGCCCCTCTAGACCAACACAATTGCTATTGGTCCCTCGGGTCATCCTGGGGTGGGGGGTGATTAATGGGCAGCTAACTAGGTTAAACAATAGATGTATTCCAACATCCTCACCATCTCCCTGAGGCTCCGGTAGAGTGGCTCAGCCAGAGCTCCATATGTATGTAGTCACTGGGGCAGTGACTACTTCACTTTAGGGTTTCTAGAAATGAAATAGATGGAGATGCTTCTGAGGTGCTGCTTCACATCTACAAGAAAAAAATATCTAGGTGTGATATTCATTCTTACCCACTTTCCGGATTTAAGGAAGACCACAGACCTGAAGCCCTTTGAGGCAAAGGCCAGGTTCCTTTGAAGAAGACTTTTGCATAGTGCGTTGTAGACTGAATAGTTCCCGTCCTGCCGCCCCCATTCATATGTTGAATCTCTAACTCCCAATGTGACTATTTTTGTAGATAGAGCTTTTAAAGGGGTGATTAAGGTGAAATGAAGTCATTAAGAGTGGGGCCCTAATCTGAATATGACTGCTGACCTTCTAAGAGGAAGAGATACCAGGGATGTGAGTGCACTGAGGCAAGGCCATGAGAGGGAACAAGGAAGCAAGAAAGAAACCCTAGGAGGAACCAAAGCTGCCCAAACCTTGATCCTGGACTTCCAGACTCCAGAACTGTGAGAAACCAATTTTTGTTTTTGAGCCACTTACTGTCTGGTATTTTGTTATGGCAGCCCGAGCAGACTCATACAAGGTAGCAGGTAAACAGTAGGACTTCCCCAGAGACACTTGTTGCCACTCATCAGAGGACTGTGCACTGGGAAGACAGAGGACTTTCCAGGGCTCCATACAGATGCCGAACCCCAAAGATGCAAAATGCCACTGTTGTCCATCAAGCCACGTAGAAGATTATAAAGGTCAGGAGACAAAGGGACTTTGGATCTGTGTCTGTCTGAAGACCGAGGCTTAGATTATTTTCTTAGGCTTAGAATTTATCTAACTGAAATCAATAAATTTAGTGATTGGCAGCATGCCTATTTTGGGCTCTTTCTGATAGAGTGAAGGTTACTATGAAGAAAATGCAAAGGGGAAACCCTGAGGATTCTTTCTCACTCCTGCCAAGATAATAAACCAAACCCAAAAGGAATACTACACACCTGGGGGAATTACTAGAATTAGTGCCATCATCAAAGTCTTGAAAGATGCAAGGGCATTAATTTCACATCCCCATTTAATTTGCCTTTTTGGCTGATACAAATACTACACAGGTTGCAGAAAATGCCAGTAGATCATCATAAACTTAACCAGCTTGTAAAGCCAATTGAAGCTGCGGATCAGCATGTAATGTCTTTACTGGAGCAAATAAACACAGCCCCTGAGACCTAGTATACAGCTAGTAACATAGAAAATGTTTTTTAAACCCCATATCTAAGAGCAAAGGTCACCAGAAGCAATTTGCCTTCACATGCAAGACTGTATTACCTTACATCTATATCAGCTCTCTAATTCCTTATCATAGTAAGACCGGAGGACCTGGTGCTGGTCCATTATATTGATAACATTAATTGTATCTGGTAAGCAAGAAATAGTAAACAGACTAAATGCCTTAGAATGATAAATGCATGCTAGTGAAATGCATTCAGAGGTCTCCTATATTGATGAAATTTCCAGTGGTCCAGTAGTCTAAGACATCTCAGAATGTCCCCTAAAAAATTATGGACAATTATTTCCCAGCATGAAAACAAACAAATAAACAAACAAAATCCAAATGCTTAATGGGCCTCTTTGGAATTTAGGGTTAACACATTCCTTGTCTGGCCATGTCGTTTCGGTCCACATACCAAGTAACCCATAAAGCTGCTAGTTTGATGGGTCCTAGAGCCAGAAAAGATTAGGCTGAAGGTTTAGGCTAGGATGTAAGTTTATTTGCCCCTTGGGTCTTAAGAATTAACAAAGCCCAGGAGCACCTGGGTGGCTCAGTTGGTTAAGCATCCAACTCTTGATTTTGGCTCAGGTCACAATCTCACAGTTTATGGGGTTGAGCCCCACAAAGGGGTCTGTGCTGACAGTGTGGAACCTGCTTGGGATTCTCTCTCTCTCTCCCTTTCCTTCTGCCCCTCCTGTGCTCTCTCTCTTTCTCTCTCTAAAAATAAGTAAAATAAACTAAAAAAAAAAAATAGAATTAACAGACCCACTGGTTTTAGAAGTGTTTGTGGCAGATAGAGGTACTGCATGGACCTCTTAAAAGCCCCAAGCTGAAGAATGACAGGGAAAATCCATGGGGTTGTAGAGTAAGGCCAGGTCCTCTTCTGCTTTGCTGAAAAATCAGCTCCTGAACTGCTATTTGTTTATTACAGAGTCTGAATTCCTTGCTGTGAGACATGAAATGACTATCTATCTTAATTGCCCCCCATGGAATGGGGGAATGACCTGATCTACGAAACCGTAAAATTGGACAGGCACAGCAATATTCTATTTAAAAAACAATAGTATATAGGAGACCAGGCCCAAGCATATGTGAAAGGTAGAAGTAAATTTCATAAACTAGTAGCTCAGACTCCCACGGTATCTGCTCCTACAGCTTTTCCAACCCTTTCTTAGTTCACAGCAGAATCTCATGGGAAATCTAAAAATAAAGGAGAAAAAGCATAGGCCTGATTGGATGTATGTATGGGTCTGCATAGTATGCTGGCCCCAGCTGGAAATAGAGGGCTACTGTCATTACACTATAGCCCCTTCGGGTTGCCCTGAAAAATAATGATGAAGGGAAATCCTCCCATGGGGCAGAACTTGAGGTAGCATATTTGGTTATTCATTTCATGTTGGAGGAGATCTGTGATACAGATCTGCACTAATCTGTGGGCCAATGAGTTGGCTAGCTGGGCAAGGACTTGGAAAGAAAAAGATTAGAAAATTGGCTACAAGGAGATGTAGAGAGTGGCATGCAGATGAACCTCTCAGAATGGACATGGAATGTGAAGGTATATGTGTTCCACATAAGGGCCTACCAAAGGAAATCTACCGCAGAGGAGGCTCTCAATAAATGAGCGGTCGAGGTGTCCCAACCTGTGGATGGGAATCTTCCCCCAGCACTTGCCTACTCAATAGGTCCATGTACAAAGTGCCCACGGTGGCAGATATGGAGGTTATGTGGACTCAGCAGCTTAATTTCCTTTCAACAAGTTCGATTTGGTTATTGCCACTGAAGAGTGCCCAAACCACCGTCAGCAGAGATCAACAGAAAACCCCTGATATGTGGGTGGGATAGAAACCAGCCAGTGCCCTGTTGGCAGATTGGTTATATTGGACTGTTCCATTATGAAGTCAAAGCTTTCTTCTTGGATACGTATGCATGTTGTGTATTGGTTTGTTTTCTCAACAAATAGTACTTCTGCCAGGAATGCCATTTGCAGACTTACTGAATGACTTTATCTAAGATGTCCCATACAGCATCACTTCTGACCAGGGGTTATATTTTTCAGTAAAGGAATTGTGGCAATGAGCTCACACTCATGTAATAATAATTCATTGGCTTTACCATGTGCAGCTGTCTTGATAGACAGTGGAATGGTCTTTGAAGAGTCAAACACAACACTCAAGAATTCTGTCTTGCTGAAAGCAGTGTCTTCCCTAAACTGCTGGTTTGTAAATGTTGTTTTCTTCCTCATGACGGGAATGCAGAGGTTCAGGAACCAAAGGGTAGAATGGGGGAGAGCCCCTCTTACTCTTAAACCAAATGACATACTGCAGGAGCTTTTTCTTCTTCTGTGACCTTCGGCTCCATGGAAAGGAGATTCTAATACCCAGGAATGAAATGCTTCCCTTAGGGAATATAGTCAAGGATCTGAGGAATTGGAGTTGAGAGTGCCTGATAGCCATCTGGCCCCTCATGTCGTTGAATAAACAGGTAGAAAGGAGTCATCTTACTGGTTGGGGTGATTGATCCTGATTATTCGGGAAAAACTAGGTTTGCTACTCAATGGAGGTAAACAGGACTGTGTCTGGAACCCAAGGGATTCCCTGGAGCAGGTCTCATTACTCCTCTGCCCAGTAGTCTCAGACAATTGAAAACTGTAGCACCCAATAAAGAAAAGCACCAAGGACTCAGAGTCCACAGAAACAAAGATTTGATTCACACTCAAAGTGAAGAAGAAGAGCATCACACTGAGGAACCCATAGAAGGCAAGGGAAATAGGGGGGGAATAGTGGAAGGAGGCAGCTATGATTATCAAACTAGACCTTGTAAGGAGCTATAGAATCAAGTAGTGTATCAATTAACTGCTTAACTGTTTCTTCCTCACTCCTGTCTTCCTCTAACCACCTCACATGAGTAACAACTGGGAATGACTTGTACAAAATGTCACTTGGGATTATGACCACATTGACCTAACTTGGGATAATTCAGAAGCTACTATCTTTTTTACATTTTGCTTGGGATAGGAAATAGAGAGTTCTCACCCATGAAAGAAGAGCATGGACCTCAGGGGCAAAAGGTTTAGAATAGGCTGGATGACTTCCAATGACCCTTCAAGATCCACTGGAAAGAAATTGGAGGGTGGGAAGAGAGTAAGGTCAGGGTATTCTTGGTTCATTCTCTCTGGGGTCACCCCAGGCTATTTTTCTTGAGGAGGGTCATGGCTCCTATACGTTGTCATTTCCACAAAGCTCTCTCTGTGGGTTCTGGTAACCTTTTCCTCCTCTTGTCCATTCAGGCCAATGGGTAGTAAGGGGCATATCCTATCGTTACTAGCCCTGGGGTCTGGCACTATGCCTTGGGATTTCCCTACACTCTGCCCATATCTTTATAAATAGCTCCTTTATTACATTTAACTCAAATTGCCAAATTCTGAATGTGTCATGTGTTTCTTGTTAGAAACTGATTGGCTCAGCATGCCTCCCAAGTTCACCCAAGCGGACTTGAAAGACTTTGATGTGGGAGAGACATTCTCTTTCTTGCAAAGATGTAAATGATTGAGCATGCAGTTCTGTTTCTCACAGAAAATTATCTTACAGACATGAGGGAACCTGGCCTTAAGTAACGAATGTCAGTTCAGAGAGGACTAAATACATGCTGATCCTTGCTGACATTGTGGGATTATCATATTGGTCATTCTGATCCTACACTACTTCTAGACTTCCCAATGATGAGATCTAGTAAATATTTTGATCACTTTGAATTGGATTTCTCCAGCTTTTAAAGCTGAAAGTAAACTTAACTGATTGGTTCTTGTAAGTAGAGTTGAGGAGTCAAGGGGTACACACATTTAGTTTTTTCATAGCTCCTGCAAAATTAGTTTCCCAAAAGGCTGTGCTAATTCTCACATGCATCCATACAGTGAGTGAATCTGTTTCTTCACCACCATTACCTATCATCTTAAAAAAAAAAAGTTTATTTATTTATTGAGAGAGAGAGAGAGAGCGAGAGAGAGCGAGAGTGAGCACATATATGAGTGGAAAAGGGGCAGAGAAACAGAGACAGAGACAGAGAAGGAATTCCAAGCAGGCTCTGCTCAGTCAATCCAGAGCCGGATGCGAGACTCCATCCCACCAACCATGAGATCATTACCTGAGCCAAAATCAACAATCAGACACAACTGACTGAGCCACCCTGGTGCCCCACCTACCATCTTTTTAATTTGGACCTTCCTGATGGGTGGAAATGGAATCTCGTTGCTTTGATTTGTATTTTGCTAATTACTAGTATGGTTAGCTATAATTACTAATATTTGTTGGTTATTTATATTTTCTTCTCAGTGAAATGCTGTTTACATCTATTGTTTATTTTTCTATAAAATTACTTGTGTTTTAAAATTGATTAGTAGGAACTATTTAAAAACTTTGAACATTAGGTATTAGCTTGTTAGATGTGTTGCAAAAATTTTTTCCCACTTACTTTTTCTTTTAACTTTCACCTATGATGTGTTCTGTCAAGTTTGATAATGTTCAATTTATCTAACCTTTTCTTTCATGGCTTTTGCATTTTGTATGATGTGGAGAATTGGGCTAAAAGCTCTCTGTCATTTAGCTCTTTGTCCAGAAATTTCAAACTTTAGGCATTTAACCTAAACTTTTCCTTAAATGTTTTAACACTGCTGTCTGATGAGGGCTTTAGCTGTTTGTTTTTTGTTTTTTGGTTGCACATGAATATACAATTTGGTCAATAGATGTTTTAAATTCAGAGAAATATACCTCGATGTTGGTCCTATATAGTTGGGTTCTTTTGTCTTGAAGCCCTTAATATTTCTATTTATTATTTGGTGAGGAGTGTGGGGGTAATTTTTGTTAATTTGTTTTTCATTTTCATGTGAAGGAGAGGAAACTGTTGGCCCACAACCTAATGTCTGGGTTTTCACGGAGGACCCAGTTTCAGGAAGATGTGATGTTGGGTCAGCTTACAGGGAAATACATCTTAGACAATGGGCTTGGGCTGCTTAGAGGAGCAGAGGTTTGGGCAAGTTCAACTACATCATCCCACCCACATTTGGTAAAACCTGTACTGCAGAGGTCGCCCTGGGAATTTCCTTGGCATTTTCCCATTTTCTCAAATCTACTCAAGTACAAATGGCCTGTGCTGTTCTCTGTGGTCCATGGTACACATCATGTTGCCCCATTTGTTCAACCAAGGTGAGTGCCAGTAGCAGGGTCCAGGCCAGAGTGTCAGGCCTGCTTGTAAGTAGCCCTTGATGGGATGTGAGCTACAGTGGCCTTGGTCGTTTCAGGAGTCCCAAGGGAGCTGATGAGCATGGTAGCAAAGAGCCCTGCATTAAGGAGTTGGGACTTATAGATTCTAAGCCCAGTTCTACTACTAATTTGATTCTGTGTATTTGTCAACTGTGGGGGCCAGGTAACCTCTATTCTCTACCACTTCATGGTCCCTTCTGCTTTAGTCATTGTGACTGTCAGCTTGGCTATGTGAATACGTTTTTACAGAGATTGTGCATCTGTGAAGAGATAGAGATTATAGTGGTGTTGAATAACCAAGCTCTCTCACCCTACCTGTTGGCCATTGATGTTCCGTCCACTTATCAAGATCATGGGCATGTTAGTTAGTTAGTTAGTTAGTTAGTTAGTTAGTTAGTTTATAAATTTACATCCAAGTTAGTTAGCATAGAATGCAATAATGATTTCAGGAGTAGAATCCAGTGATTAATCCCCTACATATAACACCCAGTGCTCATCCCTACAAGTGTCCTCCTTAATGCCCCTTGCCCATTTAGCCCACCCAAAGCCCCTCCAGCAACCCTTCGTTTGTTCTCTGTATTTAAGAGTCTCTTATGTTTTGTCCCTCACCTGTTTTTATATTATTTTTGCTTCCCTTATGTTCATCTGTTTTGTATCTTAAATTCCATCAAAAAAATGCTAGAACTGATCCATGAATTCAGCAAAGTTGCAGGATATAAAATCAATGCACAGAAATCAATTGCATTTCTATACACCAATAATGAAGCAGCAGAAAGAGAAATCAAGGAATTGATCCCATTTACAATTGCAATTACAATTGCAAAACCCATAAAATACCTAGGAATAAACCTACCCAAAGAGGTGAAAAATCTATATACTGAAAACTATAGAAAGCTTATGAAAGAAATTGAAGAAGACACAGAAAAAATGGAAAAATATTCCACGCTCAAAGATTGGAAGAACAAATATTGTTAAAATGTCAATACAACCCAAAGCAATCTACATATTCAATCCAATCCCTATCAAAATAACACCAGCAATCTATACAGAGCTAGACCAAACAATCCTAAAATCTCTATGGAACCAGAAAAGACCCCGAATAGCCACAGCAATCTTGAAAAAGCAAAGCAAAGCTGGAAACATCACAATCCCAGACTTCAAGCTGTATTACAAAGCTGTAATCATTAAGACAGTATCGTACTGGCACAAAAACAGACACTCAGATCAATGGAACAGAATAGAGAACCCAGAAATGGACACACAAATGTATGGCCAACTAATCTTTGACAAAGCAGGAAAGAATATCCAATGGAATAAAGACAATCTCTTCAGCAAATGGTGCCAGGAGAACTGGACAGCAACATGCAGAAGAATTAAACTAGACCACTTTCCTAGACCATACACAAAAATAAACTCAAAATGTAAGACGTTAAAATCCTAGAGGAGAAAGCATGCAAAAATCTCTTTGACCTCAACTGGAGCAACTTCTTACTCAACATGTCTCCAGAGACAAGGGAAACAAAAGCAACAATGAACTATTGGGACCTCATCAAGATAAAAAGCTTCTGCACAGTGGAGGAAACAATCAACAAAACTAAGAGGAAACTGACGGAATGGGAGAAGATATTCACAAATGACGTATCAGATAAAGGGTTAGTATCCAAAATCTATAAAGAATTTATCAAATTCAACGCCCAAAAAACAAATAATCCAGTAAAGAAATGGACAAAAGACATGAATAGACACTTTTCCGAAGACATCCAGATAGCTAACAGACACATGAAAAAATGCTCAACATCACGCAGCGTCAGGGAAATACAAAGCAAAAGATCAATGAGATACCACCTCACACCTGTCAGAAAGGCAGCGCAAAAGTGTTCCTCTTTCTCTGCATCTCTGCGCTGCTGGTGGGAATGCAAATTGGTGCAGCCATTCTGGAAAACAGTATGGAGGTTCCTCAAAAAATTAAAAATAGAACTACGCTATAACCCATAAATTGCACTCCTAGGTATGTATCCAAAGGATAAACACGTGTACTGTTTCGAAGGGGCACACTCTCCTTAATGTTTATAGCAGTGCTATCGACAATAGACAAAGTATGGAAAGAGCTCAAATGTCAAATGTCCGTTGACTGATGAATGGATAAAGAAGACATGGTGTGTGTGTGTGTCTGTGTGTGTCTGTGTGTGTGTACATATACACATACATACATATACACACACATACAATGGAATATTAGCAATGAAAAAGAATGAAATCTTGCTATTTGCAATAATGTGGATGGAACTAGAGTGTATTATGCTAAGCAAAATTACTCAGAGAATGACAAATATCATATAACTTCACCATATGTGGAATTTAAGATATGAAAAAGATCATGGGCATGTTAACTGAGCAAACTAGCAGGGTTTGCTTGTTACCAAACAAGCATGGATGATAATATCTTAGAACTTAAAAATTGTGATCTGGACTTAGTAAGCTCATAAAATTATTTCCATGTCTAGTATCTTTGGCTTTATGAGTACTTACTTGAATTCAATTCAAGCCACAGTTAATGGTGTACATAATTTTCATGTTGCAAGTGACAACAAAACATTAATAGAAAGAATCTGGCAAGCTGGGTTATGTTTACATAGCAGAATCACATTCTTTACTTTTTATAACCAGCATAAATATTGATAGTCCTCTCAAATACAGCTAGGATAACATGTAATCTTATTATTCATCCCTTCTACTCTAAGACAAAAGTTCTGGTCCATTTCTTCAGTAGATGGGGTCTCTGCTCCTCAATTATCTACCCCAGTGGTTCAGTTCTTCCCTATTATCACCATCACTGCTATTTAAACCAGGAACTTCAGAATGGATACTGATTGCTGGGAATTCTGGAAAGTACTGGATTCTCTGAATATTGGGAAGTGAGGGAAAGGTCAGGATCAAGTAGAATAAAGAGGACATATGTCATCATAAGACAGATTTTTGCAACCTTCATCTGGGCATGGGAAACTCAAGCTAGATCCAATGGCTTTTGAATCACTGAAAATAAAGCTTTCTGGGTTGTGTCTCTTGGGCCCTCTGAGGATCTCTTGGGCTCATGCCTTCTCTCCACATTTGTGGCTCATGCACAAGAGAGACTACATTCTCTTTTCAGGGGTCTGAGTATCAGGTTGGCAGAAGGTCCCCTCCTGAGGTCTGGGCATCAGTTCTATAAGGTCCTTCCTTTGAGCTCCTAGGTTCTTTTGTTCTCTCTGGTTTCTTTCCTGGAATTAACTATCTGGGATACCTCAGTATCTCCTTGTTATTCTTCATCCTTCTAACATATTTTCTAACCAATTCCCTTTGTTTGAAATTCCTGGTATGGGTTCTGCTTTCCACACTAGATCCTGATTGAAACAGAAGCCTAAAGAATTGGGGGCCGAGACAATCAGGCAATTAGAGAAATTATTTAAAAATATATGGAAACAAATGAAAATACAACAATCCAAACTCTCTGGGATGCAGCAAAGGCAGTCCTAAGAGGAAAGTATATTGCAATCCAGGCCTATTTCAACCAACTAGAAAAAATGCAAATTCAAAATCTAACAGAGCACCTAAAGGAACTAGAAGGGGAG
>CM053576.1:96333350-96495488 GCA_028646485.1 Cryptoprocta ferox | reverse complement strand
CCATGGGGAGGGGAAGGAGGAAAAAGAGTTAGGGAGAGGGAGGGAGACAAAGCATGAGAGACTCTTGAATACTGAAAACAAACTGAGGGCGGAAGGGGGAGGGGGAAAGGGGAAGGGGGCTGATGGTCATGGTGGAGGACACTTGTAGGGAAGAGCACTGGGTATTATATGGAAACAAACTTGACAATAAACTATAAATTTAAAAAACAATAAATTAAATAAATTACAAAAAAGAATTTGGGGCTCAGATGATAGGACTATTTTGATGACATTTTGTGGTGAGCCTCCCAGTAAAGGTATGTTGACTGATGCATAATGGAGAGGCTCTTCAGTTCAGCAGAGGTGATACTGGCTGAGCCTGGCTTTGAACACAAGTGTGTTTGAATTCATTGTCACACTCTCTCCTGGGGTGACAGATAAACTGGAAGCCAAAAGTGATGGGATTGATGCCTCAACAGGAAAGAACCATGTTCCTCCAAAGCCAATGGGGAGATGGGGGTGAAAAGTATGAGAGGTTGAGCAAGACTCCTTTCAGGGCTGGGAAGAGGGGCTCATGGAAGTGCTTGCCTAGAAGGTTCTATATAGCCCTTTCCCCAACTCGCCTGTAGTGAGGCAGGTAAATATGAAGTTTTTTCCAGTCTATCTTTTGAAATTCACCTCAATTGAGTTAACTTGTGCCTCAGAAAGTTTTCATGCTTGATCTTAGCAGATGGGGTATGGAGGTGGGAGTAGAGGCATAAAAAACATCATATAACAACAACAACAACTGTTACCATTAGTTGAGAACCTACAAATGTCCTGCATTACTAGAACAGAGAGGGTGGGAGAGATGTTGGGATCTGGGCTCTGTTGTAGAGAAATCAGTGCCAACCATTTTAGTCCTTCAGCAGTTCTGGAGTCCACTGCATTTTGGGGGCACCAGGGACCAGGCTTGCCTCAGTTACGTCCGCCACTCAGTACCTGTGGCTTCCCAAGGGGAGGAGGTGAGTCTCTGAGAGGCTGAAAGAATTGAGTAGGCTTTCAGCTTACCCTTCCTTTCAGGAGTGGCCTGGGGTGGTTTGGGGCTGGTTGGATGGCCAGGAATGCCATATGGGGACCCTGCTTAAAGCACACAGCGAATTTTGCACTCACAAGACTCCCTTAGTGGAACTGTAGAGGGCAAGTTTGACTGCCCAGCAGGTAGACTTCCCTTGTGGACGGCCTGGCATTTCCAGTTGTAGCCCAAGTGACAAGGCAGGAGAATTGAGCTCCGGGGAAGTCCCGCAGTCTCCCCTTGCTGAGCACCCTGGGGTCTGTCATCAACTCTATTTCCCTGGGGGCGTGGCTCGGTGCCTCCTTCTAAGGGAGCTCAGGCTGGTCATACTCATGCTGATGCTGTGATTTCTTCATCTGAGTCTCACAAAATCTCACAAATGATTGCCACGCCCCACCCAGGTAGGTGGGGCCTCCCCATACTTCCCAATAAATGACAGAGTCTCGGTCAGAGCCTGTCATGCTCTTGGGAGCTGTTGGAGCTGTGATTCAGTCCCCTGCACTTTCGATAAAGGTCCTTCCTTGCCAGCTCATAGCGGGCAAGTCCTCCAGCTCTTTTTTGTGCTTTAGGGCTCAGGGAAGAGATCGGGCCATGCCAGGCTCTGTGTCTTGTCCAGCGCAGGGCTAGCGGTTTCTCACTTCTGACTTACCAGGGAGTTACTAGGACCTTAGCAGAGCTGCCCTGGCCTGGGGCAGCCCCCCTGCTCCCAGGCAGAAGCAGGTGCCAGTGGGAGGAAGGAGGAGGAGACGTGGGCATCAGGTGGCTGTGGGTATTTAAGGTCAAAAGTCATGCCTGGCTTAGGACTTGTAGGGAGAGATACTGTCACTGGCTGGATCTTTGGGTGGAATAAAGTCTGCCCCACGATCCCCTCCCTGACACTACCTTGAAGTTTTGTCACAGGAGGTGGCTCAGATTTTCTGACCAGGGCTTTGTGTCAGGCCAGGCTTCCCAACTCCCTGTCCAGAATGGGGACCTCAGTAACTAGTGTCCTGGAAAGGTCTTGGAAATGTCTCTTGACACTCCTATCTCCTATTGCTGTCCCCGCAGGTGTTGAGACAACCCCATTATGACATGCATTCGAGGAGTCCCTATCTATGGAGAACCCTATACAGCAGGTGATGTTGAGATGGGGCTCTGGAGGCCTGGCACACCTGTACCCACACCTGTCTCTTCTGGGTGCCCCAGCATTCTCTGCCCCTCTTTGTGCAAGGCCCTTCCCACCCAGTGCTGTCCATCTTCCACTGACGGTGGGCTTCCATGGGGTGGGGAGTGTTGCTTTTCTCTGCTCTAGCTCCAGACCCAGCACTGAGCCAAGCACAGAGTAGGCATCAGAAGGAGTACCTGGTCCTTGACACACGCGTACTGTGGGACAGCTTATCCTCTTAGACCAGCTGCAGCTTGGCCTTCCTCACCGGTACCCATAGCTTTCCTGGAAACAAGGGCTGGGCTGAGGGTCATGAGAGTGCTGTCAGTTTTGGTGTGAAAACCCTGAGCCTTCCTTCCGGAAGGGCCTAATATCTAGTAAAGTGGCCCAATTATAATGCTTGCTCATTATTCTTTTCTATTTAAACCGTAGTGAATAAACCTCAGACTGGGGAGGTCTCTGACTTGAATCAGCAGGTGTGGATCCTGCAGGATCAGACCATTGTGACAGTTCCACGGACTGACAGTGTGACTCCAGGTGAGTGGTTGTCCTGTGGCTGCTGCCCTGGAGGCAAGGGAGGGATGCTGACACTGGCCTTGGGTTCAAGGGCGGCTTTACAACAGGGCCCACCCAGAAAGGGGAGACTCTCACACCTGCCTGGGAAGGGGTGTCAGGGAGAAGTTTGCCTGGACCAGGATAAAGAAAGCGCAGAGAGTGGAGCAGCCTCTGGGGGAGCAGGAGAGCTGCTTTCAGTGACCTGATGGCCTGTCACATGGAAGAGGGGTATCTTATTCTGCCGGACTTCTGGGTGTCCTAAAAGGACTAAATGGGTGGGTACCATAGGATGGCAAATTTCAACATCACATGAGGCCAAACTTGCTAATGGACAGAACTCTTCAAGGAGCAGAGGGGCTACTTGAGTTTGGAGATTCCCTCCCCCAGATGGTCAAGCAGGGTCTGCCATTTGTTTAACTCTTTGTGTTCGCTCCATTTCCTAGGGCAGTGACTGGTATATGGTGAGAATGAATGAATGAACAAATGAATATGGTGGCTGGTTGGCCTTTTGGTGGGCATGGGGTAGGAGGGATTACACTCAAGGTTTCTTCCTGCCCCACCTGGACGATGCTGGCCTTATCCTGATTTCAAGAGGAAACTGACACCATCTCCTCTTTTGTCCTTCTTAGTCACTGTCACTGTTGTTCCATGCAAGTATCCAGAGTATCTTGAGCAAGGCAGAGGGATTCCCATTTATATGGGAATAGAGAATCCAGAAATGTGTCTGTCTTGTGAAGACATTGGAGGGCAGCCCACATTGCAACTGAAGGTGAGTGAGTAAGAAAAAATAATATTTTTTTAAATACCAATTTCTTCCTTCCTTCCTTCCTTCCTTCCTTCCTTCCTTCCTTCCTTCCTTCCTTCCTTCCTCCCTCCCTCCCTCCCTCCCTTCCTTCCTCCCTCCCTCCCTCCCTTCCTTCCTTCTTCCCTTCCTTCCTTCCTCCCTCCCTCCCTTCCTTCCTTCTTCCCTTCCTTCCTTCCTTCTTCCCTTCCTTCCTTCCTTCTTTCCTTCCTTTCTTTTTTCTCTCTTAGAGAGAGAGCAGGGAGGGGCAGAGAGAGAGGGAGAAAGAATCCAAGCATGCTCCATGCTGTCAGTGAGGAGCCTGACGTGGGGCTCTCGACCTCATGAGCTGTGAGATCACAACCAGAGCCCAAATCAAGAGTCAGATGCTTAACCAACTGAGCCACCCAGGTACTCCAAAAGGCCAGTTTCTTTTATGAGATATTTATTTGGTTGATAATCTAATTTTAGAATTAAAAAAAGAAATATTCTTCATTCTTAAAACATATTTACTTCTAGATATTTTTGAGTTATCTACATGCAGTGGAGTTATTCTGCACATCACTAGTTGAGGATCTTTTTCTTTCCTGTATTTTAAGATATTCTATACCATTGTTTCAAGTATATTCTCTCCTTCATTCTGCCTTCTCTTTCTTTTTGGAATTCTTATTCCTCAGTCATTGGAACATCTAGATCTCTCTTCAGTATCTCATCTCATTTTACTTCATTTCTATCTCCATCCCTTCACCATT
The DNA here is from genome assembly GCA_028646485.1 of Cryptoprocta ferox. Classification (NCBI taxonomy): domain Eukaryota; kingdom Metazoa; phylum Chordata; class Mammalia; order Carnivora; family Eupleridae; genus Cryptoprocta; species Cryptoprocta ferox. The sequence continues at coordinate 96,491,223 of CM053576.1, read as the reverse complement.
TTTGTTTTTGTTGTTCTTGTTGCATCCTGGGAGAATTTCTTGGTTCAATCTTCCAGGTCATGATTACATTTTAAGTGTGTCCTGTCTGCTTACTCATTCTCCTATTCTGCTTCCTGAAATTTCAGTCTTTCCTCTTGTTCCTTAAACTTCAGTTTAATTCAACTCACTTTCATTTAATCCAGTCCAATTCAGCTCAGTAAATGTGTAGGCTTTTATTTTTAATTTTTTAAAAGTTATTTGTTTTTGAGAGAGACAGAGACAGCATGAGTGGGGAGGGGCAAAGAGAGAGGAGAGAGAGAATCCTAAGCAGGCTCTGCACTGTTAGCACAGAGCCCCATGTGGGGCTCGAACTCATGAACTCATGAGATAATGACCCGAGCCTAAACCAAGAATTGAACGCTTAACTGACTGAGCCACCCAGGTGCCCCAAAATGTGTAGGTTTTTAGTGGCACAGCACCATTGTGGTCATTTGAGGTGCATTGGTGCCCAGAGTGACACAGAACCCTGCCCTCAGAGGGCGTGGATTCTAGCGGGAGGAGAGAAATGGTAGACAATAAGTAGAATAGGTAAGTTAGTGATGTCTTTTAAGCGTATTATGTCCCCAGGGAAAGCACAGTTAGAGCAGGCTAAAGAGACTGGCTGTGCCAGCCCCAAGTGCAGTTGGGCTGCCGTAGAAAATAGTACAGTCAGCATCATAAGATTTTAGCGGATGGTAGAAGGCAACAAGCAAGTTAGCGAACAGGGTGTCAGGGGGAGCAAGTTCAAGAATTAGTGGAGAAAACAGTGTGACAAGAGTGAACTAAGTGGGGATGAGTTCAGAGAGATAAAAAGGCATGTCACAAAGGGTCTTGCCGGCATTTGTAGGGACTTTGCCTTTACATATGAGTAAAATGGGGCATTATTAGAACGTTTTGAATAGAAGAGTGACATTCATGAACATAGGTTTGAAAAGAAGTATTTTTGCTGCAGACTGTGGGGGGCATGGGTAAAAGTCCTGTGGGGGAACTTCGAGGTGATACAGGGGAGATTTGATGGACATGGATGAGAGGGTATCCATGGAGGTAGGGAGAAGCCAGTCAGACTCTGAAAATAGTTTATTTAAATTGAGGCAACAGGACTTGCTGACAGAGTGAATGTGGGGTGGGATGAAGGAGGACCGAGAATTACATTTTCAACTATGTCCTGTCTGCTAAGCCACAATTCTATTGTGGTTTTGTCTACTGTGGTTTTAGATGGATTGAGAATTGACCATTTCATTCTGCCACATGTGGGTCCTTAGGGACCCTGGGGACAGCAGTGTTCCTGCAGTGCTTGAGGTGAACACCCAGATCGAGGGGGTTTAAGAGTGGGATAGGAGGAGAGAAACTAGAGACAGCCTGTATAGACAACTGTTTACAGGGAGTTTTCTGCAAAGGGGGGCTGGGAATGGTGGTGGGCAAGCGAGATCATTATTTTTGAAGATGGCAGAATGACAGCAAATATGCTAATGGAAATGACGGAGGGAACCCAAAATGAGTGGCTGGAAGAGGAACAGCAGGAAATTGGGGAGGGCAGGTGGGACTTGCTGCCCAGTCCCTCCCAGGCAGGAGGTTGAAAGGGAGGATGGAGGAGGAGGGATTGGGGTTTGAAATGAGAAAGTGTCTTTACATTTATTAAACAGCCAACACATCTCTATTGACTGTGCATTGGGGAATATAGTGATGAACAAGTCTAGCAATAATTATATGATTGATGGATAAACATTCTAAGTTCAGATGGTCGTCGGGACTAATGAAGAAAATAGCCTGGTAATGAGACAGGGAGGAGGTCCGAATGTAGACAAATTATGGACCATCCCTGTGTAGTGTCTCTCTGGAGATCTTGTGTGTGCGTAATTTAGTTAGAAAAACTTATTTTACTTAAATGCACGGTATATAAATACACAAAATATATGTCTATATATGATATAGAAGGAATTTTCTGATTGCTCTATTTACTTTGTTTAAATACAAATCGTTTGGTTTGTTAGACCCTCTTGTGTCTTTTTCCGTGGCACTGACCTTCCTCGCATGTTGGCAGTTGGTCAGAGGCTAATACCAGAACTTTTGTTAGAGGACTTGTTTTGCAGGCTGGTGGCCCTCACTGTTGCGGCTTTGGTAAGGGAAATCCTTGGTTTATTGCCACAAATCTGCAGCTCCTTTCTTTCCCCCCATCAGCCTCTTGTGTGAGGAGAGTTCCAGTGCATCGCTCGAGCATGCCCACTTGTTCATTAACCTTTCCTTTGTGTCATTCCTACGTGAGATTCTGCTGCTCCTTTGACATGTGTTTTTTCTAGGCCTGCTTTAATAGAGGGATAAGGCTTTCTCGAACTTCAGGACATTTATTGATTGTGTGCAAGTACCTCTGAACTGCTAACAGCCTCTGCTTCTCCTGCTGGGCGCTCTCTGTCACATTTCAGGAGAAAGAGATACTGGATCTGTACAACGAAGTCTCGCCTGTGGAGCCTTTCCTCTTCTACCACTCAAAGGATGGCAGGACCTCCACCTTCGAGTCCGTGGCCTTCCCTGGCTGGTTCATCGCCTCCTCTGAGATCCGCCACCCCCTCTTCCTCACTTCAGACCTGGGGGGAAAGAACAATGTTAACTTCAATTTAAATATTAATGCTTGAACTCAGCCTGGATGGGGCAGCTTGGTCAGAAGTCTTTGTTGAATTTCCTAGTTCCTAGTGTGCTTTCATATATATTATCTCCAAGTCATTTCACATCTGTGCTGAGAGGTGGGCAGGACCCTGTCATCATCACACTTTGTGAATGACTTCATGGCATAGAATGTGAGCTCAGACACAGTGGGGAGGGGTTATGTAAGGCTCTCCTCTCAAGCTGAACTTGTCCATCCCACAGCCTTCTGTATGAGGGTGTTCTGACCCCAAGACATTAGCACCTTCTCTGTGGGTGGATACTGAGAAGTCTTAGAGGTCATTAATCTTACCCAGGATCGGGTGACTAGTGTGGAACTGATTGCTTTGTTTTGCTTTGTTTTCTTTGCTATTTGGATTACATTTTCCATATGCTTTGTATGTTGCCAGTAGATTTCAAGTTGTATGTATCCTTTTAAGAGTTAACGAACGTTTAAAGGTAAATAGTTCTTAATAATAGTTAAACTATTTTTTTTCCTAATTCTAATATGTAAACATAAAGCCCAATATAAACTTCATGTGTTTACACAATAGAAAGGCTAAAGCTAAGCTATAAAATGAAACAGAAAACTTAGTAAACTGAAATTAGCAAGAGTAGTTGAATGAAGATAGCTCACTGGGGTTTAGCTGGGGAGAGAAGGACCCCTATCAGTGGTGACAGGCCAGGGTGGAGATAATGCATGTAAAAGAGCACTACTATATGACTACTTTCTGTACAGTCTCACAGCCTTGATTTCTTTGCCTCTTCTAGACTTTTCCTTTTGGGCATATTCACCATCCACAAGATGGCTTTAAAAACCGCAGTAAAGGTGATAAGAGAGCCTAAGGCAGGATGAGGCAAACTACAAGCTAGCACACTGCCCCCTGCCCCCGCCCCCAGGTGGGATTTGTGTGATATTCCTCAGGCACTCCAGGCTGCCCAGGAACAAAGGATAGAAAGAAAACAAATGGCTAACTGATAGAGACCAACAGTCATGCAGGACAAGAGTCTCCATCAGTTTGCAAATATCTTAGTAAATTACAAGAAAAAGGCAATCTTAACTATAGCCTAAGCTCCAGAAATCTGTAGACTCAGTTTCCTGGTGCCCCAGCATCACCCCTCCATAGTGATATGAGGAACAAAGGCAAAGAGGAAATGGCAGGTAAAATTAAATTTCCTTAGAACCTGCAGCCCATTGACAAATGCGTGAGGCAAACACAGAGTACAACATTTCTCCTGGAACCCCGCTACCATCCTATTGTTAATGCTTGACTAGAGGGAAAACAACCTGAGCTTGACAATAGCAAGGCCTCAGGTATCTTAGGAGTCCTCTTTAGCATATCAAAGCCCCTCTGGAGGCCTCTCTTTTGTCTTTGCCTTCCCCAATTCCATGGTTTGTAACAGTCACTCTTCACAATCCCAGTGCAGTTCTTCCTGCCCATGGTCCTGTCTCCGTGCTTTAATAATATCACCTTTAATAATATCACTTTTCTGCACCAAAGACGTCTTCAAGAATTCTTTCTTGGCTGTCAGCTCCAAACCCCACAAACCCCACCATCACTCCAAAACTTCATCTAAGGTGCCTTTTCTCGGAACAGAGAGCCTAGCTTTCTCACCAGCCATGCTTCAGATGATGTATTCTGATGAAATTAAATCACTGTGAGTATAACTGTAGAAAGATGTAGCTCAGATCTGGTTCTATATATAATAGATTTCTTATTTTGGCTCTGATACTACAAACACAGAAAATTCTGGTTGCTTAAATACAACTTCCAAAATAGCGCCAGTCACTTACATTTTTCCCCCCTACTTTTGGACAGTCAGACCACAAACTCTACTAAGCAGGCCAGTAGGCAATCAGTAATCCCTGACTTAATGCACCATCTCTTGATTCTTTAAAGTTTTCTTCCTCAATCAAATGTAGTTTTAGCATTGTAGCTTTATTAAAATACAGCATTAAATGGGCACTGAACTAATTAGTTCTGGGATATTAAATAGAATTGATTATTGAATGTTTACCACTATACACACTGCTCATAAATGGTGACATGTTCTTATACCTGACAGTTTACATTGTTACATTGTCAGTTATTACATCGGACTGCTGGGACCCAATGACACATTTGCTTGTGACATGATTATGGTCTGAGTTACAGCATCTCCATGCTACGACAGGCTGTGCAGTGGTTCCATTGTCCCCTCTGTTTACCACGAAACTGTGCATGCAGGCACCATGACACTTTGGGTTGTCACCTGGCACAGATTCGAGCTCAAACAAAAGCTCAAATATGAGTCCTGGTGTCATGTAACTGGTTATCCTGATGGTCCAGAAGAGGTTCTGATAACATATTTAGAGTGGAATAAAAATGAAAACATAGTCATCTCTAGCTTGGGGAGCCTGGACAGCAGACCTCCAGGCCCCGCCCTGCTTATCTATCATGTTTGAGAAAGACCCCAGCATATGAAATCATGGAAGACTCCTGTGAGTTGCAGTGTCCTCATTTTTAGGTGAACACCTGGGTTTCACACATCCGAATATCCACTGCTTTTGCATTTAAGTTCCATGAGCTCCAGACCAACATTCACTGAAGGATTTGTTTCTTCTGTATCTTTGGTATAAAGGGCATGATGCACTGTGTTGGGGGAGGTGATTGAGAGGATGGGACCACCAGCTGACCCGTGAGCTGGACCCTGGCATCTGGAGGCTCCTCCCCCCACCCCTGTCCTTGCAATGTGTGCTCTGCTTGCCTTCCCGGCTCCCAGAAGCTGCCCTGAGGACATAGGCTTGAGGTAGTGATGTGATGTTGAGACATCTGGACAGTATGTGTGGCTGAACCCAGTTAAACCCTCTTTATAAATTTTTAATATTCTAGTGGGCAGGTATGGAAATGTATTGGTCTTGCAGCTGCCCCCAAACAAACGTAATATATAAGTTCCCTTGCTTATTAAACCTGCCACCTACCAATCTGGGGTGAATTATCTCTTTCTTTGGTCTCAATCCTGACCTCCACATATGAGGACTGGTTTCAGATTACACGGGGAAGCTCCTGAAAAAGTGTAATCTAAGAGATTACACTGAGAGAGGGGATTTTGGATTCCAAGAAGGAATTAAGAAACTCGCCACCAAAATCACAATTGCAGTGAAAACAGTTGAGTAGGATGTTTTTCCGTTGAGCTGCTTTGGGGCTTGTATCTTCTGGAACCAGGACGGCTGAAGGGCAAAGACCACTTCCTGAAGCTGGACTTGAAGATACTGTCCCTGAACTCATGAACGATTGGGCACAGGGACTACTGATGCTGTCCCCGGGATGCTGAGAACAGTGGCTGTAATTAATAATCCTTCATGTCAATAAAACATTACTTCTTATTTCTCAGCCTTTAAAGAGTTGTTTAAAAGAAGATTCTTACCAAAGCAATACAAGTCTATGATTGAAAGCGACATTCTTCCGCCCCGATCATATTTCCGTGAGGCAACTGCTAACTCTTTTTCAGCTCTTTTTCTTCCATGTGTCTAGGTATATGTTTTACTGCTATTTCTTGAATTACCAACTTTAGACATTTATCTTTTTTAAAGTTTTTATTTATTTTTGAGAGAGAGAGAGAGAGAGAGAGCACAAGTGGGAGAAGAACAGAGAGAGAGAGGGAGGCACAGAATCCAAATCAGTCAGGCTCTGAGCTGTAAGCGCAGAGCCCGATGCAGAGCTTGAACCACCGAACTGAGAGATCATGACCTGAGCCAAAGTCAGATGCTCAATCAGCTGAGCCACCCAGGCACCCTGAGACAATATCTTTTCTATCAGACAGATGGCATTTGTATCCCTACTGTACAAAAATCATGTGCTCTTTATCTATTTGCTACAAGTTAATAGAAGTAGTAAGTCAAACAAAATTATATTTATAGAGAGTCAGATGACCTTTGGGTGGTCCTATTAGACAATGCTCTGGTATGACGTTGGAAAGGCACACCATAATGGTTTTGCCTTTCTCAGGATTTGGATAACTTCTCTGAATGATATCATTTTCCTTCAGCCTTTTCTTTTTAGGGGTAAGGAAAGCAGGGGGAGGTACATGGAGTGGATGTGACTTGCACTGACATTTAGTAGTAGGTTTGGAAATGTGATATTCTTGATTTCAATTTTTGTTTCCTGGTTTTGGGGTGTTATGAAGCAATGTTTGAGAAATCGGCAACAATCACCCAGAGCAAGACAGCAGAGCAAAGCATGATCCACCTCGTTCCCATCACTGGGGCTATCCTTATCTAGTAGGGTGTCAGCGGATCATCCACCCAGGGTGGAACATTCCTGGCCACCTAAACATTGTTATGTAATGGTGTAAGTGCTGAAATATGTTGTGTACCTATATTTCTCAAACTTGAAGTAATATCAGAATCATCTGGGGGTCTGAACTAAACGCTCAGGTGTTTGGGCTCACTCTGAACCTAGTAAATTAAAACCCATTCCCTGAAAAATTCCTACTTAGTAGGTTTAGAGCAGGGCCGAAGAATCAATATTTTACTAATGACCTTAGGGAATAGAATGCACTCCCACTGTTCACATGCCCATAGGGCAGCTGAAGACAAAGCCTGGCTCTTGTCAACTAGAAGAGTGGTTTTATTTGCTTGGGTATCCAGTGACTCTTCTGTGGTTGATGCTTTCTGGTGGACATTAACAAAAAATACAGTCTTCACATTTTGTGCCCCTTCCCATATGTCCATCCACATATCTTTACTCCATATCTCATTATCTTTTAGTCTTCTGGTCAGTGAGCCAGGCATTGACCATTTCCCAAAAGTCTATATGTATTGTCATTTTGGGACATTGTATTGTTTTGTTTGTTTTGTTTTTTGGGACATTTTGTATTTTGTTTTGTTGTCTACTTGTGTGTTCTTGCAGTTTACACTGAATTTCTTTAAGAGGATTATTCAGAGTTCTGTGTGAGACAGTTCATTTTTCTCCATTTCTTTAGGGTCAGTCATTGGAACTATATTAACTTTCTTTGGTGATGTCACATTTCCTTGATTCTTTGTGATCCTTGTGGCCTTTCTTGGTGACTGTGCATTTAAGGAAGTAGGCACTTCTTTCAATCTTTGCAGGCTGGCTTTGGAAGGGAAAGCCCTTTACTAGTCAGCTTGTTCAAAGATTTTGGGTGAGATTATTCTGAAGTCCTCAGACAGGCAGGTCTGGTGCCTGGATCAACAGGTGGGCAGACCTGGTGCTTGGATCCATAGGGGCTGGTCTGGTGTCTGGGTTCACTGGGACAGTCCCAGTGCCTGTCTGTGGTGGTGGGTCTGGGACGTGGGTCTATGTGGATGGGCCTGGTGTCTGGGTCCACAGGGGCTGGCCTGGTGCTGGGGTGGCCCTGGAGCCTGGATTCATGGGAGCTGGCTTGGAAGCTGAGACTATGGAGGCAACCCTAGCAGTTGGGCAAGCCCGAGCCTGGGGCCATCAGAGTCAGCCTGGAGCCTGGAGCTGCAGGGGCCATGAGGACCACTCTGGTAGTTGGATCCATGGGGGCTGGCCTGGAGGCTGGGGCCATGGGAAATGTCTGGAGACTGGAGCTCTAGGGACCAGTCTGATGCCAGGGTGGGCTAGGAGCCTGCATCCATGGAAGCCCATGGGGAGCCTAGGTTTATGGGAGGGAAGCCTGTCTAAAGCCTGAGGAGACAGTGGGGGCCTGCCTGGTGCTAGGGCACACTAGTGGCCTGGATCCACAGGAGACTGCCTGAAACTTGGCCAATGGTAGCAGCATGGCACTGGGGCAGGCCAGGACCCTCCTTCCATGGGATCTTATTTGGGATCAAGGTCTATGAAGGCTGGCCTGAGTGCTGGTAGCCTGGGTCCACGAGAGTCAGCCTGATGCTAGGAAGGGCCAGGAGTCTGGATTTGCAGGAGGTTTCCTGGAGCCTGGGTTTGTGGGGGGTCTGCCCAGTGCCGGAGTGGACTGGTAGCCTAGGTTTGTTGGAACCCACTAGAAGTCTGGGGCCATGGGAACTGGCCTGATGCCAGAGTAGGCCAAGAGCCTCAGGCCACAGAAGTCAGTCTGGTGCTGGTGTGAGCTGATGGTAGAGTCCACTGGGAAGTCAGTTCCTTACTTCACTCTTCTCCTATGAGCTGGATGTCTCTCTCCATGTTGGACTACCCTGGCTTGGGGGAGGGGTGATGGGAGTAATATGAAATTACATTTCCTACCCTTTTTTCAATGCATTTTTTCTTATTTCTGTGCTCCACCCAGGTGCTGTCATCCCTCACCAGGAATTCTTAGCTCTTGTGAAGGTATTATTATGAATGGATAATTGTTCATATTGATATTTCTGGGAGGCAAAGAGTGCTAGGAATTCCTAATACCATCAGCTTGCTGATGTTACTCTCTAATTCTCTCTTCTGGTGTGTGTTGTCTGTTGCCAAGTACGAATTTTGGTTAATTTAATTTGTTGTATTAGTATAGTTCTAGAGATGCTATTTAATGCTTCCACATCTGCCACTTTTCATAGTTTGCTGTTCTAGAAAAACATCCATGTTTGTCATTTGCTTCTTAAATATGGTTAGGATAGTTGTTTTAAGCTCTGCGTATAATAATTACAAAATCGGATGTCTGTGTATGTTTCTACTATATTGCTTTGTCTAGTTTTTTGGTCCTCATTCTTGTGATCTTATTGTATGCCTGGTAATCTTCAACTATTTGTAGATTGTTGCCTTTGTTAAATTATATAAGTGGCTCTGCCCTCCTTTAGACGGGATTTCTCTTTTTGTTCTGGTGGAAAATATTTGGTCTACATTAAACCAAATACAGTTTGAGAGTTTCTGGCTCAAACTATGAGTACTCAACGTGAAAATCCTCAGAAGGGCCTGTCCATGGCCACAGCCTTCCAGGAGTTACTTCTTTTCTTTATATCTTTCCCTCATCCCCTTTGTTCAATGCCAAGACAGTCTACTTCATGGGCTCCAGAGATTGAGGAAAAGTGAGGGTGAGTCTAGATCTGGTTTGCTTGTCCCCTCCCTAGTCCTAGGCAGCCCTTGAGTCCTGAACTCTCTCTCTCTCTCTCTCTCTCTCACTCTCTGTCTCTTTCTCTCTCTCTCTCTCTCTCTCTCTCTCTCTCTCTCTCTCTTTGTGCTGTTATGACTAGAGTATGGTATGGGTGCATGCTATAGCAGCAAGAACATACAGTGGCTTTAATGCTCCTTTATTTTAGATCCTGATTCTGTATGTCTGGGATAAAGCCTGAGATTCTGCATTTCTGACAAGCTGCCAGATGATGCCAATGCTGCTGGTCCACAGGTCACACTTTGGACTTTAAGGATATATAGAACAAGGGCTGTTCCACCTAATAACTTGGCAATATGTGAACAATAGTCAAATTGAATGATGGGAATTGTGCTATATAAGTTGGGAGGGATTTATGGAACTGAGGTGACTATGTTAGACCATGACCTGAGTAGAGAAGGATAGATATGGATGGACAAAGGAATGAAATCTTAATTCAGATCCAGTTCTGGCTACTTAAAGAGAGAAGGAAGGCTATATCTCTAGATTTTATTCATATGAAGTTCTTTTCTTACAGGGAGAGAAATTTCCTTCACATATTTGACCCAGTGGCCCTTCTCAGGATCACCCACCACCACCTCCCATTCTAGGGAGACATAAGTTGAGGTCTTGGGTTGTCTGGTATCACCAAAGCCCCCATTACCTCAACTAATGGCACTGTGGACTCAGTGGGGCTCCATAGGGCTCCATGGAGCTCCATGTATTTACAGAATGAAATAATGAATCTGAAAGGATCCACATCTTATTAGCTGTGGTCCTGAATGAGTTTGCATTAGTATATGCAGCATTCATATCAATGTGTCCTGAATGTTTGCTTCTTTGTACCTTATGGCAGGACATTTGAGATCCTCTCCTCAAGATATCCAAGTGGGTCCAGTCCTATATAAGGAACATGGGGGTGATGTCATAGGCTCTGGAGTTCCTTCTTAGAGCATGGAAATCAACTCATGCTAATGGATATCTGTGGAAACTCCTCTTCATAGCCACAGATTAATTTTGAGTCCTAGTTTTGACTCAGAGATACCTCTGCACATTTAAGTGTGGGTGCTTCATGATTCCACACTCTTGAGGGAATGGCTATGGAGCTACTCAGGACAAGATCATAACAACCTTTATATCTCACTGTACAATGAGAATCCCTTGGAAGAGTATATAGTGTGAACTTGAGAGTGTCTTTATGTGGTTAGACTGATAAGGTAGCACAAATGTCAAGAGCTAGGATGATTTACTGGTAGTCAAAGCAAAAAGGCTGGTAGAGACAAGGCTGATCTGGCGTTTAGTGACAGACATAGGAGACTCAAAAGATCAGTTGCTACAGGAAGGTGTCATGTACTGGGGACTTTGCATACTCTTCTTTAACGAACACAATAATCCAGCAAGGTACAATGCATTTCATATAACAGTCATCTTAGGATCAGAGATGTGAAAGGATTCTGCCAAGAACACAAGTCCAAAAGTTGCAAAGCCTAATTGTGAACACATACCTTTTGAATACAAGTCTCTGGCTCTTGAACACTAAACTACTATCTTAGCTTGTGTTCCCCCTGAGAAACCCTAGCATTGTTCCAGAAGTTGGGAAGGCTAACATATTTACCCACCAGTCCCTTCCCCCTTTGGTTGAGGTTGCTGTTGAAATGAATACCCTTGAGGTGTGAAGCAGACAGGTGCTGGAAACTGCCACAGTGACAATGAACTCAGTTGGGCTGAAGGGATTGGGGTAGGGTATCAACAACATTGTCTAAGCTTTCCTTTGGGGAAGACCTAATGTGTGTTTGCTGCTTAGAACACTGGAGCATCTGAGAGGCAGACTCCCTTCCCTACTAATCTAGGTCAGTGACCTAGAGTCCATGATGGGCAGGGTGCCCAGGAACTGGCCTTGCCCAGGTGAGGTTCCCTTGAGTGGAGAGGCAGCATGCATACAGGCTCTGAAAACCTGGAGACATACACTGGGGTGTTTTTACCTGGTCTGAGATTGGTAGAGAATGTGGTGACTGTGAACCAGGAGTAGTTGCAAGCTACACAGGTCTTGGGGGACCCATTCCTTCCTTAGTCTACCTTGAAGCTGCTGGGGGCTTCCACTCCTAGGAATAACATTCTAGTGTGTCATTTTGTGGCAAAAGAATCCAGTCATCAGCTGTGGGAAAGTCCCATAATGTTTCTTTCCTCAAACTCAGTGCTGATGACTATATTTCCTGGTTGTTGCTCTTAAGAGCTTAGCATGCCCTACTTTTTCAGGGTGAATGGACAAGTTGCAGTCATACTTGGTTAACATTTACATAAAGACTCACTGAATCGCTGGCACCAGGAACCAGAAAATATTGAGTGTCAGGCAGTCCCAACCCAAGTGAGGTAGAACCTCCTTCCTTCCCTGTGTGCATAAAAAGCTTGGAACTTGTTGGATTCACTCAGAGCATCTAAGTCTGGAGGGAGCCAAAGTGCATAATAACAGATTACCGGTGTAGTCTGAAGCCACAAAATCTGCTCACCTTTGATCTTCTCTTGCTTCAGGATCTCTGGTATTTCTTGCCTTTTCAGCAAAGAAACCGGGAGTCCTAGACAGCTTTCCAGAGCCCTTGGATGCAGATAAAGCCTTAACTTTGGATCCAAGGACAAAAGTATCTCTTGGACAAAGGTAATTTCAGCTCAGAAGCCATGTGTCTAAGCTTTCCTTTGGGAAGGACCTAATGGGTGTCTGCTAGCTCAGAGCACTGGAGCATCTGGGAGGTAGGCTCCCCTCCCCACTAATCTAGTGCAGTGATCTAGAGTCCATAATGGGCTTCATTCACTGCTGTCCTTGGGGAGCCTTGAGGGACCTTGGTGGAAGGCACAGGATACTGGAGGAGCTAGGGCTACTTCCAAGAGTACAGGTGATGATTTGCTTACTTCCTGTCCATGGATAACTATGAATTGGGAACTGAGGATCCTGAGGCAGGGAGGGATGTGAACAACTGGCTCTCACTGTGGGGAGCTTGTGGCCTTCTTAGGGAACTGTCTTGGTGCCCTAACCAGAAGCCCAAGGACATATGACTCCTGACAGTTAAAACACCTAATGGACTTGTGATGTCCATGTGCAAGATCCTTAGAGATGCCTGTTTGGATGAAGAATGGGGGATGATGGGGGTCAGAGAGGCAGATGTGCTGACAGTTATTTAGTAGTGTTCAAGCTTGAAGACAGGATAAGTGGCAACTCACTAGATATATGGGAGGCTAGAATGGAGATAGATGCACACGCTCCTCTCCTTTCCTTCCTTTAAATCCAGAGCCCTGTTGCACTGAACAGTGCCTGGGGTGGTGCTCCAGAACCTCCTAACAATCACAGTTGTGATGGATGGAGGGCATCCCAAGGCCATCATAGTCTGGACAACCAGGACTACCAGTCATGACAGAGATGGGAGTTTCCATTTGGGGTTTTCTGGCCTTGGAAAACCCCTCCCTTAGTCTCAGATGTGCCTCTGGGACAAAAGCTTGGGGGCAGCTTTCTTAGAAGAATTTTTACACAAAATTCCGGGGTTGGGAAGGGGAGATAAATGGATGACATGTTTTTCTTCTTCCTTTTTCCACAAGACCTGCTGCTGACAACCTCCTCTCCATCATCTGATTTACCTTGTCCTCTTCACAGGAAGCTCTGAAGCCAACATGGCCACCCCCCAAAGTGAGTGCTGAATCACAAACCAGCTTGGAAATATCTCCATCCTGCCAAAAACAATGCAGTACAAGGGTCCCTATTATTTACTTAGCTACAGATGCATTTGCTCTTGCAAATACACTCAGATCATAAAACTTGCATTTGAAAATCTCAGAGCATTTAGATCTTTTCTTATTATGTATATTCGGAATTATTTATTTATTTTGATAATGAGCATAAAGGAAAAAACAAGAAACTGATGACCAACTTAAATATTTTTGGTTGTGTTACTACCCAGAGACGATCAAGTAGAAAAAGACAAGTCACTGATGTCCCTAGAAAAAAGACGAACCTTGAAAATCTCTTGGGGAGTATAAATGCAGGTAGATCTTTACAGATGTATTGATCCACACACCAGCTCCTGGCTTATTTCCCCTCCCTTTCTCCTTAGAGCCACCCTTTCTCAGAGCAGTAAGCCTACCCCTAAGGATTCAGAAGCCATTATTACCAGGATGCAGTGAGAGTCCTGAAATTTATAATAACCTCCTATGTGTTCTGTGCTTTTCTGTCTTCTGGCAGTGGTAGACTATTCCAGAATCTTTAGTGTTCATGATTCTCTACAGATGGTGTGGGTCCTGAATGGAAATACTTTAATAACAACTCCATTTAACAAAAACGTCAGTCCTGGTGAGTGACAATCAAAGCTACTATTTCTTCTTAATGGGGAACCAGTTCCACTGGGGATGGGGCTGAACTTGCATGAGGCTGGCCTTCGGCCTATCCTACTTCTGGGACCAATGTTCACAGGGAGGGCAAGCAAGGACAAGATGGTTCCCTTCCACAGAGGAAACCCTGTACCTAGAAATGACGATATGAGGGTTGACAGCTCTTCTTACCAGGAGAAAATGTCTTCAGATATGAAGGGATTGTACACTCATGCAGCAGTTGATCTTCTCATTGGAGTTTTTCCCCTTTAAATTTCAACCATCACTACCTATGCACTCAGAATCAAACTCGATCATCTTTCCACTACATGCTCTCCTCATTCGGTGTCCTCTCTTCTAATATCAGAGGATATTCCTTCCTTCCATCAAAAGTCAGTCTATCTCAGCTTCTTTCCCTCTTGCTAGGACTTCAGCGTTTGATTTATTTCTTCTCTTCCCCACATAGTCCACCTTTGTCTATCTGTTGGATCCTTTCCATCACTGATAGACAGGCTCTAATATAATATTTCTAAGTTTAATACTAAACAGACTTCTTTTGATTCCCACATTCCATTCTTACTACCACTCGTTTTTCCCACATGCCAAACTCTATACAGTTCTATGTACTAGTCATAGCCAAACTTCATGGAAGAGCTGGCTACATAACTTGTCTCCACTTCACCTTCTGCTCATGTTTGCATCAAACAACATGACTTCTGAACTGTTCTCTCAAGTTCCTCTTCCCAAGGTCACCAGATACACTCTTCTGTCCTCACATTATTTGGTTCCTCAGCTGCAGTCAGCATAATTAATAACGTTCTTTCTTGAACAGCCTCCATCTTCTCCTTCTGTAGGAACGTTCCCTTGTGGTTCACTGGCTTCTCTTTGGCGTTCTCCTTTCTGAGTCGGCTTTCTCTATACAATCTCCAAATACTGGGGATCCTCAGATCTCAGTCTGCAGTCATTATGCAACCCCACCGAAGGGATTGGGAGCTGGTCTCTTGGATTGGTGGATCGCCTCTATCACTCTGGCCTTCATGCTTCCAACCAGAAGTCCCCTCTGAACAGTTTACCCACGTCCTCTTGATATCCTCTCAGACATCTCTAACTTCCTCTATGCCAAGCAGAACTACGGATACGACCTCTCAAAACCGTGGATCAGCCCAGTCTTCCCCATCTCCATCAGTGGCACTACCATCACCTGTTTCCTCTAGCCAGAAATGCAAGAGACATCCTTGATTCAATCTCTGTCCAATCCAACAGCAAAGACTGATGAGTCTATGTGCAAAATATGACTTATTTATAAGATAATATCATGTCTCACCTAGACCACTGCCATTGCCTCCTCACTACCCTCCTTCCCACCTCATTTGTGTAGCCTCTCATCCACTCTCTACCAAGTAGTAAGAGCGACTTTCTGAACTATGTTAACTAAACAGGGTCTTTCCTACGTGTTTGTGTTTTAGGGATGGGAGGTGGGGGCTGGTGGGGAGATCTCAGGGACACCAGTCTTCTTTCAGAGCCACATAGGGACCTTTACCCATCCTTTCTCCGTAACGCTCTCCCTCTAGACCCCCTCCACCACCCTATTCCCATGTCTTCATATACTATGAGGTCTTTCTTGACTCTTCTATGTAAATTTGGTCTCCTACTGTCTCAAGCTTTGGTCCCTTTCCTCAAAGCAGACCTTGCAATATATTGTGGTTCTGGTCATTTCACTACTTACATCTTTTGGTCTCATTTTCCATAGGGGGAATGACAATGTCTCTCTTATCCTCATCTAAATCTCTGGTGCCCACATGCATCCTTGTCCTGAGTGGGCATTCAGTAAAGAGTGTTACCTGGAGAATTCTCAGCCCCCTGCCCAGAAGGACAGATGTGGAATTTCCAGGTTCCTGGGCTAACTTAGTTGGGAATTAAATCTAGCCGATAGTGATAGGAAACCCACATAATTGGGACTTAACTAAGAAGTTTCCTTAAAAAAAGTTTATTTCTTTCTCATGAAAAAGAAGCCTGAGCAGGCAGGCTGAGGTTGGTATGGTGGCTTCCCCAATGCTCCCATCGTCCAAGGATTCTAGCTTTCTGCTTTCCCAAGCTCAAGTTCTCCTCAACCATCATCCAAGTATTTGAGACAGACAGTAAGAAGACACAAAGTATAAGAAAGGAGTTTCTCCCAGCTGAGTTAACTCCTCTGAAAGAACATTCTTGGAAATCCCACACAACACTTCCATGTTTATGTAATGGGCTACAACTTCAGCATATGATCAAACTTAGCTGCATTATGTGGTGGGGAATTTTATTTTTATTTTTGGGTTGCAGTATATCCTGGTAACATCTGGGGTTCTGATATTAAGGAAGTGAAAGAAATGGGCTTCAGATAATGATGAAGGGTCTCTGCTACGTGGTGACTAGGAGGGGCCTTCTGGGGGAGTCCAGCTGCTCAGCATTCCCCTCAATGGGAGGAGTGATATCAGGTCAGAAAGACTGCCCTTTCTGCTCCTTGGAGCCTCATACCTGTTTCCATTTTTCCTTGCGTTTCCAGTCAGTCTTGATTTAATGACATGTACAGACAAAGAATTCCATCATGCAGGAAAAGGCAATCCAGTTTACTTGGGAATCAAGAACAACCATCTTTGTCTTTTCTGTGGAGAAATTCAGGGCAAGCCTACCTTGGAGCTTAAGGTGAGTGGTTGTACAGCTAATAAGAGAAGCACTGTGAGATGTATTTTTATTTCATTTAGCATATCACTGAATAAAAATAACATTTTTTCAATCCTGGGTTGTTCAGGGTAAGGAAGGAAACGTGACTTGGCTGTCCCCCAAGTTGATAAATGCTGCTTTTTGCATGGGTGTAACACTCACGTTAACGTGAAAACATTCTCCAAAAGCCGGAGGATACACACACAAGAATGTTTCAGAAACGCCAAGGAATGGTGGTTTTTCCATCCTCAGTCTTTTTTAACTGCCTCCCAGAAATCCTCCACGATGCTGCGCTGCTCCCACTGAAACAAAGGCCGCTGTGTGGCAGAGGAGACAAGGGGGAGATTATTAGTTTGGATTCTGTGGATTATATGTCTATGATTCCTGTCCTGAAAGTAGCATGTATAGTTACGAGGCAAATCTTTTTGGTTATGATGAAAGCTTTGAGATGTAAACCCACTTGGAGGCTGGGAACTGTGTGAGACACCGACACCTGTGGATGGGCGCCCACCGAGAACACCCACAAAAGACACTTACACCTCTCTCTGTTCTCAGGGAAGAGAGTACTATCTCAGAGAATCAGAAGCACCTTGTATAATGGGATCCTGGTGTGGAGCCAAGCTCTTAGGAGCCAGTGGGTTGCCTCTTCTGACCTTGTGTCCTTTCATCTGTTTGTGTCCCTGGCCCCTGGCCCTCCCTTTGGGGAAAGCAGTCACTCTCAAGGGCTATGTTAGTTTAGACCCCTTCTCTCAGTAATCCTCTCTAATAAAGCTTTTTCCTGATTCTAGGAGAAAAATATCATGGATGTACACAATGAGAAGAAAGCACAGAAGCCTTTTCTCTTTTTCCATAATAAGGAGGGCTCCACCTCCACTTTTCAGTCCGTCTCCTACCCTGACTGGTTCATAGCCACTTCCAAAATAGCAGGACAGCCTGTCATTCTCACCAACGAGAGGGGCAAAAATTACATCACCAACTTCTATCTAGAGCCTCAGGACTTAATCTACTCTGGGCTGGATTAAGCAATCAGAGAATCTTTCATTTGGAAACATAGTAGGTCATCTTCATAGACCAACATGCACTGGTGCCCATCCATAGCCCACCTCATTCTCATCACCCAAATCCACCTCTTCCTCTAGACAGCCATTTGTCTCCATGTTTCCTCATCTGAACATCATCCCAGTATGAAATCTGAATCATTTTTTTATTCTTTCCTGATCTTGTCACACCATCCACTTAGCTGCCAAGTCCAGTTAAGTCAACATCCCAAATGCTTCCTGTACACACCTCTCTCTTCCTTTTCCTTCTGACAACCCATGGCCTAGAGATGTGAGTTCCAAACATTTTTTTTCATACAACCCTATCAATAAAAGAGTATTATTTGTTAATTCTCTGTATGTTTATTATAAATATTATGATATGTATCCCCAAAGATGAATCTAAAGTTTCTATTAAATAATCTTTACATCCCATGTGGGGCTTGAACTCATGACCCTGCAATCAAGAGTCACATGCTCTTCTAACTGAGCCACCCAGGCTCCCCACCAAAGATGAATCTAAGGATAAATGTGAAATACAAACTAATGGGAAACTGTGAGCTGGGACATTTATGATGTCCACAGAAAAATAGCCACTTTTCTGTGTGTATGTACACATGCTTCAACTAAAAGTTCTCTTATAAAAAGAAAAAAGATAAAGGTGAAATAAAAAATTTAAATGTCTTGATCATTGTAACGAATTCATAATATCATTAGTTAATAATTTGACATACTTTGATTAAGATTAATTATTTACCATAGTGAATTTAAATCAATCAGTACTTCAAAGAATTACTTATAAAGGTGTCTGGGTGGCTCAGTCAGTTTAGCATCTGACGCTTGGTTTCAGTCATGATCTCACAGTTGGTGAGTTAGAGCCCCATGTTGGGCTATGCGCTGGCAGTGAAGAACCTGCTTGGGATTCTGTTTTCCTCTCTCTCTGTGCCTCCTGCACTTGCTTTCTCTCTCTTTCTCAAAAACAAACAAACAAACAAACAACAACAAAAAAACCAAACTGCCCATGGGTCTGAGCTAATCCTTGAATCCCCTCTTATGTCCTGGTGGTGTGCCTCTTACTCCAGTCATTGCTGTGGAACCAGCTCTGAGAAGGTATAAATAACCCGACAGCACATCATCTCAGCTGCACCAAGCATCTGTTTCTCTCTTCTCAGAGGCTCCTAGACACCATGGGGAAAGACTTGTAGAAGCCCGCTTGGCACTCACACATGCACACACTTGGAAGTAAGAAGGAGCAGCCCCACGAGGAACCCTTGACCATTGGGGGAGGGGGTGGTAGTAGATGGGAACATGGTACTCTCGTTGATCATTCAAGTGTACAATTCTGAGATGCATTCTACCTACACAGTACCTTGGAGGGTCCCAGTAAGATTGAGTCATAGTCACCCATGGCAGTGCTGAGCTCAAGAACATAGCCTTGCATTGGCTTACCTCATTTCCCTGCTTCTGTTTCTCCAGGCACCAATCCTGGCCCCTGGGGTCACTTCTCATCATCTGAATGCAAATCCTTGTTTTGGGTTCTGCTTTCTGGTGTAAACCCAGAGCAAGACAGATTCAGTCAAAGCAGCTTCTTTTGTCTACCAGCTACTCGCAACACATTGGATTTCTTCCCTCCATGCCTCTGTGCATGCTTTTGCAAACATCTCAAACACCTTCGTCCCTGTGTATCTTATCTGCCCCTTCCATCTTCCTACACCTGTCTAAAGTGTTCAGAAGCTGCTCCTCATCCTCCCAATGAAATACAACATCTTATCTTCTTTGAGGTCGATAGCACTTTACCTGATCATGTGACATTTCTTTTGTCAGACTCATGCTGGAGTTTTTTCTCCTTGTCTTGGCCTCTTTGCTCTGTTTGCAACCAAATTCTAGGTACATGAGAAGGCAGAGATTGTATCTTTGATAACCCTATAATCCTTAGGTGCCAAATCTTGCCTCGTACGTAACAGTTGCTCAAAAAATATTGTTGAAACAAATGAATTCTCATTGAATGTTCTAGCATCTTCCACTGGTACTCAAGTGTGTCAGAGTGGAGTTTGTTTGATCATGGCACAGAAAGTCCTAATTGCAAGAAGGGTGCAAGGAACATCAAAGCTCCTCAGAGAAGGTGGGGAAGGAAAGCACAGAAAGGCTGCCTCCTCCCTGTATGCCAGTCTGACCTTGGGGGAATTTAATGATGTTAGGATATCCTCTTAGGAGGGGATGAATATAGAATCAAAGCACAACCCAGAGCTTTCCAGAGAGCCTCCAGCCTATGCCCACTGACTGCATGGCCTCTTCTTGGATTTTGTTCAAATCCTCACCAACGTACATTCATGCACTCAGAAACCATTTAGGGGCATTGGAAAAGGACACCAGGGGAATCCAGTGTTTCAGTTTTTTTTCTCTGACAAGGTCAGATTGCAGCACCAGATCACCCCAGGGATGACTATCGGAGACTTGTGGTAGCAATGAAATGGACACATAGTGAGCAAGTTTTCTGAGGAGGGCTGCGAAGAATGTGAATTCTGCAAATAGCCGAATGTGTAGAAAGAATAGTAGACAGTGATGAAAGAACACAATGTAACCATAGGCTGTGCTTATAAATATTAGCTTCTCATAAATCCCAAGAGCCCTGGACATGAGAAGGGGGTAGATGGCCAGCCCACCCCACAATGCACCCCTGTTTCCTCTGACAGAGGTGATGAAGTGGTGCTGATGAAGGAGGAAGAGGAGGAGGAGGAGGAAGAGAAACCATAGAAGGAGCCAAGAGGTATTCTCAGATATTTTACTGGCTCTCTTAGTTTGAGAGAGGTTTTAGTCTATTTGAGCTACTGAAACAAAATTCCATAGACTGAGAGGCTTAATAAGAGAAAACATGCTGTCTCATAGCTCTGGAGGCTGGAAGTCTGATATAAGGGTGCCGACATGGTCAGGTGAGAGCCCTCGGCGGGTTGCAGACTTTCTCATTGTGTCCTCACATGGTAGAAGGGGAAAGGGAGGTCTCCTAGGCCTCTCCTAAATGACTATTGGTCTCATTCATGAGGGCGCTGTCCTCAGGATCTTAATCACCTCCAAAAGGCCCCACCCCCTAATCTGATCACACTGGGCATTAGGATTACACCATAGGAATTTTGAAGGAATCAGACATGCCTATTCCCACACCCCATCTCTTTCTCAGTTACTCAAGACAGAAACCTAGCAGCCATCCTTGATTCCTTTTTTCCTTGGAGCCCTACCTCTAATTCATGAAGTCTATCTCCAAAGAAGTCTACCTTCAAAAACATCTCCGACCCACCCATCTCTCTTCTACTTCTCTGCTACTCATCACTCTGTACCAGGTAGCAACCATAGCTCGCTGGTGCTGTAAATCAGACTCCCGACTCGTGAGTTCTGTCTACTCCTCCCTCTGCCCATTCAATCTGGTCTCCACAAGCTGGACAGGGTTACCTCCATAAATGGAGATCTAAACTATGTCGTTTCAATGTTTACCCCTTCGATGCTTCCATTTGCACTTAGAAGGAAATGCAAATTCCCTACCATAAGTTCAGGGTTGCCTGGATGGCCTGACCCCCATCTCCAACCCCTCTTCCAGGTAATTCTTTCTTTCCATCTCTATTCTCAGTCATGCCAATCTTTCAGTTCCGTGTATGGGCCAAATTCTTTACAGCCTCAGGACCTTTGCATATGATGTGCTCATGCACATCTCTATACCTGTATTGTTTTACTCTCATTCTCTGCCTTTCTGGCTCCTTCAAGTCACTTCTTTATATGTCACCTTCTCAGAGAAGCCTTCCTTGACCACCATGTCTGAAGTAAGCCCCTTTTTCTACCTCCTGAATTACCTATCTCTCATTTTTGACTGTTTGCTTCACACAGTTTGTGATGACTTTCTTTATCTGTCTTTATCTCTATTTTCCTCCTTACATACATTATAGTCCTTGATTGCAGGGAAGTAGTGTTTGTCTAGTTTACCACTATATCCCCAGTCTCTAGCACAGTGTCTGTGTTTAATGAATATATGTTGAATGAATACTTTGCTAATAAGTTAATCAGTGAATGAGTGATTGAGGAACTGACTTCCTTCCCAGGCAGCCTGCCCCTCTTTGTGAGATTGGCCTCATTTAGAATAAAACCTACCTTCCTGTTCCTAAGCCACAACATCATGGAGAAAGGAGCTCCATGTCCACAGAGTCCTTCAGCTTTGTGAAGACTACTCTTGTTGCCTTCTTCAACCTCTCTTTCCCCTCTGACATAATCCACCAAAGAGGGAGAACTGTTCTTCCTCACCCCTGATGTCTCCAGCCATCACACACCTGCCCTTCTGCTCTCCCTCCCTCCCTCTACCCAAGTAGGGGAAAGACCATATGTCCCAGTGCACACCTACTGTCCTGGTGTAACTGCCAGTACCACCTCCTTTCCCTTTCGACAGTGTCATATTATATGATAAATTATGTGGTCACCCTACTTATTAGAAAAAGGGATAGTGTGGCTCAGTTGCTATTTGCCTACTTTTCACTGGGAACCAACTGAATTGAAGAAAGCATCTTTATAGATGTGAAATGACAGAAACATTTTGTGGGACTGTCCTGAATCAGATGCCTGGACCGTGTTCTATCAGAAGATGGGAGCTCCCTGGCATCAGGGACAATACTTCCTAGGGCTGAGTGAAGGAATTCTGGTGAGGAGCACTGTCACCTGGCAGGTCCCCAGCTTCTCAGAGTCCAGGGAAGATCACCACTGTGAGCATCCTGGTCCCTAAAAACAGATTAAAAATCCCTCTGTTAGGAATCCAGAAGAGGCACTTTCTCCAAGGCCGAGACTCTGGCTTATAGCTTTTCTCAATAACCTCTTCCCAGTTCCCAGTGCCTGGAAAGTGTGGGTTTTTCTAGAGATTTGTGCAGACAGAAGACTCTTCTAGCATTCCCTATGTCAGCAGATTTCAAAAGGATGGTGTGGGGTAATATTCTTCAGAAGCAGTTGGTGGAAACTCCCAACCCAGCTCAGAACTTTGAGATATGTAGGAAAGTAGAAGATAATCCCAGAGGTCCTCATGACTCATGTAAAGAAGACAAGGTTGGCAGAAGGCCAACCATGAGATTTTTCTCTAAGAGAGCAATGGGTCAAGTGATAAGATGCTTAATCTCAAAAAGAGTTTGAGCCTGGGAGCTACTTAAATCCCTTGGAGGGTGCTTAACAGTGGGTAGAGGCAGGGTGACACCAGTAGTCATATCCTCCCTGACAGCTACACACCTCACCTACTGAAATCTGATGAAGCCAGACTCGAGAGTGTGGGGACACTTTCCCTGCAGACCCAAAGTCAGTGCCCTAGAGGCGCTCTGCCTTTCCTTTTTTTGCTCTTGGCTTGCAGCATTTTGGCCCTAGGCCTGGTAAAAAAGTTTCCAAAGCCAAAACATCATCTCCTCTTCCCCCTACCATTCTGAGAAAAATGACAAGGAAGTTAGGACACCTTGACTTGGATATTGTTAGGGAGCCTGATATCAGGTGGGAAAGTGGAGTGAACACTGCAAAATCTAAAGAAGTAACTGCTTTAAAGGAAAAGAAAAAAATGAAATATTTTGACATTTATACCTAGATGATTAGATGGCCCCTTGTAAGTGGGTTGAAAAGGAAATAGACCAAGGAGAAGAAAGACCCAGCAGTCACAGGATGGGGGCTCAGCTCTGGAGAGGGGCATGGGGATTCCTGTGAAGGCATAGAGAATACCTTTCCTGAATGGATCTGGAGATTAGGCTAAGAGAAGGAAGATGGTGTGGGGCACGACTCTGTTGTTTATAGTTATGCATTTTAAAAATTCTTTCTTTTTAAAAGTGTTTATTTATTTATTTTGAGAGAGAGAGAGAGAGAGAGAGAGAGAGACAGAGAGAGAGAGAGAGAGAGAGAGAGAGAGAGAGAGAATCCCAAGCAAGTTCTGTGCCCAAAGTGGGGCTCAATCCCACAACTGTGCGATCATGACCTGAGCCAAAATCAAGAGTCAGATGCTTAACTGACTGAGCCACCCAGGCACCCTTCCACCTGGCTTTTAAAAATAAGGTGTTTATGGGGCGCCCGAGTGGCTCAGTCGGATAAGCGTCCAACTTTGGCTCAGGTCATGATCTCACAGTTCATGGGTTCAGCCCCATGTCAGGCTCTGTGCTGACAGCTCAGAGCCTGGAGCCTGCTTCGGATTCTGTGTCTCCTTCTCTCTCTGCCCCTCCCCCACTTGTGCTCTGTTTCTCTCTGTCTCTCAGAAATAAATAAATGTAAAAAAAAATAAAAATAATGTGTATGATAAAAATTAAAATAGTATGATTCTGTGCCCTTGTTTTACTTATCTGGAAATGTCTTTCTTTTCTCACTGGAGATGGGAACTGAGTCCCTTTTAAGGAGATAAACATAGGAAATCTAGGAGGGTTTATCTAAATCACAAAAACAGCATTTTTCCTATTTTCCCTAGAGAGGAAAACCAAACCTCTGGTAAATACATTTGAGCACATCAAGCTCATTTTTCACATTCATTTTCACCCAGATGTTGGAGTTTCTGCCTCAATCCCTGTCTTTCTTGGTGACAAAGTCAATGATGAACTAGAACTTCCATCTCCTGACCCTTCTGTGGGTGCCCAAATAGTTCAATTCCTGGATAGGTCATTCTCCAGCCTTCAGAGGCTCTTGAGCCATGGAATGAGTAAGCACTTGATCCTGCCCAGACCACCTCATCCTGATTTCTCAAAGCCAGGAACCCAGAGATGTCCCTCTCCTGCTTTAGAGTAAGGTGGATGCTGTCGGAGGTGCAGCCTTGGTGATTCAGTCGATCAGAGGAGGCTATGTCTGGGCAAGACAAAATCTAGGGCTGCACTGCCCTGCCTACATTCCACCTGTAGGCAATTTGCTCTTCCCTGCATTTCTCTAGTCTGGAGAATGTAACTGAATCATAGTAAGCATAGCAAAATAATTGCTAAGACTAAACCTGAATCTACAGAATGGAAGGAGCCCTGGCTCTAGATTCCTTCTTCTGAGCCTTAGGTATGGTTATACGTGCTTGGGAAACAAGTGGCATCTCTCTGTGTCCCTCTCCATGATAAGCATGGGTGTCTGTATGCATCTATGGCCACAGATAGAGGCTGTGTATCCACATGTCTAGGTTCTTTCTGTCATGAGGTTTCATGGATATTTCTGCATCAAGAACACTTTGCTGTTTCTGAGTTCCTTTGAGACTCATTTATGGATTCTCTCAATAGACCAGAGAGTGCAACTGTATGCTCTTTTGGAAGACCTGGCTCCTTAGAAGACCCAGCTGGTCCATAATTTCTGTTTTTTGTACATTTTTAGAATCATTACATGAATAATGGGATTCTTCTACATCCTTTTTGTTGTCTTTTTATTTTGTCTAGTTTTAAACACACTCAAGTACCCTTTAGGCAATTGGACTTTGTAACTGCCAGATATGATGGAGAGGCAAATTCTCATCAAAATCGAGTACTAAATTTTATGTGCCGATTTGACTCTTTAATTGACTCAGATCAATTAAAGGAGTGTGTGTTTGTTACTACCAAATTTGCATGGATAATTTTGTGTTTCTTAGTCCAATTTAATTTATGCATCATAATTAGGGTAGTTCTGCAATGAGAGAATTTCCTTGGGCATTTCCCTCCTTGAGAGAATGAATAACAGGAGTTTCAGTGAGCCTTTGGTGCTGACATTTGAAATTTTGTGGTATTGTTCCTCCTCAGGTTAAATGACAGCTTGATAGGCACCTTCCTCCCTCCCCTCCACTACAAAGCCCTAAGTAAGACTGAGATATCCCCAGAGGACAGATTGTATTGATAACTTGCACCAGGAAACAGCTTGGGATCTGAGCTTTGCACTTCCCAAACAGGAAAGATGCTTTTTTTCCTTCTTGCTAGAAGATGGTGGAGAGGAGGCTTCAGAGAACAAAGTATCCAGACCAGATCCATAATCCCAGCTCCAGTGGGCTTCTCATTGCTGGCTGGGATCAGGGATCTGCCCAAGAGAGTGAAAGATATGAGAATTAAATTGGCTAATGGCGTAGTTTTTATTTTATTTTATTTTGTTTAAATCCAAGTTAGTTAACATATAGTATGATAATAGTTTCAGGACTAGAACCCAGTGATTTATCACTTACATACAACACCCGGTGCTCATCCCAAGTGCCTCCTTAATGCCCATCCCCCATTTAGCCCATCCCCCCCTCCCCTCCCTTCCAACAACCCTCAGTTTGTTCTCTGTATTTAAGAGTCCCTTATGGTTTGCCTCCCTCCCTTTTTTTGTCTTATTTTTCCTCCCCTTCCCCTATGTTCATCTGTTTTGTTTCTTAAATTCCACGAGTGAAATCATGTGATATTTGTCTTTATCTGACTGACTTATTATGCTTACATAATACACTCTAGTTCCATCCACATTGTTGCAAATGGCAAGATTTCATTCTTTTTGATTGCTGAGTAATAGTCGTGTGTGTGTGTGTGTGTGTGTGTGTGTGTGTGTGTGTGTGTAGCATATCTTCTTTATTTGGCTAATGATGTAGTTTTAACCCAAATGCTATTTATCTCTGAGCCCTCTTTGCTGGTCCTCTGTGCAGAGCAAGTTAGTATCATTCCTTCATTTTCTTTTCTTCAACCACTATTGGCTTCTGACCAAAAACCAAACTCTGCCCTTTCCCATCTGGGACCAACAACAGATGAGAAGGTAGGGGACCAGAAGGTTGGCTGCCCAGGAATGCCCTTCCTTGAGGCCAGACCTGGAGGGTGGGATGTAGCTGGATGACTTTGCACATTTTCCATTTGGGAATTTTGAGTCCCATTGTTATAAAATTTAATTTTCCCCCAATTAGTATAAATATATTGTTAGAGTTGAGTTTTTATTTATTATTAAAACAAAAAGCCTAGCCCTGCCAAGGCCTGAGTGTCCCTTGAAGGAATGTCCTCAGTTGGGTGGTCTTGAGACCTGATAGGAGTGGCCTGGCCACAGACTCTTGCTTGAACAAAGACTCAAGAGGTGACAATACTTTGTGTGAATAAAGTATATATTAACACTTGCAAAAAACCAAAAAACAGAAACAAAATTATGGTCATTCTGTACCAGACCCTGTCCTGTGGTACTTCTATTTCTTTGCAGATAGAGGGGCTTTCTTCCTGGGAAATCAAATGGTTCTGGACATGCCCATTTGTTTTCAGGAAATCTCTGCCCCATGTTTCTTCTCTAGAAGGTCCAATTCCTATAGGAAGGAAAATTAATTTCCTGATGGGAAATATCAAACCCAGCTGTGACCTCTGGTTGCATCACTGTGATAGTTCATACAGAGCGAGATGTATGATAGTGGGTGACATCCTTGAGTCTCAGTCCAGTCTGGCTACACATTGAGGAGGCTGACTAATGTTGGGGAAGATACAGGATAGTGAGGACTAAGGCTCAGATGAGAGACCATGCATTTGGTTATTTTAGGTAGTCATGATCCCAGAATGCAGGGAGAAGAGATAAGCTTCATGACTTCAAGGATCAGTGGGAGGAGAGAGAGACAAAGAGACAGAAATGAAGACAAAAGACTGAGCTGCAGGTGGATTCAGGGACAGGCTGGGAGAGGCCATCCTCTCCTCTTTACTGCTCAATCTCCATCTATGCCTGTGTTTCAGGTGAAGAACTCAGCAAGGAGACTGACTCAGTAGGAAACTTCCCATTGCAGACCAGACAAACCATGTCCTCTTGGGATTTACTCCGCTTATCACCAGACTGAAGGCAAGTAGTCATGGGTCTAAAGGCTGAGGGTGGTCTCCGATTCACGCATCTGGCCTCTTTGAGTTGGATATCAACTAATGAAGATTGGACCCTGGATGCCAAACTCACTCCAGGCATCTTGGTATCCAAGAAGTTAGTCAGTGCGTGATTTGTAGGATGAGGCAGGCACCAACATTGAGCTCTGCTCTTTCTTGACCCTTAACCGTTACAAGCCAAATTACAGAGATTCCCATTGTGCCCTCATCACAAAGCTCAGTGAACACTAAAGAAGGAAAAATCATATATCCCAAAAGGTGGGTCACCATCCTAACCCTGTGGCCAACCTCACTGTGGCACATTTCTCCAGCTAAAAACACTGATTAGCTTTGTATTTAGTTGGGCCAAGAAAGATTGTTAAAATAGCTAGAGTAACTATTAAATTAACATAGAGTATGTCATTTCCAAATTTGAGGGAAGGATGAACAAAGGAGAAACAAACAAAACCTCACTTAATCCAGATGAAGGCACTAAATGAAGGAGAAAAAGAAACAAAAAAAAGAAAGAAAAAGGAAAGAACAAATAAAAGGATGGTAGAAATAAATGGATATATTTCAGTAATTGGTCAATTTAAATTAACTTTTCAGTTAAAAGAAGGTTGACAGACTAGAAAAAGAAATACTGCAATGTGTTAATTACAAGAGACATCCTTAGAACTGAAAGCATGAGTTTCTTTTGGTGCCACTTGTAGTCTCCGATTGAACCAAGACTTTCACAAAACCAACTATAAGACCTGGCTGGAACTGGGGAGGGACCCTGAATGCATTGGTGACCAAGCATAAGCAAAGGCATGCAGACAGATTCTGCAGGGGAGTAGCTACTTGGAAAAAATGATGTGAATGAGTCAGTTTCTCATATGTCCAATTTTTACACTGAGGGCAGGCTTCAGCTGCACAGCATGAGACAACTGAAGCTGATGGAAAACTTGAAGAACCAGGGGACAGATTTGGGACAACCACAGCACTGGAAAGTAAGGGGGTAATCTTAGAAGGAGAGAGGCAGGGGCGCCTGGGTGGCTCAGTCGGTTAAGCATCCGACTTTGGCTCAGGTCATGATCTCACGGTTTGTGAGTTTGAGCCTCATGTTGGGCTCTGTGCTGACAGCTCAGAGTCTGGAGCCTGCTTCAGATTGTGTCCCCCTCTTTCTCTCTGCCCCTCCTCTGCCCCCTCCTCTGCTTGTGCTCTCTCTCTCTCTCAAAAATACATAAACATTAAAAAAAAAGAGAGAGAGGCAGTGAGGGAGGGCCACAAAATTCAGTGTAAAAAAATGACCAAATCTCTGACTGATTCTTGAGCCATGGCTAGAAGCCCAGCTAAAGGGAAAGGAACTGATATGACATATTTGTTGCCACTTGACAGACAGAGTTTATATTTTGAGTCTAATGAAGTTATTGCATGGTAAGGCAGAAATATAAACTTCTTCAGAGGAGTGTAACAGATATAGAGTCTCTGCAATATAACACAATGCCCAAGGAGCAATTCAAATATATGAGAAACAAAGAACGTGTGACCCTGTGTCAAGAATTATGACAATGAAGACCAACCCTGAAATGATCTAGATGTCAGAATTGGTGGACAAGAACTGTAAAACAGAACCATATTAACAGAATAAAGGAGAAATGCCATATAATTATTTCAATGGCTACAGAGAAAGCATTAGGTTAAAGTTAACTCCTACTCCTGATATACACTCTCAGCCAACTAGGAACAGAAAAAACATTTTCAGTATGTAAAAGGGCATCTACAAAAAAAAAAAATTCTACAGCTCACACTTAATGGTGAGAGACTGGATGTTTTTTTTCCCAAGATTGGTAATCAGTCAAGGAGGACTGTGTTCAACATTGTAGTGGAAATCCTAGCCATTTAAATTAAAAATAAATTAAATGAAAATATCCCAAGAATGAAGATCAGAAAATAAGGAAAGCTGTCTCTATTTGCAGATAATATGATTGTTTATATGGAAAATCCTAAGGAATTTACAGAACAATTACCAGAACTAATAAGTGTAGGGTGGCAGGATACACTGTTCATATAGAAAAGTTAATTGTATTTTTAAATGTTTATTTATTTATTTTGAGTGGAGGGGAAGGGGCAGAGAGAGAGAGGGAGAGACAAAATTCTAAGCAGGCTCCATGCGGTCAGCGCAGAGCCCAATGCGGGGTTCGATCTCAGGCACACTGAGATCATGACTTAAGCAGAAACTAAGAGGCAGATGCATATCGACTGAGCCACCGAGGTGCCCCAGTTGTATTTTTTTAAACAAATAACAGGCACACCTGGGTGGCTCAGTCGGTTAAGTGGCTTACTTCAGCTGCAGTCATGATCTCCTGGTTTGTGAGTTCAAGCCCCGCATCGGGCTCTGTGCTGACAGCTCAGAGCCTGGAGCCTGCTTTGGATTCTGTGTCTCCTTCTCTCTCTGACCCTCCCCCACTCAAGCCCTGTTTCTCTCTGTCTCAATAAAGAAATAAATAAAATAAATAACAAACTTTCTTTAAAAAATCGGAGTATACTATACATAGAGAACACTGCACAGCTCATCAGGATATAGTTTGCTGAATTTTCTGATTATACGCATAAGTACCCAGAAAGAGCTTTTGTTCCTTCCAGCCCCTATTCCTACCTCAGGGTGCGGTTAACCCCTAGTGTGATATCCAATACCATGGATTAGTTTTCCTTAGTTTTTGAATTATGTAAATGAAACAATACAGCATACATTCTTTTTTTGAGCTTGGTTTCTTTCACAATATTATGTTTGAGAAACCACCTTTGAAGTTAAGCAAAAAAGCAAACTTCAAATAAATAACACCCTTGAATGACTTTTTAAAAAAATTCAGGTAAGATGAAGAGAACAAAGTGAAAATCAGTTCTGCCTCCAAACCTATTTTCTTACCTTTCTTTCCCTAGAGATAATTTAATTGACTTTTTTCTTTTTTTTCCAGTTTGCAGACTATCTTTAGAGAGAAATTTAGGGCACAGACTGGCCCCTGAATGTGTACTTTTTCCACATAAATGGTAGCACATGCTACATATAGAAGAGAAGTCTTCAGAGGATGTACTTTCGAGGTATTTTCTGAGTCAACCCACTCTTTCTCCCCCGCTGTTGTCATTGTTCATTCATTGCTGAAGAATAAGTAACTGTTACTTTGTGAATGTCCTTCAAGTTGGGTTTGTCTGGTGTTTCCTCCTAACTAGATTCAGCGTATGCATGGTTGGCAGGAACATTCCAGAAGAGATCATGTGTCCTTCTCAGTGTACCGTCTGTAAGGAGATGCCTTCTGCCCTTAGTCTGAATGAAATTTTGGCCACTTGGTTAAGGTGAAGTTGGCCAGGTTTCTCCACTGCAAAATTACCAATTTTCCTTTTGTTTAAAAATGTTTTATATATTTATTCATTTTTGAGAGACAGAGACAGAGCGCAAACAGGGGAGGGGCAGAGAGAGAGAGAGGCAGACATAGAATCCAAAGCACCCTCCAGGCTCTGAGCTGTCAGCATAGAGCCCGATGGGGGGCTCGAACTAATGAACCATGAGATCATGACCTGAGCCGAAGTCAGGCACTCAACTGGCTGAGCCACCCAGGTGCTCCACCAATTTTCCTTTTGTAATTGATAAGTAATCTGTGAGGAGATTCTTTAAGGCAATGTACATCTTGTGCTTCATCAAACGTTTGCTTAAAGGTTTTAATGCCCATTGATGATTTTTGCCTGAATCAGTCATTACTATGATGATTGCAAAATATTATTATGTTTATTTTTATTATCCTTGAACTAATTGTGTTTTTTTAATATATTGGCAGCAAGCTGTTAGAAAATGAAATAAAAAAAACGATTTCATTTATAATAAAATACTTAGGATAGATTTAACAAAGGATGTAAAAGATCCATACATGGCTGTATACTTAAAAATGGTCAAGATGGTAAATTTGTTACGTGTATTTTACCACAGTTAAATATAATAATAATAAATTAGAAAAGACAAATATGTAAACACTTATGTAATAACTGTTAAATATATATACATTTTTCTGCCTATAGTTGTGTTTATTTTTATTTACATATGCAGCTACACAGAGTTCTGCTATTTTTTTTAATAATTTATTGTCAAGTTAGCTAACATACAGTGTATAATATGAGACAGGAAACCATCAAAATCCTAGAGGAGAAAACGGGCAACAGCCTCTTTGATCTTGGCCACAGCAGCATATATAAAATAAAAAAAGAAGTAGTCCCTGGTTCTTGAGGCATTTGTGAAAGGAGATGATTCTACTCCCTCAGTGCTGAGTGTCACAGACAGAGCCAAGGAAGGCTTGAGGCCTCCTCTGGGAGAGCCCCAATGCAGTTCGCCTTGCCCTGTCTAATTCTGCTACGGATGCTCACTGTTCCAGGTCCTCCATGGGAAGAGACCAAAAAAATAAAAAACAAAACAAAAAACAAACAAACAAACAAACACCAAAAAACCAAAAAACCAAAACCAGAGGAAAGACTATCTAATCCAGCCCGGCCAAGAGTGGCCTCTCTGTGAGGTCATAACCTTGCACACAGAGCCTGTACTTTGACTGGGCAGGAAGAGGCTATGGCCCAGAGAGCATATAGGGAGCCAGACCAGTACTCTTCCTGACCTGTTGGCTTTTTCCTTTCCACAACTGGGTTATTTCCAATTTTTAGCTGCAGAACCTCATTCAAGTCCTCACTGTTCTGTGGACAGAGGTCCAGCGATGGCCATACCACATGGTCTGTGGGAGGTGAGTCCTCAGACTCTGGAGGCCTCAGAAGTACAGACGAACAAAGCAGCTGGACCTGCTCTGGGGGGCCTCACCAGGATCTGAGGTAAGGGAGCTGCCAGTGGCTCTTCTGCCCTGGGTGACTCAGTCAGGAGAAACTGCCCATAGGTGTGACACATGCGAGTCTCACCCCACCATTGTCTACACACTCCCCGGTTCCAGCTTGTAGAACTGGCCCTTCCCTAGACCCTCCACCCTGGAAGATGCCATGGGACTAAGCAAAAACAACAAAGCAACACGTTCTGGCTCAGCACCCAGCTGCAGTGTCCTGACCCACAAACTGCCCTGTAATTTCCCAGGGTTTCCAGTGTTACTCAAATATACAATGAGCCTAGTAGCACCTTCCCTTCTGCTGCTCCCCACGGCAACCATAGGATGTGGCTGTAGTTGGGGAGGGGGTCCTGGGCTGTAGTAGGAGGTACCCTTCTGTTCACAGCTCCCTGGAGGCTGTGTGTCTATGTATCACCACCATCTCTCCTATGCCAAGCAGGGCCTTCATGGCTGTTCTAAGCCACCAAAAGTCACTCTAGGGAGTGAAGAATTCCCTCTGTCCTGATGTGTACCACACTCTGTCTTGGTGGGAGCCCTGTGGACCAACTTTATTGGTTTCTGCTCTCTTTCTTGAAGCCTCTGTTCTTCATAAGGAGTCCCTTGCTCCTTCTTGAAAAAGACTCCTGGAAGGGAGCCCCTCTGGCTCCAGCTCTGCCCTCCAGTCCTTGATTGCTTGACTCTATAAGCATTACATGTTTATTCATTCACAGTGGGGTGGGGGTGAGTTAGTATGAAATCAAATTGCCAGAGCACAAATACCAGGTCCATCTCTTACTAGTCTGTGACCTTGGCTTTAGTACTTAATCTCTCCATGCCTGACTTTGTCTTATCAGTTAAATGGTAATAAAAATTGTAGTCACTTCACAGGCCTGATGGATGACACAATGCCTATATGACTTTCGAGATAATGCTTGACACAGTGATTGTGCAGCAAATGTTAACCTTTCCTGTAAGGGATGTGCCTATGCTCAGTTGGGGCCTTTTCCCTCTCTGGGTCAAGTAAGAGGCATTAGCACATGGGCAAGGGAGTGTTTAGTCTTGAACTAGCCTCAGATTTAGGTCAATGTAAACATGGCCTCTGCCATGTTCTCAGGGTTTTCTTTACATACCTGGGGACGGGTGCCAGAGAGGTGGGAAACGGGGGGGGGGGGGGGGGAGAGGTGTCTGTGAGTTTGTGCTAAGTGCTGACCCTGCTCTTTACAGCCTCTATTACATCCATCCTCATGACAATCCAGTGAGGTGGGTGTTCCTCTTTGCATTACAGAGAAATGCAAAGGAGGTGAGATGAATCATCAAATCAGAGAGATGAGGCAAATTCCCCCAGGCCACGTGGCTGATGAGGAGGAAGATGATACAGTTGACAGTTAAGCACTGCCTGTGCAAGGCACTGCTCTAAACACTGCACAAACAGTAACTCCTTTAATCTCAACAACCACCCCCGAGTCAGTACTATTTTTTTATCCCCATTTTGCAGATGAGAACTCCAAAACCCAGAAAGATTAAACAACTTGGCCAAAGATGTATACTAATAAGTGACAGATTTAGGACTTGAATCACGATGGTCTTGACCAGAGTTAGGCAAACATTTTCTGTCAAGGGCCACATAGTAAATATCTTAGGCTTTGCATACTATACGGTTTCTGTCACAGATATTCAACTCTACTATTGTGGTGTGGAAGGATCCACAGACTGTAAACAAATGAACATGGTTGTGTTCCAATAAGCCTTTGTTTAGAAAACAAACAGAGGGCCCACGTTAGCCCACTGGCCAACGTATGTCCACCATGGTCTTAACTGCTATATTAAGAGTATGAGGACCCAGAAGCAGCAAAGTGCTCTGAGAAATTTAAAAAAAAAATCATAATTGCGAACAAAATGTGAGACAATTGTGTGGCCTTTTCTATGTGAGACAGCATACAACTCATTCAGTGTTAGTGCAATATTATTTATTAAAGGCATACTGTGTTGTGGCACCTGGGTGGCTCAGTTGGTTAAGTGTCTGACTTCCACTCAGGTCATGATCTCATAGTTCGTGGGTTCGAGCCCCACGTCGGGCTCTATGCTGACATCTCGGAGCCTGGAGCCTGCTTCGGATTCTGTGTCTCCCTCTCTCTCCGCCCCTCCCCTGCTCATGCTCTGTCTCTCTCTGTCTCTCAAAAATGGATAAATGTTAAAAAAATTTTTTTTAAAGGCACACTGCATACCAGGCTCCACCTAAAGTGCTTGGAATACACTAATGAACAAAATAGACAGAAAACAGCACCTTTGTAAGAGCTTATTTTCCAGCAGAGTTTGGTGGCGGCGCTGATAAATAATACCTATAAGACACAGCTGAATTATACAATGTGTTAACAGATGGTGAGCACGGTGGAAAGAAATAGAGCATGGAAAGGGGAGTATGGCAGCAGGAGAGGAAGGCATAGGATGAGGAGTATAGGTCTCACAGAGAAGGTGATATTTTAGCAAAGGCTTTAAGGATGTAAGGGAGTGAGCCATGCTCATATCTTGGAGACATTCCCAGGTAGAGAGAATAGCTGGTGGAAAAGCCCTGAGGCAGGACTGTGCCTGACTTGTTCAGGAAAGAGCAAGAGGTCTATGTGGCTTGAGTTACTGCATGGTGTGATGAAAGAATGTGGTCAAGAGTTAATGAGAGCCTGGTTTTGTGGGTACTGGGAGCATGGCAGGGACTTGCCTCTTACTCTCAAAGACTCAGGGAGCAGAAGAGTGTCATGATCTGAGTCCGACTGTAGAAGGCTCCCTCTGACTGCTGTGTTGTATCTTGGGGTCAATAGCTTGAGATTTAGCTTTCCTGGATTTGGTTCTGACTAATACTAATTATTGGTTCCATATCAGGCAATATAATTAACCTTTCTGTGCTTTGTTTCCACATCCATGAAACAGAGATAATAATAGCTCTTATAACACAGGGCAGTTATGAGCATAAAATGGGAAAGTTCTCATGAAATAGGAAAAAAACCCCACTACACATAATTCTAGGAACAAGTGAACACCAAATGAATACTGGTTATTTTTAATTATTGTTAAATCTATCTTCCTAATAAAAAATTACTATTTTACTATACTAAACTGCTTGTGAATGTGTCCTTACACAAGGTGTGTCCCTTGCGCTGTTTGATTCCTCATCTCTACAGAAAGAGCAGGAGCCACACCCACCTCTGGGGCACTGCCACTCTCACGAAGGTGGTGAGAATCACCATGGGGAAGCATCACCCCTCCGCAGACTGGGACAGCTTCTGGGGCAGCCTCCATGGTCATATAAAGTCCTTGAAGACTTGAGATGTTTCCTAAAAAGGGAGGACACCCACTAAAGACTGAGGACAATGAAAAGAGAGTAGGAGCAGAAATGCCCCATAGTGATGGCCAAATGTATTAGTCACCTATTGCTGTGTAACAAATTATTCCAAAACATAGCAGCAGCTTAAAACAGCAAGCATTATCCCACACAGGTTCTCAGAATCAGGAATCAGAAGAGTGGCACTATCTGGGTCTGGCTCAGGGCTTCTCATGAAGTTGCAGTCAAGACGTCAGCAGGGCTGCCTCACCTGAAGGCTGGAACGGAACTATGGGGCCTGTTTCTAAGATTGCTCACACATAGCTGTTGTTGGGAGGCCTCAGTTCCCCACCACGTGGGCCTCTCCACAGGCTGCTGAAGTGTCCTCCTGACACGGCAGCTGGCTCCCCCAGGGGAGAGAGTCAAGAAAGGTCAGGAAGAAGCTACAATGCCTTTTGTGATCTAGCCTCAGATGTGACACACTGTCACTTCCACCAGGTAGTGTATTCTTTAGAAGCAAGCCACTAAGTCCAGCCCACACTTGAAGGAAAAGTAAGCTCCACCTCTTAAATGGTAGAGTATTAAAGAATTTGTGGACAGATTTTAAAACCACCACACATGCTGTGTGGCTTGGGGCAAAATAACATTGTATTAGGTATTACCAGTTTAATTTTCAAGAAGTCCCAAATATAACCCTCATACACAGAGTGAGCATGTGCCAAAGACTTACCATTGTTAATAAATGGAAGAACCAGCAGGATGATTAAACTGATTCACAAG
Organism: Cryptoprocta ferox; assembly: GCA_028646485.1. Lineage (NCBI taxonomy): Eukaryota > Metazoa > Chordata > Mammalia > Carnivora > Eupleridae > Cryptoprocta > Cryptoprocta ferox. The sequence continues at coordinate 96,454,781 of CM053576.1, read as the reverse complement.
ATATGATGAGTCAGTAAAGAAATGGTGGAATGGGTTGACTGACTTAGATTAAAAAAAAAAAAAAACCTGCTTAATGAATTGCAGGGCAATAAAACTGCACCCTTTGGGGCTTTTTTATCAGGTAGAAATGATTTGCAATTTAACCCTCTCTTCTTAGTTCACATCTAACTTCGCAGAATCTGGTATCTGCTCCACCATCATCAGTAAGTCAAGCAAAGGCATCCGTTTCCTGAAGAATTGAGTAATCGCTGGTGGAGCCTGTTCGATGATGCTCCAATGCAACATCGAAAGCGCATGTGGCTGCCATTTTGTCTTATTTTCAAGTTTGAAGAATTTAAGTTTCTTAAAGGGGGCTCATTTTATGTTTTTTATTTTCACTATCTTAGCTCTTTCATTCACCTCTCTATCCATTCATCCTGTATCCATCACTGTGAAGCACATTCTGGAGCAAAGACAGCTGGCAGAAACATCCCCCTGCACCCTCAGCAAGTCACCCCATCTTGCGGGGGCACAGTCATGCACTGGCATCATTTCATATTAGTCAGAATGAGGACAGAGCTTTTGAAGCGGCACACACGTGTCTTGTGGGCACGTGGTTGTAATTCACTGGGGTCAGAGGATCAGAGCCCGGGGAAGTTAGTGTTTCACTTTTTTTGGATGAAACAATATGTACTTCTCTATAATCACTTTACAAATGAAAGCCTGTCTGCTTAAACCCATTTTGCTGATAGGACAACACCTTCTGGAGTTTCCTTTTGGTTTTGTTCTTTTTTGCAGTTATTTCAGTGTCATTTCCATTTGGTCATTTAATGATTTAAAAAAATTTTGGAAGGTGTTTCACTTTAGAAAAACATGATATTTTACTTATTCTTGAATGCTTTAAGGGTTTTTTGGTCTATAAGCTGAAACACAATTTCTTTAACATTTATACCTTAACAATAAATTGCTATGAATGGTACTCGATGTAATTAAATTGTTATTATGCACTGCCCTCTACCTTTAATTCAGATCCATCACAGGGAGTGTATGGAGGTGTTGAAACTCAATGAATTGTTACCCAATCACATTTTATTTTGCCAGTTAGGTACTGGAGAAAGATTGATCACAGATGGCACGAGCTAGATTTTACTTTCTGAGGAAACAAACACATGAGCAAAGATGTTGATGCGAAGAAGTTTGTCATAACATGATTTTCAAGCAAATAGTAATAGACTAATAATAATTGATTGCTATAGAGAAACAATGCTGCGTCTATACAATGAAATGTATGCAGCTATTCAATGTTATATCATTCATATTTGGTAGGGAAAGATATTCTGCTATTTGCTATATGAAAACAAGTTGAATCGAGTGTAGGTTTCTATGACACACTATTGACAGTTACATGTGTATGTATGCAGAGGAAAAGTGTTGTCATTGGCTTTCTGATGGCACACTCACAGAACACAAGTATTCACTTTTTTTTTTTTCTGATCTGGATTTTCAGGTTTTTCTACAATGAATATATAGACTAAACATTGCCTATGCAAGAAAACTCCACCTCCAGCATTTTCCATAGGCCTGGCAAAGTCAGGAAGGAAGGAAGGAAGGAAGGAAGGAAGGAAAGAAGGAAGGAAGTGGGGGGAAGGGGGATTTGTTCTAAAATCTGCTTTCCTTTGTGGGGGTATCTGCACTGAATGAAGCCTTTGGGTCTGGAAGCACCTGAGGTCCAGGAGCTGAGCACTCTGGGAGCCTGGAAAGCCTTGGGAAAGTTCCTCAGAATTGCTAAAAGAAGACGATCTCCAGAACCTTCTTCCTTCCTTGGGAGAGGTAACGAACACAGGTGTTTCTGGAGGCTTAGGGTGGTGTGAAATACCTCCTCCTAGCTTGTGGCAGTTTCAGGGGCTCCTCCCTCGTGCATTATTAAAAGGGCTGTGGCATCTCAGAGGAGCAGGCAGATACTGCAGCCACTGCCAGGAGAACAGAACATTCTGAGGTGTCCTTTGGGGAGCTGGGCTTCATTCTCCCCAGTCCTGACCCCAGCCCTGGAATCCCCTGCTCTGTGGGGGATGCTCCCATGCTGAGGGGGTGGGGTCAGAACGCTGCTTGCTACCCAGGCCCCTGCCAGCTCGGCCTCTATTTCCACCTGAGATTTTGTGTTATTTCAAAATAGGAGAGTCTACACACTGTGAAACTCAAGATGGTCCTGAGTGGGGCGCTGTGCTTTCGGTGAGTATCTGAGCCTCTGATTGGCTGTGTCTTTTGGGGGGAAGTGAAGTGCCAGGTAGACCTGTTGTCCATCCTTTGCGGGTAGGGAAGGGCTGTGGCTGCTCAGAGCATAGGTGGATGGGCAGCTGGGAGGTTGTGAACAGCCCCTCACTGGCCTAAGGAAAGTTTTTCCAGCTTTTGTCAGGCTGGGGCTGGCCACCTCATAGGGGTTCCCTGATGAGAAGGGGAGCAAGTGAATCATTCTGTGCCGAGCCGCAGCCCCATGTATCCATAATGGGAATGGAAGTCAGGAGACCTAGCTTGGAGCTGTTACCACCCACTGGGGTGAATATTAATGTCCTTTCAGCCACTCTGCTCCTGCTGCCCTTTGGGGCAAAACTAGTCAATCAGTCTGTTTGTCTGCTGGCGTGTGCTGAGCCAGGCAGTCTGCTGTGTTCTGGACTTTGCCTAGTGAGCACAAGTGGTCCCTGCTCTCTCTGAACTGGGAGTCTACTATAGCTTTTCCCAAAGTGTGTTCAGTGGAACCCCTATCCCACGAGTTGCTTGATACAGTGATATACCTTGAGCAATAAATATGGGAAATATTGCTTTCTATGTCTCCTTATAAGAGAACCACGGCATAATTCAGCATATTAGCAGCTCTGAAGTACAGATTTGTTTGTGTTTATCCACCATGAAACCAATCTGCACACAGCAGACTTATTTCCATATAATATCTGAAGAAACCCACTTTAGGATGCAGTTTTTCACCTCATAGGATGTCAGAAAATCAACTGAGATCAGAGCCGAGAAATAAATGTGAAAAGTAAAATGAAAGAGTTTCAAATTTGAAGATATCCCTCAATTAATAAGTGGAAGTAAATGTGCCTCTATGTCTTCAACAGTGATTGAAGAATCAGATTTTCATCTGAAAAAAGGCCTGGGCATTATCTAACCCATTGTCTTAATTTAGCAATGGGGAGCCTCAGGCCCAGCGAACTCAAGTGACTTGTCTGTTGTGACCTGGAAGTAATGGTGACAAGCCAGACAAGAACCCAGGACTCTGACTCACAGTCCAGTTTCTTTTCCAACATCACCCATGGAGGGGATTGGTTGGTGTAGAAAAGATTAAATAGGGTGAAGGGGCAAATCCAAGGCTCAGATGGGAGACTGCGTTGCTGTCCCATTGGTAGGGTATGAGCCCAGCAGGGCTGGGGAGAAGGTTGGGCTGTTACTTCTGGCACAGCAGGAGGAGAGGGAGACAGTGGGACTCTGTAGAGCCCAGCAAGCTGGGGCACCCCCCCCCCCGCAACTGTCATCCTGTCCTGATGTTTCAGAATGAAGGATGCAGAACTGAAGGTGCTTTATCTGCATGATAACCAGCTTCTAGCTGGAGGGCTGCATGCAGGGAACATCATCAAAGGTTGGTGGCAAAATATGACCCTACTCCCCTAGGTCTCTAGACACTCTGAGGGGACGGGGCCTGAAGAGGGCTTAGAACAGCCGTGCAGACTGGCACAGACCTGCAGACTCCAGGCCTGACACAGTAGATGGGGCATCATAAAAGCCACCTCTGAACAAGGACAAATAAAATACTACACCTTCCAGCAAAGTGAGGACACATGGCCCAGTGCCACTTGACGCCTCTATGCAAAGGTGGCAATATTTGCAAGATGAATGCTTTGTCCTTCCCTCGTAGGTGGACTTAGACCAAACATTCCTTTTCCTGGGAGCCAGTGCTGAGGAGAGATCTACAACAGGCTCTCTAGGGCCTTTATTCCCATGTAGGAGTGGTTTTCTGCCCCTTTACCCTGAGTCCCCTCTGTTCTCTGGGGATTCCCGGTCACTCAGAGTGGTGGGACCCTGGTGGTAGGTGGGCTTACTCCTTCCGCCCCATACACTGTGACAGATCTCTCTAAAACAGCACATAGCTACCCACTTGGGACGCCTTTACAGGCTGTGTGTGTGTGTGTGCATGCACGTGCGCATGCATGCATGTGTGTATATGTGAGTGCGTATGTGTGTGTGTTTGTATGAGTGGTGGGGGATGGTACAAAGAAGAATGAGACTGTCTTTTTGTTCTCAGGACTCTCACAGGTGGTAGAAACATGCCCAAACAACCCTGATGAGAGGCTTATCCAATGGCATTTCCAAAGAGAGGCCAGAGGGTCAAGCGGCATTAAAGGAAGTGGTCAAATCCTCCTGGGGATTAGAGAAGACTTGAAAATTTGAGCCTGGACCAGGGGGTGGGCATGGGGTGGGAGGCAGCACAATGTGGTTATGTGCCCTGATGTCACTGGGCCAACTGACAGAAGACCACCCTTCCCTAGGTGACAGCTACTAATAGGCTTCCCTTCTGCTCAGTCTTGGGGACAAGACATCTCACACAGGTCCTGCTCTCCAAAGCCCATGATGTGGGGAGAGGGAGGGAAGGACAGTCAAGGTCTCTGCATCTGACTTCCTTTCTCTAGGTGAGGAGATCAGTGTTGTCCCCAATCGGTCTCTGGATGCCAAGCTCTCTCCAGTCATCTTGGGTGTCCAGGGAGGGAGCCAGTGCTTGTCATGTGGGATGGGGCAGGAACCGACTCTGAAACTAGAGGTGAGTCCTGTTGGAGCATCCTTGCTATCTGACCTCACTAAGCCAGCAGATGCTGAAGCCACTGAGTTGGGTGTCCTGGGACCCAAGCTCCTCTCCCTTGTGGGGTTCTGTTGATTATAGCCCTGCCTCTCCATGCCCCTGGCTCAGCTCTCCTGCCCCCTCCACTTCTTCCCCTCACCCACCATGCCCTTCTGCTCTCAGCCAGTAAATATCATGGAGCTCTACCTCGGTGCCAAGGAATCGAAGAGCTTCACCTTCTACCGGCGGGACACAGGGCTCACCTCCAGCTTTGAGTCAGCTGCCTACCCAGGCTGGTTCCTCTGCACTGTTCCTGAAGCAGACCAGCCTCTCAGACTCACCCAACTCTCAGAGGAGGCCGGCTGGGACAGCCCCATCACAGACTTCTACTTCCAGCAGTGTGACTAGGGCAATGTGCCCCCCAGAACTCCCTGGGCCGAGCCAGCTCAGGCAGGGGTGAAGGTGGAGGAGGACACTGATGGCAGCCGCCCCCTCTGCTCTCAGGGACCCCACCTCTGGCTGGGCATTTGGCCACTCTTCTTTTTGGTTCCCAGTTTGGGTAAATCCTCCTGAGATTTGGGGCTTAGTCCACAGTTTCTTTCCCTGTTGGGTGGTGCTACTGTTGTGGGACCTTGCAAAAACCATGAAAGATAAACTGGGAGTCGCATAAAAAGGTTCCTAAGGGGTCAGGGTAGAGGGAGCAATAGAAATCCTTCATGCTTTATGGTAACTCACTCAGGACCCCTGAGCCCCACAGGCCAGCCCATCCCAAGTTGAGCCTATTAGGGCCACCAGCTGCTCAATGAGGTCCTGTCATTCACCACTATGCAGGAGAGGGAAGTCATAGAGTTAGGGACCCAAGGCCCAGCCCCCTCCCTTTTCTCAGCTGCCATTGTATGCTACTTTTTCCATTCTATGCTCATGCTCTAACCATGGCAGGGGAGGGTGGTGGTATCTGAGGAAGTGGCCCCAGCTCAGAAAACTGAAGAATGGGCAGGCAGGCATGTCGTACATTTTGAAACCGAGATACCATTAAAATCCAAGATGCTGGTCTCTGCTCACATGGAAACATTCTCATGGCATATTACATAAGAAGAAGCAAATTACAAAGTAGCAGATCCTGTAATTTCATTTTAATTAAAAAAATGCCTATCTATATATTTCTGCATAGAAAAAAGTCTGAAGGAGTTTACTTCAATTTTAGCAATGTCAAGAGTGGTGGTATGACCAGTGATTGTTCTTTTTGTTCTTTTATTTATTTACATTTTCTAATTGTTCTACAATGAAGATGGGCTCCTTGTGTGATAAGTAAGTTAATCTTGAGAAGAGCAGAGCAGACAATATTTCTGATTGTCCTCAGCATCCACTTCCTTGAGTAAAATTCAAATTGAATTGAGATCGGCTGCTCTGGTCGGCAGCAGTGAGAATGAGAAAATGGACCTCAGCAGGGCTGCCAAGGAAAAGAATATGATGAGTTAGTGTGGATGGAATTTCCTGGAGAAAGAATTTACAGAAAGAACCATCCTGGACCTGGAGTGGTCACAACCCCCTGAGATTTCAAGGTGTGGACCTCTGCCTCCAAAGAGACCTGTGCTCGTTCAATAGTGTTCCCCCCAAATTCGTGTCCTTCTGGGAATCTTAGACCATGACCTCATTTGGAGATAGGTTCTTTGCAGATGCAATTCGTTAAGAGGTCCTGCTGTATTAGTGTGGGGGGGGGGTGCGCTAGGGGAGCAGGCTCTAAATCCAACATGGCTGGTGTGTTTGCAAGAAGAGGAAAGGACAAACAGAGACCCAGAGGAGAACCAGGAAGAAGGCCATGTGAAGATGGAGGCAGAGATTGCCCTCATGCAAAGTAAGACAAGAAATGACACGACTGAGGTAATCACCAGAAGTGAGGAAGAGGCAAAGAAGAATTCTTTCCAAACCCTTCAGAGGGAGTACGGCAATCTAGTCTCCTGAACTGTGGGAGAACAAAGTTTTGTTGCTTTAAACTGCCAACTTTGTGGTGATTGGTTGTGACAGCCCTATGAATTAACACAGCTGCCAATGACCCCATCTCACACCATGTATGTGTCCCCTGCCACATTGTACCTGTGTTGACCCTGTTACCAACAGAACATGGCAGAAATAATATTGTGCCATTTCTGAGATTTGATTATAAAAGGATCTATAGCTTTTATCTTGTTTTCTCTCTCTGTTTCTTTGTTCTTTTGCTCTGGGGGAAGTTAGCCGCCATGTCATAAGTAGCCCTGTAGGGAAACCCATTTGTTGAAAAATGAAGCCTCTTGCCAACTGCCACATGAGTGCATTTGTTTTTTTTTTTTTTTTTTAACTTTATAGTTTATTGTCAGGTTGGTTTCCACACACGAGTGCATTTGGAAGAGGCTCCCCCAGCCCCAGTCAGGCCTTCAGATGAGGCAGCCCTAGTGACAGCTTGATTGCCACCTCAGGAGAGACTCTGAAGCAGAACCACCTGGCTAAGCTGGACTAGATTCCCAACCCCCAGAAACTGTGTGAGAAAATACATGTTTGTTGCTTTCAGTTTCTAAGTTTCAGGGTCACTTGTTACACAGCAATAGATAACTAGTATATAAGGAAAGAGAAATAAATGCATTTATTTTATTATGATTGTAATTTTCTCCAGTATTTTCATTTTCCTTCTCAAAATCAACATCAGCCCTTTAATTTCTCCAAACATTCTATGTATAACTGATCATGCTAAATTTGCTGAATAGTCTCTGTCCCTGCAGGTTTAGCTCTTCCTTGATTACCTTTGCACCTTTAGTTCTACATGCCAGGGACTATGACTCCAGTGTCCCTACCTAAACTCTGGGGGATAAAAACAGAAGCCAGAGGAGAGGCTCAAATGTGAGTCCCAGGGATTCTGCCTGCACCTCACCAGTCAGACCAGCCTGGCAGGTTCAGATTCTGCTGAGGTGCTAGCAAGGAGGTGGTCAGGCCAGAAGGCTCTGTCTCTGTGGAGCTGCTAAGGCCCAGATGCAGCTGACGCTCTCGGGCAGCAGACAGCACAAGTCCCAACGCAGGCCTCTCAGGAGTGCTGAGAACACGGGCTCTGGGCACCAGGCTTGTTTCCACAGACCCAGTTCACACTCTGTCTTTGCTTGCAGGACAAGCCATACTCTCATCTTGTCTCCTCCTCTGAGAAGCCTTTGCTGAATTGAGGTGTCTGGTCATCTGCTCTGTGCTACATTGCTATGTTAACTTCCCCTCATTATAATGATTGATTTGAGGTCTGTGGCCCCTGAAATGACCTCAAGGTCAAGGCTGTATCAGTTTGTTCCCAAGCACCTCAAATAACGTTTGACAAATAATCGGAAACCAGTGAGAACAGAAAGCAGAAACTACTTCCCCACCCTGGAATATTTCTTCTCTCTCCTCCACCCATCTTAAAGGGCCCGCCCTTCAAGAAGTAGCTGAAATTCCACCTCAATCTAGAAGCTTTCTCCAGCCTGAAGTGATTGCTTCATCATTTGTAGGATAATAGAATTCAAAATGGCTTTAGCAGCAATGAGCTGACGGGAGTCAATAGAAAAAGAAGGAATGTAAAATGCTACCTTAGAAATGTATGGGTGGGGGGACCCTGGCATTATGACAGTGGTTTTAGATTTCTTCAATTTCAATATAAGCACCCTGCTTGACCTGTATTTACAGAGGTGTCATGCCCACATCACATGGAGTTTGTGTTGGTTGTAGGCATTGAGGACTGAGTGTGTCCTAAAGAGTAGAGAGTGTCCCAAGAGAAAGTCATAAGGGCAGAGGCTAGGAAGCTGAGGGCCTTGATCCTGGAGAAGCAATACACAGAGAGCCCCCTTCAAACACTCAGAGCTCTGCCTAGTAGAAAAATAAACTTGTTCTGTGTAATTCCAGGAGGTACAAGCAGGACTGATTGATAGAAATTATGTGTGACCCAAAAATTTTAACCACAAGGACCACACACACTGTTAGGGTTTCTTTAAGAGGTTGTGGAGGTGTTGAAGCAAAGCCTGATTAACTATGTCTCAGGGATGCCATAGCACAGGTATCTCCATTTAGAGGGAACCTATATGCCATGTCTAAGTCATAAAAAAAATTCTAGGAATTTTTTACTCAAGGAGATTCCCTTGTTGTTTCCAATACACACTTGTTCAGCAGATTAGAGAGTCTGGTCTTATTAATTTCTGTTCCTGCCTCTGTTGTTTCCAATACACACTTGTTCAGCAGATTAGAGAGTCTGGTCTTATTAATTATCTTCTTAAGTGTTTATGACTTAGCTCCCCAGCTGGACTGTAAAGCTACCTAACAACAGGAACTGTGTATTGTACATCTTTGTCACACAGCAGTGTAAATTCTCAGTAAATGCTCATTGATTGTCTGGCATAATACCCCATGCTTTGGCCCTTTCCGCGGAAAGAGAAGAGATTGGGAGAAGGGTGAAGAATGACTGCCAGACTTAGGAAACACAAATTGTGTCCCTTCCCTGCCCATCTTTTCTTGTCTCTCACCCTTCAGACATCTGCATGTGGATTGATGTCTCCTACCTCCTTACCAAGCCCTTTGTGGAACTGTGCAAATGATATAATACTGAGAATTACAATAAGGCATATGGTCCCCAGACAATGCAATGCCAAGCTTCTCTACCCCTTGTGAGTAGATGGATGGATGAATGGATGGATGGGTGGATGGTTGGATGGACAGATGGGTGGATAGATGGACTGAGTTGAGTAATATCAATTAGATGCTTGAGTATTCTTTACCCCTGCCCTGTTCACACTGTGCCATGTGTCCTAGTAGTTCAGGGTACATGGTGGCTGCCCAGTCTCAGGATGGATCTAAAGTCAATGTCTGTAAGTGGGTTTCCTTAGATGCTCTGTCTCATCAGCCTGATACCAGCTAGTAGGACCTGTTGAAAAGCAGAGACTTCCCTCCCCTCTTTCTTTCCAAACAGGGCCATCTTTGCAATGCCATCAGTCCCCTCTCTCACATTGCCTCACTAGAGGTTGCTCTGTCTTTTGGCCCCTCAGACCCATTCACTCTTGCCTCTTCTATCTCTCTAAGTCTAGGATGGAGCACCATGAGAGCACCAAAGGGAAGGTGACATTAAGACATCTGACCCCAAGGCTGTTTATATGGCTACCCAAACCACCAATAACAGTGTCAATGACAGTAGCTATGACCAGGGGCCCAGTGCCTGGCTTCTGCCAGGGCTTTATGGGTGACTCTCTCCCCCTTCAACAAACACTCATTAAAGCCCCCACCTTCTTATTATCCATACTGTGCTAAAGACATTGTGAAATCCCTAGGCTCTTCTTCCCCATCCTGGAGCCAATTATAAAGATTGCTGCAGGCTTGACCCACCCTGACCAGACAGTATAAACTCAGGGCAGATGCCCTGGAGAAATCAGTCGGACCTTCCAGGCACCCCGGATTACAGGTCAGTGGTTGATAGACAGTATTCTATCTCTCTTTCTCCTGTCAATATCTCTCATATGCCCCCTCCCTTAACTCCTCCTGGCAAGCTCTCTAGATAACAAGGTATCTCCTCCATAGAACGTCGTAGGATGCTAAATAAGTATGAAGTCAGGTAGAAAAAATTTGAGAGATGGTATAGTTTAAGCCAAGTCAAGAGTTTTAAATATTTAGAACCATAGATTTTAGAAACTAATTTCAGAAGAAATCAACAAGGCCAGTGGTATTCAACAATATGTTGCGGTTCTTTGGGTATGCCCCGGTGCCTGCTTCAGAGGTCAAGGACAGTGTTAGCAGGCTTCTGGAGTCACTGACCATCATTCTCCAATTCAGCAAAAGCAAGTCTCTTCTATCCATTTTACTTTCATTAGGTTTCTGTGTAAATTTTCATTGTGAAATTTAGTTTTGAGCAATACTGACCTTACTTAGCCTCTCATCCTAATGATAACACATTGGAGGCCCAGGGACGAAAGGGGACTTTTGCCCCAAAAGGTGGCAAGATGAATTGGGAGCAGAGCTAGGTCTAGAACCCAACCTTGCCATTGAAACCTTTGGTGTGTGTTTCTATGTCCTGCTTGTAAGCACACATGTGTGTCAGGGTGGTTGGCGGGAGCTACAAGCCACACTTCATGGATCAAGATATTGTTAACTTTTATAAGGGAAATGAATGTCTATATATATATAACAATACACAATACAGTGAGATTTAATAGGAGTTCAATGTAGGGTTGCAATAGTAAAGGAAAGATTCATTAAACGTTGAGTCATGGAATCACAGGTAGTTTGATCTGGAAAGAATCTTAATAACCACAGACTCCAATTCCATGATTTTATAGATGCTGAAAATGAGATTTGGAAGTTGAGTGACACAGCCTTGTATGTCTGAGCTGTTACTTTGACCTGATAATTAATTTAGCAGAGCTAGAGACTCAACCTATAGAAAAATGGTACCATGTCCAGTGACTCTAATACCAAAAGACCTGAATGGATGGCAAGAAGGAGTGATGGCTTTTGAGGCAGGGAAATCAAAGACAACTTTGAGCATGCCCACTGGGAAGATGAGGAAGAGGTCATGCGCCTGGAGGAGTGGTTTAGTGTCCACAGAGAAGTGAGATACACTCATACAAGTGAATCAGGGCCATATGGTTATGAAATGGGGAGCCATTGTAGACTTGAGGGCTGAGCAGGGATGTTGTGAAAGCAGTACTTAGAATATAGGTCTAGTACACACATAGGTTGGGCTGGATTGAAGGGAGAAAAACCAGCAGTACTTAGAATATAGGTCTAGTACTCACATAGGTTGGGCTGGATTGAAGGGAGAAAAACCAGGAGTACAGGCACAGGTCTAATGGTTATTAAGAAGACAAAGTTACATTTTAAAGAATAATTTATCAGAACTTATTGGCAAATCAAATACAGAGTAAGGAAAAATGGGGAGACAAATGGGCTGGGAAGAGGAGAAGATTGATTTGGCTTCAGATCTATTTGTTGGGTGTGATGGCAGGATGTCCAAAGGGAGGTGTCCTGTAGACTGCTGGAGATAAAGTAAGATATTCAGTCTGGGCATGGGAGGCATCAGACCAAATTGATGTGGAAATGGATGCATTGCAACTCTGTGGGGCATGAGATAGAAGTGCTTAGGACTTAGATGTGTGACTTCAAGCCTGAGGGACGTCCCCAAATGGAAGAGAGAATCTACACAGACCTGAGAATGAGAAAATGGAAGTGTGAAGGGAGTCAATCAATTTCAAGAGTTCTGAGGAGGCAGTAACCAAATGTTAGAGGAATCAAAAGAGTCTTTTGATTTGGCTTCACAGAGGTTAATACTGGTCTTGGAAAGAACATAGTTCACACAGAAACTGTGTAGGAAAATGAGAAGAGAGTGTGATGGAGAAATGCCTAGTGCTACTTAGTGATGGTTTTTGACTCAGGACAGGTGGATTGATGAAAACTGAGACAGCCAGAGATGGTGTCCAGGGAGGACTACAGGCCAAAGTCCAGTGAAAGGTCACTTGGGGACAATAAGGAAGGGAAAGCTTTAGGGGATGGAGGGTATGGTGCATTGAGAGGGACCATGACGGACTCAGCATCAGAACCCCAGGCTCTCTGATGGGTTAGAAGCCAGCTTCTCACTCCTGTTTACTTCATCACAGTCTAGCCAGAACCCAGGCAGGGGTGCCTGATTTGGGAGTCTTTGGGAGAAATATTGGGATTTGGGATTGGGACAGGAGGCTTCTGGGGTCCCAGGGGATCCAGCTGGACTGGACAAGCACTGAATTTCTGCCCGTCTCTTGCACTGACACTGACCAGGAGTGGCAGTTGTCATCCTTACATGGAGCCCTCCATTTGATCTGCCCTCACTGGGCCTTGGCAGAGCTATCAGGCTGCCCATATTTTTGCTGCTACAACGAAAGAAGTCCTGGTAGTTTGGATGAGAGAGAGCATGGCATCAAGTGTGCTTGCATTGAGGCCACACTGCTGATGGCCTATCTGGGCTGGGGGATCATCTATCTAGTCCTCTGCTACTCAAAAGTTTGGCTGGGGACCAGCAGTGTTAATGTCACTTGGTTGCATGTTTGAAATGCACAGTCTCAGTTTCCACACCAGATCTAGGGAACCAGGATTGGCAGATGGTTTACATCTTCATTGGAGAGGGAGAAAAATCGAGATGGCTTACCAGTTCCCAAGCCTGGCTGATCATGGAGTCACTTCAAGCCCTGGTGAATCAGAACCTTCAGCACAGGGAATCGTACTTATCCATAGTCCCCCAGGTGACTGATGGGCAGAAGCATTTGGGAGCCAATGACTTTAGCTGATTTTAATTATTGAAAACAATTAAAACTTACTTTACACTACAAAGGAAAGTCATGTTCATATGGGGAAAATGTTAAGAGATCTTAAGAAAATATCATTCATAATCCTGTCAGCTGAAGATAACAACATGGGCAGTGTTTGTTCCTACATGTGTCTCTCAATCTGTGTGGCTTTAGATGGAATAATAATGTACACATTCTTTACAACCTGAATTTTCCACCTAATGTATTTTGAACATTTTGTGTCAAAAATGTTCTTCCACAATATCATCTTTAATGTACCTGTTTAATGTACATGTTTCTTATTTACTTAATTTGCCATAATTTTTATTTTTATTTTTTAATTAAGAGGAATTATAATGTTTATTTTTGAGAGACAGAGAGACAGAGTGCACATGGGGGAGGGGCAGAGAGAGAGGAAGACAGAATCTGAAGTAGCTCCACGTTCTGAGCCATTAACACAGAGCCCGAGGCAGGGCCCAAACTCACGAACTGTGAGTTCATGACCTGAGCCGAAATTGGATGTTTAACTGACTGAGTCACTGAAGTGCCCTGGCATAATTTTTAAACCAATGACATATTATTGGACATTTAGCTTATATCCAACTTCTCACTATTGTCTGAAATGATGTAGTGAACATAATTAAACATCTGGGGAACTCATTACTTTCCCTTAGAATAAAATAAGGGCAACAGATGAAATTACAGAGTATATATAATACTTGAAGACTGATTCACGTCACCAGTATCCATCCAGAATCCTAGAGGTGCCCTGTTATTCTTTATTCTCACCAATGCTTAAATACCCCTGCCAAGCCTAGAGGGTGGGAAATTACTTGTCCACGGTGACCGCATGGCAAATCCAGTACTAGCACTGGGTCCTGGAGCTCAGAGATGCTGGCATGGCTGAAAGCCCTGCTGTCATCATCAACCTGTTCCTCCTCACCCACTTCCCAAAATTTCCCTCGGTGTCATTCTCCCTCTCTCTCTGTCTGTCTCTCTCTTTCTCTCTCTGAGCCCTGCTCCTTTCTGTCCCCCCTTCCCCTGTCCCTTCTTATTTTCTGCTATCTTCTCTTTCTTCTATTTTCTTTTCTTACTCCATGAGAATCAGATCTACTGCGTACCCCACAGCCCCAGCTACCCTTGCATTTACTTTTCTGGGTTGTTTTGTATTGGCTACCACCCTCATGCCCTGAATGGCTCTGGGTTTTTTCCATGCTAGGTTCTGGAATGGTCTATCTAAAGGTGGTCATTTTAGGGAAAAGCTCTAGGGCAGGACAATCCAACCGGAAGGAGTGGAGCTGTGTGAAGCTCTGTGGTGTGGGACTAATAAGAGGAACACTGGCTTCAGTTTCGATCACTCATCCTCAAGAACACAAGTCTCTATATCTATTTCCCATCTGGAGGATCACGGGGGAGTTTGGATGGTCTCTCTTTTACAATCTTGGGAAAACATTCTAGTGTTTGGAATGAGGCTTTCTAACTCTGCAGGGAGACCCTGCACCCTCCAGCAGTGGGCTGGACATGGCTCCTGGGAGCACTGCTATTCCCGCAGCCCTGGTAGGAGTGCAGTGACTCTAGGGCAAAGCGAGACAGGATTTGAGCTCAGCTCATCCTCAACCTGTGAGGCTGGAGCACACCCCACCCTCAGTCTCAGCCCCAGGAAGTAGTCCCGGCTAAACTCTTTGGGGAACCTGTTCTTCAGTTTCCCCAAGCTGGCACCACGCACATGTCCCTGGCTCACACCCCTGCCAGATGACCCCAAAGTAGGGCCAAGCAGAGATGCCTGGAGCTTGCTGGGCTGGGGAGACCATGGTGGGTGGTGGCTTCCGGCAGGCCAGTTATAGATAAGTGGCTTAGTGGGATCTTTCTGCTTTGTGATTCAGTGATTTGGAGCCCCTCAGGGGGTCTGCCCCCCAGCTCCACCCACCCTCGTTCTCTGACAGCCTGTCTCTCCTTCCCCCTCAGCAGGGACCAGTCACCCACAATCGCAGGAATGTGCTCCCTGCCCATGGCAAGATACTACACGTAAGTCTCCCTAGAGTCCGCCCTTTCGGGAACCGGAGGTCTGGGGATGACGTGGAAAGAGGGCGGGAAGGCCGAGGGGAGGGATGCGGCTCTTTCTCACCTGAGAAATCTCAAGTGCTCCCTAATTAAGTTTAATCATGAGCATGCTAACGATAGCCCTCTTCCCTGAGCATCCGAGATGTCAGCCCTTCGACTGCCTTGCCTCCATCCTGAGTAACCTACAAAGGGAGCATGCCTAAGTCTGTTCAGATTTAGAAACCAAAGTTCAAAAAGGCCAAATCAATGACCTCATGTACCACAGAGCCAGGAGCCACATTCTCTGTGCCACTCCAACCTCCTCCCTGCAGAAGCTCAGGGACAATTTTGAATCTCAGAGACCGCATCTTTACACATTGGTCTCTGTGGCCTTTGCTCCCAACATTACTGCCAACTCTCACTGTTACCTCATTTGACATTTGAGTCTTTACTTATAGCTTACACTTTATTGCCTGTGATTTTTCATTGGAAACTACCTCCAGCCCTTTGAGGAATGAGACCAGACATAATGCCAATAAAGCAGGACTGACTTCTGGGCTGCATTTCTGCAGCTCCTGCACAGGTCTGCCCTGTCCTAGACGTGAGGGGGCCAGTCAGGAACTCCAGGAAGTTACCACGTGGCTGGGAAGGAGAAACACCTGTGCACAAAGCACCCAAATGACAAAACAGATATCAGTACTTTGGGGTATCTAACTTGGGTTCTGGTCTCCAAATAGAATGTGGCTGGCAGATGAGTTGCAGACAAGTCCTGGTCATCCAGGTTGGAGGGAAAATGCTGGTTGGCAAGCCTAGGCTCTTTTGAGATCTTTATATTTATTATACAAGTGAACCTACTTTAAACACATATAGTTATTAGCTAAGGGTATTATCATTAGCTGTTATTGAGAGAGAAAAATCTCCTGGAGGTGATGGCACTGGCCCAGAGGAGGTAGGAAGGGCTCCCCAGGTCCTGAGAGTGGCTGACAGACATTTTGAAACCAGCCAAGCGACCGAGCTAATAACCTGTGTGACTTTGATGTTGCACACACTCATCGTGGTTTCCTCCCTGCTCCCCAGCACGTATTTACCCTCCCAGGCCCATCATTGGAACGGTCGCCAACCCCAAATGACTGTAATCACACCCTGTTCCAGCTCTTTGCTGACCTACTCAGTCTAGCACCTAAAACTTGGGCTCATCCCAGGGCATACCTCACATGGAACAGGGGGGCCATGTTGGCACACCTTCGGTCACATCGGATTTTTTTTCCTGATTTGTGGATTTTATTCTGTAAGAAAGCCCTTAAGATATCTGAAAAGCGGGGTGCCTGGGTGGCTCAGTTGGTTAAGCATCTGACTTCAGCTCAGGTCATGATCTCACGGCTTGTGGGTTTAAGCACCCCTGCATCAGCCTCTGTGCTGACAGTTAGCTCAGAGTCTGGAGCCTGTCTTCCTATCCTGTGTCTCCCTCTCTCTCTGTCCCTCCCCTGCTCATGCTGTCTCTCTCTCTCTCAACAATAAATAAAACATAAAAAAAATTTTAAAAAAGATATCTGAAAAGCAAACCACACTTTATTATATACTCAATTAATCCCTCCGCTGAAGAGAATAAACATTTTTGTAAAATTGGGGCAGGCTCAGAAAATCTGGGATAAGGCTCACTATATCCCAGAGATATCTGAGCCTCATTAGGAGATTTCTTAGGACAAAAGGCAAAAGGGCCGGCATAATCAAGAAAACTCTGTCTACCTCTCAGTGAGAAGGCGCTGGCTTTCCTTCGTGCCCCAGGGCCCCAAGAGAGCCCAAGCCTGGTAAAGGGAGCCTCTGAGAATCGTGAGGCCCAGAAGACCTTCCCTTGCCTTAAGGCTGACCTGGTTTCACCTGTTCTGGGGTGGAGTCATGCACCCACTTATCACATGTGGAAGAGAGAAGAACCCCTAAATGTTCAGTGTGGTACTTTCAGAGTGTGGAGGTGGAATGACTTTGGGGTTTGGTGGTGCCTGAAGGGAGCAGGCCATCAGCACAACCATCCTGTTCCAGAATTAAGAATGCAGATCAGAAGGCTCTATACCTAAGAGGTGACCAGCTCCTGGTAGGAGATCCCAGTGCGGACAACTGCTGTGCAGGTGAGCATCTGGGCCTCCACCCCCTTGGACACACACATGCTCCACCTGCCACAGGCTTTCCCCTTCCCTCCTGCCTCCCATGAGAGTGAGGAGAGGCAGGGAGCAGTTGAGGACCTCTCCTTCTGAGGGTGTCATGACTGCTGCAGGGGTCCTGGCTTGGCCTGCCTGGCCTACATGCAGGGGCCAGGCCAGGTGTGCCCTGGCCTGGGTCCTTCCTGCCTGGGCTTAGCTCACTGAGAGCTTGCAATCTGAAGTCCTCTCATCTCCTGGCTCTCTTCTCTCTTCGCTCCCAGAGAAGATCTGCATACTTCCCAACAGAGGCCTGGACCGCACCAAAGTCCCCATCTTCCTGGGAATGCAGGGAGGCAGTCGCTGCCTGGCATGTGTGGAGACAGAAGAGGGGCCTTCCCTGCAGCTGGAGGTGAGAAACCACACCCTGTTCTAGGGGACCCTGCAGACATGGCTTCGAGGATACTCTGGTATCTCTGCACCCATCTGTGGATTCCTGGCCAGGTCCGCACATTCCTCTCCTTCCCTCTGCACCTAGCGCCAAGACCTCTGCCCCCCAGAGCCTGCAGAAGGCAGTTCCCTGGGTACAGTCCCGGTGCTAACCATAAAGTCCCTTATTGGCTAACCCCTGGAGGCCTCTGGGACTGATATCTTTACCAGTAGCCTCATGCCGCAGCAGCCACCTTGCCCCCACAGGATGTGAACATCGAGGACCTGTACAAGGGTGGTGAGCAGGCCACACGCTTCACCTTCTTCCAGAGAAGCCTGGGCTCAGCCTTCAGACTTGAGGCTGCTGCCTGGCCTGGCTGGTTTCTCTGTGGCCCAGCTGAGCCCCAGCAACCAGTACGACTTGCCCAGGAAAGTGAGCCCTTGGCCTGCACTGAGTTCTACTTTGAACAGAGTCGGTAGCCGAGGCAGGAGGCTGAGTTGTAGGCAGGTGCCCCCAAACCAAGCTCACCCTGCTCAGGGTCTGTGATAGGCAGAGTAATGCCCCCTAAAGATGTCCATGTCCTAATACCTAGAATCTGTGAATACGTTACCTGCAGGGCAAAAGCGACTTTGCAAATGTGATTAAGGTAAGGATCTTAAGATGGGAAGACCATTGGATTACCCCAGTGGGCCCAATATACCTACGAGGCTCCTCATAAGAATGAGGCAGGAGGGTGAGAGCCAGAGGCTGGAAGATGCTATGTTACTAATCTAATTTCGAATGTAGCGGACAGGGCTATCAGCCAATGAACATAGGTGGTTCCAGAAGCTGGAAAAGGCAAGGGGAGGATTCTTTCCTAGAGCTTCCGGGAGAAACACAGCTCTGCTGACAATTGAAACCCATTTGAGACCTCTGACCTCCAAAACTGTAAAATAAAAAATATGTGTTGCTTTAAGCCACTAAGTTTGTGGTAATTTGTTACAGCAGCAATAGGAAAATAGAACAGGGCCCTAGTAGGTGGCTGTGTACAGTGTTTAACGCAAGGGACATGGGGAACACAGTGAGTTCTTGCAAGGCTGCCCACAGCTTCTCCTGCAGCCCATCTGCTCCAGAGCTCCTAGAAACAGCCAGAAGCTCCAGGCAGAACCCAGCTCTCCCCCTCTGTCCATGGACGGACAATGCCTTGGGCTGCTCACAGTTGGAGTTTTATGATTTTCCTTTCAGGTATTTCACAGTGAATCAATCATTCAACTGACCAATGACTCTGGTTTTCTGCGAGTTTTGACGTGTGAGGAGCAAGGAGGGGCAGCGGAGGGAGAGATGGGGGGCTGGTACCAGATGAGTTGAGTTTAGGCTACGGTGGAGCTGATGGGCTGGGGTGACTTGCTCTAAACAGCAAAACAGGGCTGGGACTCAGCTGAGTATTTACAGCTGGGACTGAATCTCTTCCTCAGAACCTGAATCCCTCTCCATTTTACAGTCTGTGGTCTGGCACAGGCTAGAGTGGAGAGCCCATGACGTCAGCGCTCAGAGCGGTGGGCTGCTTGCTCTCTTCCTCCTTTGTGTAACCACTCAGCATCCATTGCACCAGGGGGAAGGGCATTTAAGGACAGGCTGTCTTCACCCTCAGAACCACCCTGCAAGGCAAGCATTTTTACCCATTTGACAGAGGAGGACACTGAACTAGAAGGGATGAAATACCTCGCTGAAGGTCACATGGCAGTACATGATGGAACTCCAGGTTATCCTGGCCCATCTGGCCCCAGTATCGTCCCACACATTTTTATTCCACTCTTATTCTGGGAGTTGGGGACAGGATGGCAAACAAGCATAAGCTTCCTTGGAACTGATAACCGAGTGGGAGAAACACTACACAGGCAGATAATCAAAGAAGAAAACATACAAGAGCAGTTTCCATCATAGAGAGTGAGTGCAGTAGGAATAGAATGATGATAATATTGGAGAAGGTGATCAGGGGAAGCAACTCTGTCTTTCTGAGGACATGGCATCTGAGCCGAGGCTGAAGGACAGGAGCGAGTGGGGAGGGGTGTGATGAGGCAGAGGTATAGCAAGTGTGTGGGCTCTGAGACAGAATGGGCTTGATGTGTCCAAACAGCACTGGGAGGCAAGGGCGCGGGAGCCTGGAGAACAAGGGAGGGTTGGGAGGTGAGCAAGAGCAGCAGGGGCTGGGTCAGGGGGCTTTAAAGGCAAAATGAGGGCTTCAGTTTATCTTTAAGTGCAAAGGGAAGCGATGGGAAGAGTTTTAGCAGAAGAGAGACATGCTGTGTCCTTAGATTCTTCTGCCTCTCCATGGCCCACAGATGCCCCAATTACTTTACCCTCTGGCTTTCGTGTCACACCTATGTGTTTATGTGCTGAGACTACTCTGTGCTTTTTGAGTGCCTGTTCTGTTCAATTTTGGGTCACCAGTGCCCAGAGTAGCTACCGGAACACCACAGGTGCTGAAGAACTACAAAGTCTTGAACGGATTAGTGGATGATCACTTGGGTCTTGTCGATCGTTCAGGATACAGTGTAAGGAGAGCCATGGGAGCAAGGTGGGTGGTCCCCATTGTAGCACAGAGGCAGAGCTGTCAGAGGAGGCTGGAAAGGACTTCAAAAAGGAAAGGGCACTTAGTCTGGGCCTCAGAGAAAGAGTAGTTTTCCAGGCAGAGAGTGCAGACATGGGCATTTTTAGGCAGAGAGAACAACTCGGGGAGGTGTGATGGAGTTGCTAGCACTTCTGGGGCCTGGTGAGCCGTCACTGCGCCGGGCTTCTGGCTGAGGAGTTGCTGAGAATTAAGAGGGGAAGATAGACGAGGCCTGACTATGAATGCCTTGTGAAGGCGGTGAGGAGGTGACACTTTATCCCAGAGGCCTGGAGGAATCATCCGAGTATTTCAAGTAGGACCTGGATTTTCAGCCTCAGCCTGGGCCCCTGAGGTCAACACTGGCCCAACCCAGCTGCTACGAGGGTTTCAGCTCCTCTGGCTTCCTCTTTGCTCCCCCTCACCCCGCCTGCCTTCTGTCTGGCACTACCCTGGGATCAGCTTTGGTGCTTTGGTCCCAAGGTTTGGCTAGCCTGTCACCTCCCCATCCCCCCTCATCTCCTTCACTCTGGGATCAAGTAACTCAACTTGATCCCGCTTGGAGCAGGGCTTATGAATGGGAGGGAGATTGGGCATGCCTGGGCATGGGTACAGTTCACAAGAGAATGGTAGATTGGACAGAGTTCTCTATTTAAGTAAGAAAAAACATTTTGAGCATCTAATATATCCCAATTCTGTATTAGTGCATAGGAGACAAAGAGGACACAAGACATTTAGGAGACAGAGTCCCTACCCTTTAAAGACACACTGTGTAGATGGGGAAACCAGACGTTAGGAATAAAAGCCAACATGTATTGACTGCTTTCTACAGAATGATAGAAGACACTCAACATAGCACTCAGGGAACCTAGGATTCCTGCAGGAATAATGAGGGAATGTTCTGGCCCTGGAGATTTAAGACTAAGAAATGGAAGTAACTTCTGATAGATGAAGTTCAGAGATGCCAGGAATGTTCTTTCTCCACCTCCCAAGTCTTGTTTTTAAAATTCCTCCTCCTCCCTGGCGACCACACCAAAGGCTTCTTTCCAAAACCAGCCCATCAGAGCTATTACTGTGTAAATTTTGGGGAGAGGCACCCTTTCAGGTTCATCCTCTATTTATATCTCAGGGTGAACTGGTAGTTGGGAGCTAGGGACTAGTAAACAAGTGACTGGAGAACAGTGTAGTAACCTCTCATTCAGGCAGCACCAGGGAGCTGGGCTGGTGGGGAGGGTAAGTTGTCCCATCCAAGGGGGTCAGAAGAGGATTTAGAGGAAGTAAGGCATGCATGGGGACCAGCCAGGGGAGGGGAGGGGGGAATTGTGGGGGCAGGTCAAGATGGTGCAGGCAGAAGAGACAGTCACATGCCTGTAGGAAATCCTAAGTGTGGCTGCATGTGTGTGTGTTAGCACATGTACATGTGTGCTCACGAGCATGCATGTGTGCGCATGTATGTATGGTGTGCACATGCGCATGTGTGAACCAGTGTCCACATGCATGCATGTGTGTTGTGTGTATGCGTGAATGTCTGTGTGAGCGTGTGTGCTCTGTGTGTGTCCACAAGAGGACATAGGCAGCTGTGGAGAACTAGAGAGCCTTGTCTTTATTCCAGGAAGCCTGGAGCAACTTTATACAAGAGCCCTATGTGCTCAGGGTCTCCTGTAACACATGTCTCATTCCAACTAGGATTCAAGATCTAGTCACACTTACTTTTGACCCCAATTTTCATCTCATGACCCTGCACTTTGTTGTAGCCTCTGCAAACATTGGCTTAAAACGCTGGACACAAACTCCGCAGGCTACACAAGAGATGGCAGTTGTAGGGAGTACAAAACCTGGATTCAGGGAGGAAAATAAAAGCGAGGAAGAAACATTGTGGGAGCCAAACTTTCCCGGATATCATTCTGCTAAAATATACGGCCACTTCATAAATGAGCACGACAGAAATGAACAAAGTGAGCGTAAATAGAAAAGTTAATGTCTCAGACAGAAAAGCTGGCATTTGAGTTATTTGACAACATTGCCAGTTGGATTCTACATTTGCATAACTAATAGAGTTCACTAGTGATTATGCCAGAACAAAGTCTATCTATCCTTAAAGCAAATTCCGATCTCTGCTCCTAAAAGGCGCAAATTCGCAACAATCCGGGATCCGGTCCCCACAGCCCATTTCTGAGGCCAGCAACTTGCAATGAGGCCTTTGGGCTGCAGGTGGCGACAAAGATTAACCTTCCTCACTGTCTATTTGAGGCTGTGAGCTATTACATTTAATTCCTCCTATATTTAGTATCCACAGTGTGTCAGCCCCTATGCACCAAATCTCTACCTTACTTACAATAGATGCATCCTTCTCAAACGGTGTAGGAGTGCAGACCCAAATCATGTGGAGACTTTATGAAGCTCTGCCTGCTCCTTCCTTCTGACAAGTTTCTAGCACCTTCTTGTGCTTTAGGAGCTTGGAGCCTAGGAGGGAAGAAAGATATTAAACACATACTTTTACTCTTTGTGTATATATGTGAAGGAGCAAATATGTATGTCTGATCCCTTCTCCCAGTGACAGAGATGCTGCAGTGAATCATCCTTTCCCATACTCCCCTCCAACCCCCCTGGGAAACACTTGCCCAGGCTCTGGTCATAGAAGTAGAGTGGCATAGGAGGCTGGAAGCCTGGAGTTTTTGGAGAGGCTCTTCATCCTCTTCCACTGACATTTTCTGAAGGCCCATAGCCATAGGACCTAAGGTACCAGAAAACAAAAACAAAAACAAACAAAAACAGAAAAACCCAGTCACATGACTCTGTCTACTCAGAGGACTGGAGACTTAGGTATCTCCTAGCTAAGTATATTCCAGACTTCTTCCATGCAACATTATTCCAATGAATGTTCATGGGTTTATGGGGAACATGGGTTATTGTGACGGTTAATTTCAAGCGCCAACTTGACTGTGCTAAGGAATACCCAGATAGCTGGTGAAACATTATTTCTGGGAGTGTCTGTGTGAGTGTTTCTGGAAGAGATCAGCATTTGAATCCATAGGATGAGTCAAGATGATGGCCTTCACCAGTGTGGGTGGGCTTCATCCAATCCACTGAGGGCCCCAGTAGAACAAGAAGGCAGAGGAAGGGTGATTTTTCTCTTTCTTTGGGCTGGGATATCCATCTTCTCCAGCCCATGGACATTGGGCCTCCAGATTCTAGGGCCTTTGGACTCCAGACTTACACCAACACTATGCCCCGCCCCTACCCCCTACTGGTTCTCAGGCCCTTGGACTCAGACTGAGTTCTGCCACTGGCTCTCCTGTTGTCTTGCTTGTAGACAGCAGACTGGGGGACTCCTTGGCTTCCATAACTGTATGAGTCTCTCTCTCTCTCATTCTCTCTCTAGACAAATAGACATAGATATAGGTCTGTCTATCTATCTATCTTTCTATCTAATCTGTCCTGTTGGTTCTGTTTCTCTGGAGAGCCCTAATACATTTATCTCTGACTTACTCTCCTACACTCCTCTCCCTGTTACTCTCTGCTTTAGCCACACAAGGCTCCTCACTTCTCTCCCAAGACAAACACTCCAGGCTTGATGCCACCCCAGGGCCTTTGCACTAACTTCTGTCTGGAATTTTCACTTCCTCAATGAGGGCCACCTGAATCACTTCATTTAAAATAGCAACATGCATCCTTCCCTGAATCCTAGCACTCCCAAAATCTCTATAGTACCATTATATTCTAACACACTCTATAATGTAGTTTTTAATTTAATTTTATTTTTTTCCTTCTCACTCCACTAGACTGCAAGGTACACAGGGCAGAAGTTTTAGTCTGTTTTGTTTACAGATCATGAGCATGCAAAAGTGTTTTTAACATGTGTCAGGCACTTAGCAACATTTGCTGAATAAATACAGAAATAAATGCATAAGTGAGTTGGGGAAATATTGGTTATTCAGGTCACTGTGGAGCTCAGTACCAAGAAACTCAAGCAGGATTCCCATAATTGTCCAATTTGTAGGTCAGGCTCTATAAAGAATAGCACCAGGGCACCTGTCCAGATTTGTCAGTAAGGACTGGCAGTGGGTGGGAGTAGTGGAGAAGGTTTCTAGTTTCCAATGGAGGAAGGGTCTAGTTTCCAGGAGGGCTGATAGGGATAGATGGGGGCTCCTAGCCAATGTCTGAAATACTTCCCATGGTATCCCAGTTACCTACTGCTGTGTAACAATGAACCTAACACATAGGAACTTAAAACAACAATGTATTATTCTTCATGATTCTGTGTGTTGGCTGGTGGGTCCTTTGCTGGTGTTTTCCTGGGCTCACACACATTCAGCTGAGGGTTAGCTGGGCTAGAAGGCCCAAAATGGTCTCACTCACATGTCTGGTAGTTGATTTGGACTGTTGGTTGGAGGCCTTGGCTCTCCTCTGTGTGTCCTCCAGTAGGCTGGAGTGACTTCCTTATGTGCCAATCTTAGGGCTGCTGTCAAAAGGGGGAAAGCAGAAGCTTCAAACCCTCATGAAGCCGAGACTCCTAAACTCACATTGTCACTCTTGCCATGCCCACTGGTCAAGGCAACTTACAAGGCCAGATTTAAGGCAATGTGGGTGGAGAAATAGATTCTACCTCTTAATGGGAGCACTGCAAAGAATTTGTCCCCAAAGTCACCATGAAGAAATGGAAAAGGAAAGAGTTAAACCCAGACTGAATGAGCACTCTTGATTTTCATATTACCCTGCCTTCATAATTAACTTAGGCTGTGCAGGGCAGTAAACTCTTCATTCATTCATTTATTCGCTCACTCACTCACTCATCCACTGAGCTCTCATGGTGTTCAAGTGCAGTGCTGAGCATGGGGATATAGAAATAAGTGGGGTCCAGCACTTGGTGCCCCTAAGGAAAGTGGGAAAGCCACCTTGCTCAAGCCTTCTTTGATGTCCTTCATCTTGCTTAGTGGTTTTAAGGCTAACTGGGAACCCAAGCGAGAGAGTTAGCCCTTGGAAGGACTTCTGGAGGGAAGTGAAGTCCAACTGGAGCCTTTGTCTATGGAAGGCAGGCTGGTATACGTGAGGGTAAGATTTAAGGCAAATCACTAAAGCTGGAGAGGAACAACTCAAGGAGGAGGAGGAACATCAGAAAGCAAAGGGTCTATGGCCCCAGGAATGGGTTCTGAAATACAGAGATACCACCTGCCTCAAAGCAACTAACCTCTGATGTCCTGGCAATATTATTATAATAAAGGTACTCATCCTGTTCTTTGATGTTTCCCTCTTTCTTTTTTTTTCTTCCTTCCCTCTCTTCCATATTTACTGAATATTATTTTAGCTTCTGTATCAGGAGAACCTGTAAGTTTTGATTTCATAGCTTTCTCAAGCTCATGCTTCTTTCTTGCTCTCCCAAATCCTGAATTCAATATTGAGCATGTGTTGAGGACTTAATCAATGGCTTGGGATGATTCTAAGCTGCAGGTGTGAACTGAGGGCAAGGTCAAAGAATATCTTCACAGACATCCTAAAGAATAGCCTGACCCTTACCCAGGACTATCTCCCCCTCGCATCACACAATCCCTAGGATGCTGAGCACCTTGTAGGTAGTATAGATTTACATGTTTACTATGTTAAGTAATAGTTTGTTCTCAGAGTACCAGAGGTTCTCAAAATCTATTGACCACTTATATCAGGATCAGCCAGTTAAAAACAAAGACTCCTAAGTCCCCACTTCAAACTGTCAAGTAGAGAGTTGTGGGGCTAAGCCCAAGAACCTGAATTTCTAGGGAGCATGTAGGTGATTTTTTGGAAGACTCTGTGGATCCTCAGCATAAACAAAACTTCACTTCCTTCACAACCATCCCCATAGAAATGAGATCCCAATCAGAGCACATGGCACTCTCTCTGTGTATATTTCCATGACACAAAAGGGAATAGTGAAAACAGGAAGTTGAGAATCAGAACATGACTCTCTATACAAAAACATGTGCCACAGATGTGACCTAATATGTCTCTGCTCAGGCTCATTAGTCATAGAAGATAATGGAAAATCATCCTCATTATGACAGCTGCTTGTCAGGTGTTACTTCCCCAGTCACCATATGAGAGGGGAAAAGTGAGTGACCAGAGTGGAAATTCAGGGAAGCTTGGTTCTGAGAATTCATTAGAATAGACTCCACTGGGGCAGGAGGTGCTTTGCCTAGGATTGGTTGGGGGGGGGGCATTGTTTTTAGGTGAGAGTTCGAGGTTGATGTTACCTCCTTTCTTGCTCTGGAACTTGGGTATCTCTCCTTACTGTGTTGTCCTTGGGTACACTTTTGTTGGATCTTGTAGGTGACACTTCCTAGGCCTGGCCAATCACTTAACCAAAGGGATGGGAGCTCCTTCTCTGGAGAGATCCTGACATGAGACTATGGGAATAGCAGAACATGTACCCTCACACTCCAAATGCTCTGATGGTGGTAGGTCAATGCTTGACCCTTTATGAACATTCTCAATACAAGGCACCAGACTGTGAACTCCTACAAGGAAGAGATTTGAAATTTTTATTTCTATATGTTCATAAACGAGCACAAGGCAGCTAACATTACCTCACATGGGTGTGCAGGTTTTATACTGCATCAATCTAGAGGACACCACTCACATTTTGACATCACAGACTTGAATGTTATGGTAGTTGATAATAAAGTGCCTTGTACTAAAAAAGCCAGTATTTCTATTGACTTTCTAGCTTGTGAGAATAAGAAAGGAAGCCTTATGCTATTCATTACAAGGAGCCACACTTGGTTGGAACAGCGTGGAAGGAAAAGGAGATAAGGCAAGAGATGTGACTTAGAGGAAAAGAGGGGCCAGATCATGAAATGTTATGGTAGTTGATAATAAAGTGCCTTGTACTAAAAAAGCCAGTATTTCTATTGACTTTCTAGCTGGTGAGAATAAGAAAGGAAGCCTTATGCTATTCATTACAAGGAGCCACACTTGGTTGGAACAGCGTGGAAGGAAAAGGAGATAAGGCAAGAGATGTGACTTTAGAGGAAAAGAGGGGCCAGATCATGAAATTTATTAAGACTAAACATGCTAAGTCCTGGTATTTAACAAGAGGACGACATGGAGTTCTTATCAATGATTTCGAACAGGGGAATGACATGACCAAACTGCCTCCTAAAATAGTTGCTTCTGGCCCCTGGCTGGAGAATGGATGTTGGGACAGCCTCTCAAGTTTTCCTACTCTAGTGTTTTTTGCTTCCAGTCCAATTGAGAGATGAGCGTCTAATAATTGTCACAGGGGATTTGAGGGAAGTGAATGGATTTAAAACATAGTAAGAGGGTAGAGTTGATAGGTTTTGGTAGTTGATTATGTGCGGAATGAAGGGGTAATTGATGAGATTGATGAACAGATTTATAGTTTTGGTGTCTATTGATGGATGTTTCTACTGATGGGTAAGTGATTCTATTGATGGATGGCAATTTTATTCACTGACATAAGAAATAATGGAAGATCAAGTGGCAGTTTGGGGGGAAAGAGGATAAGTTTGTATGTTGAATTTTGAGGTATATGTGAACTCCAGACAGAGGTGCTCAGTGGGAAGCTATCTATGGAGGTCTGGTTTTCAAAAGTGAAGTTTGGAATGGAATTTAAAATTTGAAGTTTTCAAAATAAAGGAGATAATTGAACCTGTGGGTGAATAAAATGGGGAGAGAGATTGGTTTAACATTTTTTTAAATGTTTATTTTTGAGAGAGAGAGAGAGAGAGAGACAGAGTATGAGTGGGGTAGAGGTAGAGAGAGAGGGAGACACAGAATCTGAAGCAGGCTCTAGGCTCTGAGCTGTCAGCACACAGCCCGTCGCAGGGCTCAAACTCACAAACTGCAAGACCATGACCTGAGCCGAAGTCAGATGCTTAACCGACCGAGCCACCCAGGCGCCCCATGGGGAGAGAGATTAGTTTAAAAGAGAAGATAGTCTAGGACAGAGGGATGTTTGAGAGGTGGAGGCTTGGAAGGAGAGGCCCGAAGATGTAGAGGGAAGACCAGGAGACATGTAGTCTGGAAGTCTAGAAAAGAAAGGGTTTTAAAGTAAGAATCAACTGTGTCAAACACTAGTTTGACACAAACATCAAGGCTGGTAAAGTTTGAAAAGTGTCCACTGGATCTAGAAGCTAGGTAACCCCAAAGCAGAAGTTGAAATAAAGGGTCTATGGGGCACCTGGGTGGCTCAGTCAGTTGAGCGGCCAACTTCAGCTCAGGTCAGGATCTCACGGTTCATGGGTTCGAGCCTCATGTCGGGCTCTATGCTGACAGTTCAGAGCCTGGAGCCTGCTTCAGAATCTGTGTCTCTTCTTTCTGCCCCTCCCCACTCGTGCTCTGTCTCTCAAAAATAAATGAACATTAAAAAAAAAGATACGTAAATACTAAAAAAAAAGTAATAAAGGGTCTTCAGGAGTGAGTGGAAGGTGAGACCTGAGGATCAGTGAACAGAGACAATTTCTTCAATAGATTCGGCTCTGAAGGGAAGAGAGATGAGTAGACATGTGGTTAAGAGAAGGCTAGAGGGAGACATGTGGCTAAGGGAAGCATTTTTCAAGATGTAACAGGATTAAACAAGTGTAAAAGCTGATGGGAAGGAGCTAATGGAGAAGGATGGGTTGGAAAAATCAGGGTAAGGATGCAATATGTGTTTGTGGGTTCATGAGTAAGTCTGTGTGACTTTGAATTCCTGTTCTGCTCTTTCTCATGTGAATAAATTGAATGAAATAGGCATACTCAAGTTATATTTTAAGTTACATTGCAGAGTCATATGCTTTTTTCTGTCCATGATGCATCTGTAAGAAAAGAAAAGTGCCAATGACCTTCAGATTTAATGAGACATCTTTGAAATCTTTATACCATTTAAGGATATGGAAACGCTTTTTCAGCGTTATTTCCAAGGCAACTATTTCATTGATCTATTATTGTGAAATAAAGCATCCTGAAACTTAGTAGCTTAAAAAAAGAAGAAGACAATTTTATTTTGCCTGTGAATCTGCAGTTGAACAGGACTCAGTCTGATCCGCCCAGCATCAGCTGAGAAAGCTCAAGGGGTAAAAGGTGGGGTCATCCAATGGCTCTTTCACTAACAGGTCTAGAGGTAATACTGGCTTTCTTCTGGGATCTTGGTGGGGCTGCTGACCAAATCACCTTCATGTGGACTCTTCATGCATCGTGGGCTTCTCCACAACAGGGTGACTGACTGGGTTCCAAGAATGAGAGTCTTGAGAGAGAGAGAGCCAGGCAGAAGCTGTATAACTTCTGATGACCTGGCTTCCAAAGTCATTATCACTTCTGCCTCATTCCATCCATTAGAAGGGCATCACTAATGTCAGCCCACTTTGAAAAGGAGAGAAATTAGATCCCACTCCTCATGAGAAAAGTCTCAAAGAATGTGTGGGCATGTTTTAAAACCACAACAGCGACCCGGTGCCAATTAAGTCAAATTAAAACTATAGGTTCCTTTTTTGGGGAGTTACTTTTATGGGACATAACTTCTGAAGTCTTCAGTGCTTTCTAAGACCCTTTTGTTCAAATAATACTTGCAAGGCCATATTTATTTTAACTAAGAACAGAAAAGTTTGTGACAGTAATGAATATTCATACAGGTCTTCATAATGCACAGAAAAAAAAGTGATAGTCTTGTGGCTGTTCTTAATTTGATTATTGCTTAGTACGGGAAAAAATCTTGCTTAAAATGGATTCTTTGACCTAGTTTATGCTGGAGAACCGTATCTCTCCCACCAAAGCTGTGAGGAAGAGAGGATACCTCCTATATTTCCAGGATTTTTTGTTTATTAGTTATGAAGACTAACACTGTAGGCATAGAAATTATATTATTTCTATGATAAGCAAACAGCAATCTCTTCGGTTTAATTTTAACAGCAGAATGAAAAAGGAACTAAATAGAATTTTTACTTGATGATAGTAGAATAAGGAATATAGAGCGTTTTGCTTCCACTCAGTGTAAACTTGGGCAAATAAAGTGGGTTTATACTAATGGTGACCACCATATCATAGCCTTTTGGAGGAGGATTGAGTAAGTCAATGCATGCCAAGCTCTTGTCATGGGGCCAGTCACACAGGAGTCCTCACTCGATGATCCAAAAATGGCAGGTGATGTGTGACACTTGAGGAGGCTGAATGGGATGGTACCCAAAGCTAAAGGGCAGAGACTAGCCTTGGATAAGAGGGAAGAAGGAAAACATAAAGAAAGGTTCAAGATGGGCTGATAAGGAGTTGAGAAATTGTTTCTGCTAGTTTCTGTTATTTTGTTAAGTAAAGGAAGAGGAGATTGGGCAGGAGACTAAAGAAAATAACGAATATTTGAAATGTTTTTTGTGGAGATGGGATAGCTAGCAAATTATAGAAACAAGGAAGGGATGCTAAGCAACCATAGAGGCCAGCTGGTTTTGGCTGTCTTCAAGATGCAATGAGACAGAACAGCCATGTTCTTCCAAGCTACTTGGTGACTTTGGTGTAGAATCTGAGGAGGCAGACATTGGATAGATCCAGAGTTTTGTCAAGCAGTGCAATGGGAGAGCAGACGGGCCATGCAATGGGGAATACTGAAAAAAGAATGGTCCAAATAGGGGCTGGAAGGAAGTGAAAATTGGAAGAGATGGTAGAGCAAAGTTGAGTAGGTCAAAGGACAGAGGTCTCTGGTGTTGAAATACATATTGCAGTGGAAAAAATGGAAAGTGAGGGAGAAACAGAGGGAGAGAGAAAGAGAAAGGAGGAAAAGAGAAACAGGCCATAAAGCCTGTCTTTTGTGGTCAGAGTAGGATGTTTGAACTTTTCAGAAGTGAAGAGGTTATGAGAAATGACAAGTCATAGGGTAAAAAAGGGATAGTAGAGGTGGGAGTCACTGGAAGTGAGAAAGTCAAGACATTGAGAAGTCATGGTCCTAATGGATGTCAAGGTCCCTCGGAGTTCAGGACAAAGAGAAGGACTTGGTTCCAGGTGCCAAATATTTAATAAATGGAGGGGAATGAGAAGGAGGCCAGCAGCTGAAAGCTACAAAGAGAGGTACAGGATGGTATAAACTTCAAAGAGCTGGGGTTTTCATTTGTTTGCTTTTGTTGGTTGTTCATTTAACAAAGGTTGAAGATGTCACAATCTGATGTCAGTGTAGTGGTGACCCAATGTGGCCCCAACTTCCTGGCCCTGAAATATCTGGGGGTAGGGGCCTGAGTTTTTTCTCCTGGAGAAAGCTGCAGAGAGAGCATGGTCCCCAGAAAGACAGCCAGAGTTCAACCAATGCAAGAATTGGGGGAATATTTAGAAAAGAGAATAGAAAGATAGAGTCATTCATTAAAAAAAATAACTATCAAGCACTTGCTATGTGTATGATACTGTTCTGAGTATTGGGATGTATTCATGAATGAGGCATATTAAGGGATTTACATTCCAGTAGCGAGAGACAGAGAAATAAACACCTGAGCAAATACATACTCAGTATAATTTTGGATAATGGTATCCGCTGTGAGAGAGAAAAATAGGGCTATTAGATGGAAAGTGGAGGGTGTGTGGAGGAAGTGGGCCCTTATTTGTCACAAATTGTGTTCTCCAAAGGGAAAGGAGGGTGCAGTGGGAGTTGTGTAAATAGTAAGCCTAGATAGATTTTATTGAATTAATTCTTGTTAAAATAAGTCGTTTTGCTGAATAGCAGATGGAGGAAAGCACATTAGGGTTTGCAAACCATCACGGTGGGACATGTGATTTTGCAAAATAACTAGGATTTTTACAGCAATTATTTACCATTGTGGCCCCCTGGGAAAGCTATGGCCACTGCATAACCTTTTTTACCTTTTTGACCTCAGGGCCAAGGACAGACACATGCAATTCCTGCCCACAGGCCCCACAGGCTCCCACAGGTCACTGAACTACTGGAAAGCAGACCAAGCTCTTGCTGTGTGGGGGCTTGTGGCAGCATCTAGGGTAAGACGGTTTGCATGCAGCTCAGGAAGCAATGGTGCCTGTTGAAGTTGAGCAAAGGGAAGTGGCTAGCACTTCAGACATGACATTCATTGAGGCTTAGAGGAGACTTTTTTAGGACAAAGAAAAAGAAGTTTTACTTTACCGGGGTTAGTAAGCATTGGACATTTGCTTGCTTTCTTTCTTTTTTAAAACTTTATTTAAATTCAACTTAGTTAACATAGAGTATAATAATGGTTTCAGGAGTAGAATTTAGTGATTCACACTTAACATATAACACCCAGTGCTCATCCCAGCAAGTGCCCTCCTTAATGCCCATCACCCATTTAGCCCATACCCCTTCAGCAACCCTCAGTTTGTTCTTTGTATTTAAGAGACTCCTATGGTTTGCTTTCCTCTCCGTTTTTATCTTATTTTTCCTTCCCTTACCCTATGTTCATCTGTTTTGTTTATTAGATTCCACATATGAGTGAAATCATATGATATTTTCTTTCTGACTGATTTCTTACACTTAGCATAATACCCTCTAGTTTCATCCACGTTGTTGCAAATGGTAAGATTTCATTCTTTTTGACTGACAAGTAGTATTCCATTGTGTGTGTGTGTGTGTGTGTGTGTATCACATCTTTTTTTATCCATTCGTCCGTCAATGGACATTTGGGCTCTTTCCATAATTTTGCTATTATTGACAGTGCTGCTATAAACAATGAGGTGCATGTGGACCTTCAAATCAGCATTTTTATATCATTTGGATAAATACCTAGTAGTGCAATTGTTGGGTCATAAGGCAGCTCTATTTTTAGCTTTTTGAGGAACTTCCATACTGTTTTTCAGAAGAGCTGCACTAGTTTGCATTCCCACCAACAGTGCAAAAGCATTTCCCTTTCTTTTCCTCGCCAACATCTGTTGTTTCCTGAGTTGTTCATTTTAGCCAGATTTGTTTTCTTAATAAATCTCTAAGTAAGGTTAGAGGAAGACCAGGAACAATACCTAGAGGATAGAGCTGTAAATGACTGGTAATGAAAACCGGGTATTTAGAGGAGGTAGCCTCATTCCAGGTAGTCCTAAGAGCAGCCCTGGGCTACTGTGATCCTCTCTGGTGCCCTGACTGGCCAGGGCATTGGGAATGCCATTTGGGTCCAGATTGGTGCCCCCTTGCCTGGGATTTTCCTTTATAGGAATCCTATAGTCCTGTACATCCTCATGCTCTCTTCACCTGATATCATGAGGAAGATCTACTTTGCAAATTAATTCATTATCGATGCACTTATTACTACCTTTTGAGCTCTTATATTCAAGACACTATAGTAGAAAATACAGACTCAAAGATAAAAATGTTATAGTTCATAATGCAGCAAGGAGAACAAATTCTTTAAAAATGACATTACAAATTATTTTGTGCTAAAGTGTTGGTTTACCCTTCACTCTATTCTCTCTCTCTTTCAGGCCTCTCTCAGGCTTCAACCATCACTTCCAGATCTTTATCTTTAGAGCAGTCTCTTCTTCTGACCTCCAGGTGTGTGAGTCCGCCTGCCAACTGGACACCCCCTTGGGTGTCCCATCTATATCTCAGACACAATGCAACTAACTAAGCTGAATTAACTGTCTCCCTTCACTGCCTTCAGAAACAATCTTCTTCCCCTTCTTGTGTATCTCCATTCTCAACGAATGATTCTGCTGTCTTCCCAGTTATTGGCACCCCCAAATAAGAATATTCTTGCTCTCTATTGTCCCTCCACTTTCAAGAGTTGCATCCACATTCAGCACTCACAAGTCCTATTGAATTTATCTCCAAAGTATTTCTAGGGCCTTCTGTCCATCCTGATGGTCATCACCATAGTTCAGACCTTGTCTCCTCATCTGTGGGTGGTGAGGTGACCTCCCCACCAACCTCCTTAACTGCAGTTTTGCTTTGTCCTAAGCCCTGGTGCACACTGCTACATCCAGATGGTCCTATGCCTTTTCTTCAAAGGTTCCCATACAATTTTAGCACAAAGAAGATACCTCATATTCTGGGCCCTGCCAGTCCCCAGCCCATCTCCCAGTTGCCCTCACAGCTCCCTGCACATGTAGCACATTATAGCTGTTGTGAACCTCTTGCAGGTCCCCCAGGATGCTCTCTCTCACACAAGCTCTGCCCTGGCACATGCTGCTCTTTCTTGGCTAATTTTACTCATGCTTTGGAGCTCAGACCCTCAGGGAAACAATGTGTTGCCGTGTGGCCAGACTAAGTATCCCTTTTCTATGCTCCTATGAGACCCTGGATCAACTCCACCACAGCACTTGCCACACTACATTTTAATTGCGGTCTTCTGGTTAATCTGTAAGCAGCCTCTGGGCAGAGGCTGTGCCCTATATATCTTTGTATTTCAGTGGTTGTCTTCTAGTAAGTGCTTAGTAAATATGTGATAAATGAGTAAGTGAAAGAAATGAAAAAAGTGAATGAAAGGAAGGAATAAGGAAAAGATGGAGAGAGAGAGAAAGATGGAGAGAGGGAGATGTGGAGGGATGAAGAGAGATGGAGGGAGATAGATGGAGAGGGATGGAGAGAGAGATGGAGGGAGACAGATAAAGAGAGATGGAGGGAGACAGATAAAGAGAGATGGAAAGAGATGGAGAGAGAGGGGAGAGGGAGATATAGAGAGATGGAGAGAGATGGAAATGAAGAGAAAGAGATGGAGGGGGAAATAGAGAGATAGGTAGATGAGAGAGATGGAGAGAGGGAGATATGGAGAGAGAGAGAGAGAGACAGAGAGACAGAGAGAGTTGGAGAGACAGAGATGGGGAAAGATAGAGAGAGGTGGAGAAAGAGGGGTAGAAAGAGAAAGACGGAGAGAGATGGAGAGAGATGGAGGGAGAGAGATGGACAGTGCATGAGAATGGAAAACAAGAACTAAACCATACTGGAAATAAGCAGTAAAGGCTTCATGGAAGAGGCGATGTTTGAGCCAATGTTGACGTAAAATTAGGATTTAGCCAGGCAGAGTCAAGGCAAGAGAATTTTTACATATAGCCAAGAATACCCACTAAAGCACAGAGGTGAAGAAGATGGTTAAATGTTAGTTTATTTTTCAGGATTCAGTTGCAAGTGACAGGAAATAATGCAGCTGATTTAATCATTAAAGTTTTCATATCAAGAATTGGGTGCTTGCAGAATCAGTTGGATGACCAGAGGAAAGAGCTGTAGGCTGGGCATTCAGAAAATAATCCCTGGAGAAACTCTCCAGAACTGGCTTGCTGGGGGAGCCATCATCTCTGCCACAGTCGGGAGATGCTGTCACAACTACTGGCTCCAGTTTCACACCACTGGAGCCCAGTGCAGAATCAGGAAGCAGCTGCAGTGGCTGTTGGCTCCATGAACACATGGCCTCCCCCAAATCTGGGGACCTGAAGCATGCTGTGCTTGCTAAATCTGCAGGAAAGGAATGGATGACTCTCCCCAAATAACACATTCTAAATTCAAGTCTCCCATGGATGTGTCTGATTGGAAGAACTGAAGTCACATCTGGAACTTTCACTGCAAGGGAGTCTGCAAAATGTGGTTCTTAACTTTCCAGGTAGCACAAGAACAAGCTGGAAGGCCACTACAAGAGAGCCTGAGGAGCCAGGCTACCCTATGCACTGCCCCTTTCCCACCTCTGTGGAGCCACAGTCATCAGAAATGACCCGTGTGATCCAGTAGAGATGAGCCAAGGCTCTGTGCAGGGCTGTTCTTCCTGCTCTCCTGCCACACTGCCCGACAATGTAGGGTCTGTTGTGATTCATGGTCAATGCTGTCATGTTCTTTGCTGAAGCCCATCCTCCTTCTCTGGGTTTCCATCTTGCAGCTTACAGCCTGACTTCGAACCAGCATGTGTGGGACTAGTGCTCATGCGGTAGCTGATTGACAATGACAAGTGTGATATCCCTCCATGGGCGAATGTGGTGGGCAGAGCCCTGGGCTGAAGGGAGACATGTGGGCAGAAGATCTTGTCCCACAATGAGCTTTACTCCTCAATAGTTCTGTAGCCTTGGGCAAGTAACTTCAATGTTCTGGATCACATTCAGTGCATTATGTCCTCAACATGCTCAGCCATAAAGTGAGGGATTAGAGTAACAGCTGCCACCACTGTCATGAATAACTTACTGCTTTCTGTGTCTTTGAGTCGCTCCCTCAAATTCAAAGTTCTCAGGAGAAGCATCCAGTGGCCTGTCTTTGATCATGTGCCCATACCCTCCTCACTATCTAGGGAACAGAAGAGGAGTAGTTGGCTCTTTCAAGTTCTGAAATGGAAAGCAGAGCCCTACTTCCTACCAAGACATGACCACTGGGGGACTTATCCTCAATGGGAAGCATGCTTAGTTGGTGAATAGAAAACTAAAAAGCCACTACACTGCAGACACATTTTAAAAATAGGAATTATCCATTTTAGCCTCCTCCTGAATACTGATATCCTTGACATCACAAGTCATGTGCTAGCTATGTTTGTTTGTATTCTGGAACACAATTCCACTATTGAAATATAAAAATATGTTCTGATACCTGAAATTGTCTCACTACCATGAGTGAGAGCCATCACACGATTGGCGAATACAGAGCATGTGAAATGTTATATTAGTGTCACAAGCCAGTCATGGTTGACAGATACATGTTTATCATCTGGGGGATGTGGACTGATAAGGAATGGAAATGGACTCAGACTTTTTTAAATGGAAAAATAATTTATTGAGAAGTTTTGTCAGGTGGTTCCCAGAATCCATGGGAAGGCTACAGAGCCGACTCAGAAAACAGGCAGAAATCAGGGGGTGAGGGTGGGATGGGCAGACTGAGGGGAAAAGGGCCAAGAAGGAGTAGAGAGAAACCAATTACCATTGGTTGGTAAAAGGCAACCAATGGAATGGGAGAAGATATTTGCAAATGACATATCAGATAAAGGGCTAGTATCCAAAATCTATAAAGACTTATTGAACTCAGCACTCAAAAAGCAAACAATCCAGTGAAAAGATGAGCAAAAGACATGAATAGACACTTTTTTTTAAAATATAATTTTTCAAATTGGCTTACATGCAACACCCAGTGCTCACCCCCACAATTGCCCTCCTCCATGCCCATCACCCACTTTCCCCTCTCCCCCAACCCCCATCAACCCTCAGTTTGTTCTCTGTATTTAAGAGTCTCTTATGGTTAGCCTTCCTCTCTCTCTGTTTGTAACTATTTTTTCCCTTCCCTTCCCCCATGGTCTTCTGTTAAGTTTCTCAAGATCCACATAAGAGTGAAAACATTTGATTTCTGTCCTTCTCTGACTGACTTATATCACTTAGCATAATACCCTCCAGTTCCATCCACATTGCTGCAAATGGCATGATTTTATTCTTTCTCATTGCCAAGTAGTATTCCATTATATATATAAACCACATCTTCTTTATCCATTCATCAGTTGATGGACATTTAGGCTCTTTCCATGATTTGGCTATTGTTGAAAGTGTTGCTATAAACAGAGGAGTACATGTGCCCCTTTGCATCAGCATTCCTGTATCCTTTGGGTAAATTCCTAGCAGTACTATTGCTGTGTCATAAGGTAGTTCTATTTTTAATTTTTTGAGGCACTTCCACACTGTTTCCCAGAGCAGCTGCACCAGTTTACATTCCCACCAACAGTGCAAAAGGGTTCCCATTTCTCCACATCCTTGCCAGCATCTATAGTTTCCTGATTTGTTCATTTTAGCTACTCTGACTGGTGTGAGGTGGTATCTCAGTGTGGCCTTGATTTGTATTTCCCTAATGATGAATGACCTTGAGCATCATCTCATGTGTCTATTTGCCATCTGGATGTCTTCTTTGGAAAAGTGTCTATTCATATGTCTGCCCATTTCTTCACTGGCTTATTTGTTTTTTGGGTGTGGAGTTTGGTGGGTTCTTTATAGATTTTGGATACTAGCCCTTTATCTGATATGTCATTTGCAAATATCTTTTCTCATTCCATTGGTTGCCTTTTAGTTTTGTTGATTGTTTCCTTTGCAGTGCAGAAGCTTCTTATCTTGGTGATGTCCTGATAGTTCATTTTGCTTTTAATTCTCTTGCTTTGGAGTTGTGTCAAGTAAGAAATTGCTGTGGCTGAGATCAAAGAGGATGTTGCCTGCTTTCTTCTCTAGGGTTTTGGTGATTTCCGGTCTCACATTTAGGTCTTTCATCCATTTTGAGTTTATTTTTGTGTACAGTGTAATAAAGTGGTCTAGTTTCATTCTTCTACATGTTGCTGTCCAGTTCTCTTGCTAAAGAGACTGTGAATAGACACTTTTCTAAAAAAAAATCCAGATGGCTAACAGACACATGAAAAAATGCTCAACATCACTCATCATCAGAGAAATACAAATCAAAACCACAATGAGATACCACCTCACACCGGTCAGAATGGCTAAAATTTACAACTCAGTCAACGACAGATGCTGGCGAGGATGCAGAGAAAGAGGAACCCTTTTGCATTGTTGGTGGGAATGCAAACTGGTGCAGCTGCTCTGGAAAACAGTATGGAGGTTTCTCAAAAAATTAAAAATAGAACTACCTGACGACCCAGCAATTGCACTACTAGGTATTTGTCCAAAGGATACAGGTGTGCTGTTTCAAAGAGGCACATGCACCCCAACATTTATAGCAGCACTATTGACAACAGCCGAAGTATGAAAAGAGCTCAGATGTCCATCAACAGATGAATGGATAAAGCAGATGTGATATATACACACACACACACACACACACACACACACACACAGTGGACTAGTACTCGACAATCAAAAAGAATGAAATCTTGCCATTTGCAACAACATGGATGGAACTACAGTGTATTATGCTAATCAAAATAAGTCAGTCAGAGAAAGACAAATGACTTCACTCATGTGGAATTTAAGATACAAAACAGATGAACATAAGGGAAGGGAAGCAAAAATAATATAAAAACAGGGAGGGGAACAAAACATAAGAGACTCTTAAATATAGAGAACAAAGCTGAGGATTGCTGGAGGGGTTGTGGGAGGAGCTATGGGCTAAATGGGCAAGGGGCATTAAGGAGAACACTTGGTGGAATGAGCACTGAGTGGTATGTAGGGGATGAATCACTGGATTCTACTCCTGAAATCATTATTGCACTATATGCTAATTAACTTAGATGTAAATGAAAGGAAGGAAGGAAGGAAGAAAGAAAGAGTAGAGAGAAAGGCTGCTCACAGGGGAAGGGGCATTCTGCAGTAGCTTTCTGTTCTTTCTTAAACACCAGCAAACTGGAGATTATTTTGCAGTTAGACACATTCACGTTCACACAACAGGCACTAGTTGAGTGGCGTCCCTGGAGAAGCAGGGAACGACAGGTGTGGTGCCAGGACCAGAGTATGTTGGGCCCAATGCTGGACACTGGGAGACACAGAAGGACGGAGTCTTGGTCTTTATTAAACTGATGAAGGTGGCCTACTGGTAAGCCTTGAAGTGCCATGCTGAGCACATACCTAAGGGAACCTCCTACCCCATCATCAAATCGGGGCAACTGAGGCTCAGAGAATTAAGTCACCAGCCTCAGTTAGTAAGCGGCGCAGACCAGATTCCAATTCAGAGCCTCCTGGCAGTTGTATTTGTGAACATTATGCATTTCCTCCTCCTTCTTTGGAGAGTGTGCCTAAGAAGCTCAAACAAGCCAAGATGTAGATGCCACAGGGAAGATCCAAACAGCCTGTGACGGGTTAGAGACAGCAAGCGGTTGAGAGATCCAGAAGGCTTCACGGAGGAAGCAGCATTCCATATGGGCTCTGAGGGCCCACGGGGGTTCCAGCAGGTGAATATGTGTAGGAAGGAGGATGTACAGTTTGAGGGAGTCAAACAAGCCAAGTAAACGAGAAGGGTGAGGGGGATAGTTCTAGAAACAGTAAAGGGTCCATGTGACAGTGTGTGGGAATGCACAGAGGGAGAAGGAGCAGGTGGGAACATACTCTGGGAAACTTGTTGTGACCTGGATGGACATAAAGAGTGAGATGGTTTCCTTCCACAAACAAGGGAGGCTTTTTTAGATTGAGGGTGGGTTGGGGACAGGAGGCCAGAAATGCTCTATGATCAGAACTATGATTTAAAATAGCTATTTGCAGACTTTTGAATAGC
This sequence comes from Cryptoprocta ferox, assembly GCA_028646485.1. Classification (NCBI taxonomy): domain Eukaryota; kingdom Metazoa; phylum Chordata; class Mammalia; order Carnivora; family Eupleridae; genus Cryptoprocta; species Cryptoprocta ferox. The sequence continues at coordinate 96,414,453 of CM053576.1, read as the reverse complement.
TGATGCCAATAATTTGTCTTTTGACAATATATGTTTTTTAATTCAGGAGTTTTCCTGAATTAACTTTTAACTTTGACAAGAGCCATAATAAAAATAACAAATTACAAGGGCGCCTGGGTGGCTCAGTTGGTTTTGGCTCAGGTTGTGATCTCACAGTTTGTGAGATCGAGCCTTGCATCTGGCTCTGCTCTGTCAGTGTGGGGCCTACTTGGGATTCTCTCTCCTCTCTCTCTGCCCCTACCCTGCTCATGCTCTTGCTCTCTCTCTCTCTCAAAATAAATGAAAAATATACTTAAAAAATAACAAATTATGCCACCATTACCTCAAAAAAGAAAAGCCATTTTTATTCCGTGCCTCCTCTCCCAAAAGATATGATCTCAGAGGAAAGGAAAGTCCTCCACCAAAAAGGAGAATTGTCAACAGTACCCCAATACACTTAAATATCAAGGGCTCTCATGTTTCTCATTTTATTTGGCCCATTATTACACTGGTGCAGATCTAAGGAAAGATATGTAGAAACCACTGTTCTGGAAGATCTGGCCATGTATAGGAGGCAGACCAATACTGGGAGAGATCACAGGCAGAGGGGAAAGATTTCTGTTCTTAAGGGGCTATTACAATACTTTGGGCAAGCAGTTCTAATTGGGAGTGGGGGAGGCCTGTGGGCATGGGTAGGAAAGGTTAGATGTGGGAGATGCTGGGATGAGATGCATCTCCCACAAGTACATGCTATGTACTGCCCTCCCATGACCACCGCAGACATGACTAATTGATCCGATCTCTGTTTCTTGAGGGATCCAAGACACAGCCTCACAGCCCATAGCACCATACCCTAGGCAGCTTGCACCAGTGGGTCGGAGGGGACACGTGATCCCAAACTTCTTTGCTATCACTATACTTGGTGATTTCCTATGAAGGGAGGTGGGGGTAGGGATGGAGATGGAGGAGTCACAGATGTTCCTGACACTTCAGGCCAGGGATTCTGAGAAATCTGTGGCAGACAGATTTGTGGCCCCCAAATATGTCCATGTCAACGGACATAGGATGCTCAGAACCTGTCAACATGTCACCTTACATGGAAAAGGAGATTTTATAGATGGAAGTAAGGATCTCAAAATGGTAAGAAAATATGATCCTGAATTATTCTGGCAGGCTTAACATACTCTCAATGATACTTATAATAGGAAAAAGCAGGAGTATGAATCAGAGATGTGGCAACAGAAAGAGAGGTCAAGGAGATGAAGCTAAAAGCCAAGAAATGTGGGCAGCCTCTAGAAGCAGGACAAGATAAGGAAAAGGACTCTCCGCTAGAACATCCAGAAGAACATAGCCATGCTGCCACCTTGACTCTCCCAGTAATGCCTGTGTCAGGCTTTTAACCTACAGAACTGGAAGAAAATAAATTTGTGTTTTAAGTCATTAAGTTTGTCGCAATTTGTTACAGCAGCAATAGGAAACTAATTCAAGAGGATTGTGTCATCCACAAAAACAGCGTAGTTGGAAGGGTGGAGTGGGAAGCCAGTGGATTCTGCTAGGGGCATTCCGCATGTCATATGTAAGGTACATATTATTGGGGAGATGTCCCTCCAACAGCTGGAACTTCAGGGACAGAAAGGAAGGAACAACAATATTTTAAAAGGAAGAGAAATGGATAATAACCAGTTTTTGTTGGGTATCTACGAGGTTTCTGGTTCTTTCACCAAGTTATTTTATTTAACCTTTATGACATCTTGAAAGTATGTTTTTTTTCTTTTAACTTATTTTTGTAAGTGGCCCAGGTAAGTAGCCAAGGATTAGGAGATGTGCTAAATATTACTCAGCTAATAACACAGACCAGACTCACATCTGGGTCCAGTCACAGATGATGTTTGTCAGTATGGTTCCACTGTAGCTCTGAAGAAGGAAGTTAAGGGAATTCTTGACCCACGTCCTGATTCTTTTCAGTAATACATAAAATGAGGTCACCAATAGACAATGCCAGGGTTAAGGGGTCACTTTGAGAGGTTAGAGGTAAACAAGGTTTAGAGCAGTGGTTGTAGGAGGAGAGACAAATCTTTGGCAACCTGGAGGAGATGCTTCTCAGAAGGAAAGTTTCTTCATATCATGGGGTCACCAACTCTAAGGCTAGTGGGTATCATGGATGATGTCAGTAGTGATTCACTGTCTGTTGGCCCAGCAGAGGGAAGGGGCCAGAGACTGGGAAGTGGCCAGGGGATCTGATTCTTCCTGCCCCTACAGTGATCTATTCTTGGACCTCCTCACTGTGGGGGCAGAAGAAGGTACGTGAAGGGATTTCCCCAATGTCTGAGGGTTCCAAGGGGACAGGAGAAGCAACTGCTAATTTCCAGACCTACACTTGGATTCTTGTTGGCTCAAGGAGCTGTGGTCTTCTGGGCTTCATATACCTTCCCCAGCCATTGTGGTGTGGCACCGGGCTAGGAGCCAAAAGACTTTGGTCTTATTCTACTCCAGGGATTCATAGCCTTCATATAGATAATAATTATTGGGAACTTAGCATGTGTCAATAGCCACATGAAGCAGTTTTTCTTTGACTCCTATTGTTCTGGTAAAGGAACAGAAGTTCAGAGAGACTCAGTAACTTGTCCAAGGTCACATAGCTAGTAAAAGGTGTGGCCAAAATTTAAAACTCCAAATCCCATACTTGATTCATTTTGCTATGAATTAAACTCAAAGTTACAGTGGGGAAACAGATGTAATCGCAATTTATGGTAACACAGTGCAGTAATGTGGAAATAAAAAGAAGGACATGGAAGGCCTGGGAAGAAGCCCTAATGGTTATAGGGAAATGTGGGGGCGGGGGGGGAGGCTTCTCTGAGGAGGCGGCCTTAGAGCTCAGGGGTGAATGACTTTCTGGCCAGAAAAAGGGCATTGTGGGTAGAGCAAGAAACAGACAAAGATGTGAAGATGGTGGCCATGTTTGGGAAGAATGAGTAGGCTGGCAACCAAGATGATGAGTCAAGAGTTTATGACATCAGGGGCTACTGGTGGCACAGATGAAGACTGGATTTTATGAAAAGACAACCCTCAACACTTCCAGCTAAGTCCTAAAGCTATGTTGATTATACATCGTCCCTCATGAGAACCAAGTAGGCAACATTTGGGCCTTATCACTCTGTTCAGTAATCATTACGTTGTTCATTAAGTATGTTTCAGGGTAACATTTTTGGTGAGTTTTGTTTGATCAGAGTGTAAACTCAAAGCATGTAATCACAGGTTTCCCAGTTTGTTACTCATACAGTACGGTCATCCGATCACCAGGCATGGCCAGCTGCTCAGACTTTTTTTTTTTTAAATAGAGGGAAATTGGCATCTAGTTGCATATTCTCTGAGAATTCAAAATTCTCCATCCATTTTCGGAGTCTCAGTTGGGTGGGATGACACCACCTATGTGTAGTAAGCACTTTTCGTGTTTGCTAAATGGTCTTCAAAATTAAACATTTCAAAGAGTTGCATCTTTTTCCATAAATATGGTATTATTAGTTCATTAACCTTTTTTGTATATTGAATTTTCTCCTAATGTTTCACTGTTTTCATCTATGCTGCAATGACTATGTGGTTTTTACCCCTTGGATTATTTTCTATCGAAAAATTCCCTGAAATAGGATTAATGGGTCAAAGATGGATAATATTTTTATTGCTTTCGCTACACATTATATAATCACCTTCTGAAAAGTTTATAACAATAGCCCTACTTGCTGGCATCAAATTTCACTGCAACCTCATCAGTGTTGGGAAGTGTGGTTTTCCTAATTTTTGCTAATTCATGAGGTGCAAATGCCTTATTTTAACTATGGCTTCTTCATTAATGATGGCAATGAACCATTTTCTATGTTTCTGTTTTCCAACTGATTTCAGCTTTTGGCAAAATTTCCTTTGCTCATTGGTCTACTAGAATTTTGATATTTTTCTTCTCGGCTTGTGTTGGAAATCAAATCCAAGATCACACATGAAAAAATAAGCTAAGGTTTTTTTAGGAATCTGTAGAAGTGAAGGGATGGACTAAGAACCAGAACAGCAAAAGGATAATGAAGATACAAAATAATAAATTTGGGTTTATTTTCATTTTTGAAGTTCCTCCAGAGTAGTGATTCTTTTTTTAAAAAAATTTTTAATGTTTATTTTTGAGAGAGAGAGAGAGAGACAAAGCACAAGTGAGGCAGGGGCAGAGAGAGAGAGAGGGAGACACAGAATCCGAAGCACGCCTCAGGCTCTGAGCTGTCAGCACAGAGCCGGATGCCAGGCTTGAACCCACTAACCGCGAGATCATGACCTGAGCCGAAGTCAGGAGCCTAACCAACTGAGCCACCCAGGCGCCCCCAGAGAAGTGATTCTTAACTTGTTTTTAGATTGTACATCTTTTCAAGATATAAGTCCTTACCCCCCAAAATGACCCTGACCTATCACATAAAATTTACATGAATGAGTTCATGGACCTACTCAGGCCTATCCACAGATACCTCTCAGGTTAAGGATCCTTTGTTCTACAATAACTACTTTAACTAAAATGTTCATTTGATTATTGCTCAATTTTACCTGTCTTAACAAAGAGCTACATTGTTACGTTTTGTGTTAGAAGGTTAATGTTATAAATAAATAATTCGATGTGGTCTTTATTTCTTTTTCTTTATCCTTTTTTTTCCCCCAGAGTTTTGAGACTCTTGCTGGGTGGACTTCAAAGTCCCAGAGGGAATCTGACCTCATGACTCAGACCTCCAACTTCAGGAATGACATGATCCTAGTAATATGGGAACCTCAGAGTCTGAAACAAAAGTAACAGATTGAGGGCTCCAAAGACTTCAGGTCCATTAGATTAGAATTTTAAATAACTATGTTTGAACTATTTAAAGCAAAAAAAAAAAAAAAAAAAAAAAGGAATCAAAATGTGAGCAAGAGAGAAAAAGAACAAATGATCTGGCAGTTTGGAGAAAGAATTAAATTGAGTTTTTAGAAATCATAATTATCTTCAAAGTGCTAAGAGAAAATGAACTCTTAATACAGAATCAGGTACTCATTACAAACTATTTCTCCAGAAAAGGGACACAATAAAGATATTTCCAGATAAATAATGAGTTTACCACCAACAAGCCCTCATTTAAAGAATAAAGGATGTGTTAAAAAGAAGGAAAATGATTCCAGAAAGAAGGTGTATTAGTTTTTTATTAGCTGCTGTAACAAATTACCACTAATGTAGTGACTCAGAACAATGTAAACTTATCTTCCGTTTCTGTAAGTTAGAATTCTGATCCAAGTCTCAGTCAACAGGGCTGCTGGAGGTTCTAGGAGACAAACTGTTTCCTTGCTTTTACTACCTTCTAGAAGCTTCCTGCATTCCTTGGCTGGTGGTCCCTTTCTCCATCTTCAAAGCCAGCAGTGGTGGTTGGGTCCTTCTCACATCATATGACTCTGACTCCTCTTTTGTCTCCCTCTTCCACTATTAAAGATTCTTGTGGTTATACTGAGCCCACCCAGATAATCCAGAATAATTTCCCTATTTTAAGGTCAATGGATTAGCAATTTGCGCTCCATCTGTCACTTCAATTCCCTCTTTGCCATTTAACATAAGACATTCACAGGTACCAGGGAGTAGGAGGTAGACATCTTTGTGCGGCCCATGACATCTGGGATTCCAGTAAGAATGGTGAGCCAAGAAACCACTAAACATGTAGGAAAACCTAAACAAGCCTGTCTTATCTGTTAAAAAAATATCTAAATGTGCTGTTAGCAAAATAATAGAACTAAAATGCCATTTAGCAATAATATAGAGGTTGAGTTGAAAATGCTCCTAGATCCATGTATTTTGGGGGAAGGATGTGTAGATATTTATTACCTTTAGACCCTGAAAAGTAAAAGAGTCATGGTAAAATTTCGATAGCAACCACAAAAGGAACAGAAATGGAGTATGTAATTTCTGAACCATTGGTGGGGGATCTGGAATAAAAAAAAAAACAATAACAACCTCCCCTCCCCAGCTAGACAAGAAAAGAGGAGTAAGAAGCATTGAAAAAGAGCTAAAATAGAAATTAAAAATTAAGGTAGAAAAGCAAGTCCAAATATATTAAAGACTACCAAAAAATGCATGTGAACTAAGCTTCCTAGTTGAATGACAGGTCAGAGAAAGACAGATATTATATGTTTTCACTCATATGTGGAACTCGAGAAACTTAACAGAAGACCATGGGGGAAGGGAAGGGGAAAAGTAGTTTCAAACAGAGAGGGAGGCAAACCATAAGAGACTCTTAAATACAGAGAACAAACAGGGTTGATGAGGAAGTGGGGGAGAGGGGGGAAATGGGTGATGGGCATTGAGGAGGGCATTTGTTGGGATGAGCACTGGGTGTTTTATGTAAGCGATGAATCATGGGAATCTACCCCTGAATCCAAGAGCACACTGTATATACACTATATGTTAAGCTAACTTGACAATAAATTATAGTAAAAAATAAAATAAATCAGACTTAATGACATTTACAAGACACATGTCTTAAATACTAAATGTAAAAGTTCCAAGTAAAAGGATGAAAGAATACAGTCAGGCTCTAACTAGAAGACTGCTGGGTCACTCTATTAATATTGGAGCTGAATTTCATGGAGAGAACACCAATGGGAAAGGGTTGGCCACAGCAGAGTGACCAGGTATTTAATTGCCACAAATATAGGACACTTCTAAACTTGTACAACTGCTATTAAATAAATTAGTATTATTTATAGTAATGAATAACTTCAACACACATGAAGTTTTGGATGAACCACAGCTATCTGTTGATGTGCTATGTCCACGTCACTCTACTAAGAGCTCTGCTGGTATTATCAAAGTGCTATCATCACACCTATGTCGTGAATGGGGTCACCTTCCCCATACATCAAGAGGTTATACTTGGGGCATGCCTCAGTATCTTTTGGTCTCTGCCCCCTCCTGATTGAGCCCCCACCTCATCTGGAGAACCTTTTCACATTGCCAATCACCCAGGATGAGGAGGTGATATGTCTTTACTGAAGGACAACAGTCCCCCTCTAACGTGTTTAGATAGATCTGGATGGAAGCTTCTCTGGAGCACATGAATCAACAGGCTCTCTGGTTGTCTGACTCCAGGTCAATCACTGCATCCACACATATACGCACAGCCCTCTCCTGGCCTAGCTGTGAGGCCCACATTCAGATCTTGGGTCCCACTGGAGATATATTTGAGGAAACCACCATCACTCAGGGGCTTATAGGAAGGCCTCTTCTCTCTTCCCCTTTGCCTTCACCCCAGGTTTGTTGTTGTTGTTGTTTTCTGGGCTTGGGGCTTGTGAATTTTGCCTCAATCTTTCTTTGATCAACCACATCAGGCCCCTAGCATATTAATCCCAGAAAGGGCCTCAGACCAATACACGAATTAAAGAAACAGGTCTTGCTGAAGAGGCAAAGGTTTTCACCCTCTTCTAGAATTTGCACTTCTGGGCAGGAACTGGCTCATACGCTGGCCAGCCTAGAATGCTCCCAGTACTCCTGTGGCATTGGAGCCAGCTCCTCACCTGGTAGGACACTGTCAGATGTCCTGGAAAAAGCCAAGGCCCTGCCCCTTCCGGGCCCTGTGTCCTTACCAGGTTACCCCTCACCTTTGAATCTCTGATTGTCAGTAGTCAAAAGCCTCCGGTTATTGAAGGGATGAAAACGTAAGCTATACAAAGCATCTGGCATGGTGCCCAGCCCATTTCACAGATATTGCGTCCCTCCTACCCCTTTCAGGAAGTCCATTTCCTCTTGGATGAGCCAGCTCGTTTTTCCATCATGTCATCAGATCCATACTCAGGCCATGTTGGACATGGATTCTGGGAATTAATTTTTGGTCTCTGTTCTGTCTACAGACTTTCCCATCATTTACCTCCATCCATCCATTTGCCAAATGGAGGTATTTGTATTTGCCCTTCTGCCAGCTGGAGTATTCAACAGGTTTAGGTTTCTGGCTATCCTCAGAGGTTTAGGGGTGATCTTATACTGCCATTACTTAGATCCCATACTGTTCCTCATGTGTAATAAGAATTCCATCTGATATTCATATAGAGGTTAGCAGTTCACAAAGCTCACCCAGTAAAAGGTAAGTCAAGTGTATATTTCCCATTCGAGAGCTGGGAAAATTGAATCCCAGAGATCAATAAAGACTTATTTGGGAAACAGTCGGTGGGTAGGTGAGAAGTTAAAGTGTTCTGCACTGAGGTTTCCTGATGACACATCCAATGCTTTACTCATAAAGGGGATGTTATAGTGACATAGGCTCTGAGTCAAACAACTCTGTGCCTCAGTTTCCTCATCTGTAAAGTGAAGACAACAGTTAATACATTCTGAAGACTGTTGTGAAAATTCAGTCAGATAGTCACTGTGGTAGCATGACAGCTGTCATGGGTCATTGCTACTGTAGATGCTGGGGGGTACTGCCCAGACCTACCCCTGCCCCATGAGGATGGCCTCTCCCTGAAGAAGCCATGACTGCTCTCCAAGGGAAGCCTGCATCCAGTGACCAGTCAGCGTGGGGATGCGGAGACCCAGCTCTCTTTTCAGGCCCACCCTAGCTCCAGATGTCCTTGGGGACGGGCTGAGACCTGTGTTGTGACTGCATTGCAGTTCAGGTCCTTCTATTCAGTGTTTCCTTCTTCACACCACGCAGGGGTGGCTCCCGAACTAAGTCCCCAATAGGTTCCCTGCACGCTAGTCTCCATTGCATGCTAGTCTCTGTGTGCACGCATTAAAACCATCTTTGGTCATTTAGACATGAACCACAAAGGGGAGTGGGGTTTGCATGGAGCCATTCACCCAAAGCCCTCTTCCCAGAGTAGCAGAGAACCTGGCCTAGGTTAGGCGTGCACTCCATGTCCTTGCAACAGACTAGGACAGGGAGGCTCTCCTGAGGTCTAAGTCCATGGCCCTGGCCCCCAGCCCTGGGATCCAGCCAAGCAGGGGAAGGCTCTAGGCCTGGACAACTCCAGACCCTCGGCTATTCTGTTCCTGGGCACAGCCTTCTTTCCCCAATGATGCAATCGTTTGTAACAAACCACAGGTCAATTGCACGTTCCTGTTACCGAGCACAGAGAGGATTGTAGCTCAGTCTCTCCAAGAATTCTGACGCACCGCAAGACCCTGTGGTTAGAATGCTTCTTTCCTAATAAAAGCCCCTGGCCTCAGAAAAGGAAGCTTTCTCAGGTGACTAACATTTGAGGCAGGGGTTCCCAGGACCCAGCCACCCTGTTGCATAAAACAACCAACAGAGATCTACTTTAGCTCAAATTATTTTGGGGGGGGGGAATAGGGCCCCATAATCACCATCGGCTCCCCAACTTCTCTTTCCCCAGATAAGCATAAAGTGTATGCTCTCACAGCTTTCCCCCTGGAACACTTTAGCTCTGCTTTGCCTTTGAACCAGCTGACAGCTTTTACCATTTGGCTGCTGTGAAAGCCTGAAGAATGGCTTCTCTCTCTTAGACTTAGCTTGAACGATACCAGGAGTTTTTGGATTGTTCTGACTCGGGTCCCGAGTCCCATATACTGTGGCTGAGGATGTGGTAAGACGGCTGGGCTGAGAAAAGCAGGGGTGGCTCACCCACATGAGGCAAGGAGCCTGGCAGACAAAACCTCAGACAGGCCCCGCTGAACTGTGGACTCACATCTAGGAGCTTGTAAACTGCAATGTACCCCACGCACGTGGGCAATGACTTATGGATTTTTGAGGTCCCCAGTTTGAGAGCCGTTACATGTGGCCTGGCCTCTGTGTTCTAGTTCCTCCTTCCCAGCGGTGGGTTAGTTTGAAGTAGCTATCCACCCAGCTACTGTCCAATCAGCTGTGGCCTGGGGACAAAGTCAGGGACATTTATACGTGACTGGCCCTATGAAACATGGTGGTAGCAATGGGGAAGTTCCCAGAAGAGTGGATCATGGGGTTAAGCAGAATCTGCACATCTTGACCTTGGTTGATGTGAACACATGTGTTTCAATGTGTGACCACTTATGAATGTCATGGTGGGAGTCTTATTCATTCATACAGATGTATGAGTGGGGTGTGTGTGTGTGTGTATGTGTGTGTGTGTGTGTGTGTGTGTGTGAGAGAGAGAGAGAGAGAGAGAGAGACTGTGTACCTGAGTGGTAGCTTTCTATCCATTCCTTTATTCATTTCTCCATGTGGCAGGTTCTGTGCCATGTGAGTTGGGGATATAATGGTGAACAGAACAGACACAGTTCTTGCCATGGCCTGCCGCAGAGGCAGATGTCACACAGAGGATCACACACATGAAGTGTCTGAGCTGAAGTTTTAAGGGTGAGGATGGACCACTAGTCAGTGGAACGGGCCAGGGGAGAGTGTTCCACACAGAGGATGTGTAGCTAGCGTCAGGGAATATGGGGGTTGTTTTGCTAGCTGAGTCTGGAGTCAGGTTGTATAGACTCTCATGAACCCTGGGAGGACTAGTGTTTATCCAAGACCAGGGGAAACAGCTCAATGGCGTCTCTTCTCACAACTTAGATCCATTGCACTGGCCTCATGTACCTAATCCAGCAGGAAGCAGGATGCCCCCTCAGTGCCTCTCTCCCCTGGCTGTGGTGAAGGGATTCTCTGAGGCTCTTAGTCTTTCCACAGTGCACAGGAACCCTGCCTTCGAGCCCAGCATATGACTTCCCTTTGGGGCCTCAGCATCTCTCCTCACCCCCTTCTTCTTTGTGCAGTGGGCTGGCCCAAGGCAGGTTAGTGCTGGAATGAGTGGTCAGTCATTGTTGTTGGAGGTGGAGTGCCTCAGTGTTCTACCAAAGCAGCCCCCCTTCATCACCAAGGGTCCCCAGCCACCAGGAATTCCTGAGTTCCCCATTGCCAACCCTTCTCACAAGTATAGACTTCCCCATCTCTGGGACGTTTTTGGCTCTGGGTTTCTCAGGTGCTCTGAGTTCCCTGGGCCCGGCCACTGATCCTTTAGATCTTTACAGCTTTGGGGGAGAGGTGGTAAGCCTGGAGAGGAAAGTTCTGGAGTAGGCCAGGCTCTAGAGGGTTAGAGATGCCCACAAATGACTCCTCCATCTTGGAAGTGCCCCGTGTCAGGCCTGGCAGGGGAATGTCAGCCTTGTGCCCTGATCAGCATGTCATCCCCGGCCCAGATTGGCAGCCTAGTTTACCATCTTACTGACTGCAGAATCGGCCAGGCCCTTAGCTCCCCAGGGAGACATCAGACCCATGCTCTGCAAGAATGAGAGCTCGTACTTAGATAATGCTTCCTGTATTCTAAGCACCTTATGCTTGTTAGCTCAGTCTTCACAACCACCCCACACAGTGACTAACAGTCTTACCCTCATTTTACAGGTGTTTTCAAGATCACACAGATGTATTTTGTGAGACTGGGATCTGAAACTCCGACTGCCAGAACCTTCCTCATTGACCGGTTCTCCTGATGTAATAACAGACATGCACCCCATGATGACAAGATGGCATCCACAGGCAGGTTCCCAAGCTGCCCCAATGGCCCAACTTTCCAGGTTTACAAAATTTAGTTCCTGATTTGTTAGCAAACGGGCACTTCTCTACAAAAGCTGCTTCAGAAATTCCCAGCCCAAACTCGGAAGCCTTGGCATTCTAGCTGATGAGCCAAGGCTGAATAGAACAGGAAGTGAAGGCCTTGTGGGAAGTCCCTGTGGTCAGGAGTACCCAGGAACGGGCACCCTGGCCACCTCTGGCTCTCTGAACCTCCCAGCTGACTTCAGACCCTGTGGGCTGAGTGAAGGGACCCTGGGAATGAGCCCAGGCCCCAGAGGCAGGGTTAGGGGAAAAGAGAAGCACTCCAATAGACCCCTCTTGAGATGTTTATGAATCACGAGCCCTTCTGCAAGTAAGCATGGCCTTTCCTTCTCCAACAGAAAAAACAGGCTTGAAGGTGGCCAGTTGGTTGGCCTGCCCCTTCACTGTCTCCTTCCCCTATGCCCTAAGGCCGCTTCTAGAGCAAAGCCCTATTTCAATGTGCACAACCTGTAAAGCATTTTACAGTCTGCATGCCATTTCTTGCTTCAGCATGCCTCTAATCTAAGGGACACTTCCAGAGTCATATAGCTAGTTAGTGGTAGGCCTGAGGACCTCAGAACCTCTAGCTTGCCAATGGATCTCTTGCCACTGCTCCCCATGCATCAACCCAGATGGTTTTAAGGATTCCTGAGTTTTCTGCTCCCTGATGGCAGGATCCAAGGTCATAAAGCTAGAGAGCAAGTTCGGAATGGCAAAGAGAAGAAGGTTTAGAACAGAGACTCTTTAGAGAAGGTGGGGAGACAGTATCTGGCCTTGTGGACAGTTGTCAGGCCAGCAGCTGGGGTGGGAAGTCTGAGGGTAACTGAAAGAAAGGATGGACACCCTGCTACTCCATAAGCCATACCCCAACCATATGAGCCTCCACATGGTCCCCAAATAGACCAAGAAGTTCCCCACCCAAGGGCCTTTGCGCTTGCTTTTCCCTCCCCCAGGACACTCTTCTGCTTCTTCAGGTCTCAGGTCACAATTCAGCTTCTCAGACTGGCTTTCCCTGACCACTTTGCAGAAAACATGCACCCACCCCCAGATCCCTCAAAACCTATCATGCTTTTGATTTCCCCTATTGCACTTCCTGTCATAAGAAGGTAGTCTATTGGTTTCCTAATTTCTTGTCTTTCCTCCTCCCTTAGACTATCAGAGACCTTATCTGGCTTTCCCCCAGTGCCTGGCACACGGGATTAGGTAAACCCATATTGACTAGATGAACAAACGCATGCATGCATGAACTGGTAACAGTCGGGTTGAGCACAGAAGTTGGGTGCACACAAAGGTCCAGCCTCACTAATCCCACTTGGTTCCTCACATGGGACTTCTGGTTTTACAGAGATAAGAACCTGTTTGGCTCCTGTTAGCCTGAGTCACCCTTTTGGAAGCTGAGCCTGGTGAGCCCTGTCTGGGTATGTAGAAGGCTGGCGGTGGCTCTTCCTCTTCCTCTCCTCAGGTAATCCGGAAGGAAGGAACAGCTCCACCCTGGGAGGTGCTGGTGGCACAGGTACTGCCTGGTGCTTCTTCTTTCTGTCTAGCAGCTCAGTCTGGAGCCAGAGGCTGGAAGGTCTCAGAAGACCTCGTATGCTACCAGGCCCTCCCCATGGCATCAGGTAAGCTCCTTCCACTCCTATTTTTTCATCTGAAAAATGGGGAGGAAAATATCTACCATAGGTATTTACTAAGGACAGGCTTCCAGGGGAATGTCAAGGGCATGTAGCTCCAGGCCCATGTTGGAGACCTGGCCTAGGTGGAGATGATAGCTGGCCACACACATACACTGAGGTGGGGGTGGCGAGCCCAATGCCTGTCCCGCCAGTGGGCGCAGAGGAAGCACGTCTACTGTGAGAAAAAATCATGGTGCTATTAGACTCTATTGGTCATTTCCCATTGTTGATAGAGACATAGAAACCAGAGAAATATTTCTGTCAAATGAAGGAGAGAACAGTGTGAGCTCAATGAGAAATACTAACAGAAGTGGGCACTAGATTTCAAGAGCCGAAGGGTAATACCAAAGGGGAGGGACTATGAATTAGTGGCCACTACTGACTAGTCCCAGCAGCTGGTTGTCTCATGAGAATGCAGGCCCAGGTGGCCAGAACATCTCATTTATCAGGAGCAGTCCATTATTCTGATTTCCTTAGGTAGTATTTTGATTAGCTAAAACAATAACATGAACAAAAGAAATACTCAACCTATGGGCTACTGGTTTGCAATCTCTGTTTAAGATCTATGTGGGGGCAGAAAAAAGATCTTAAAAGTGGGGTTCTGAAGACCTAGTTTCTAATTCTGTGTTTGGCCTCTAATGGCCTCTATTTCTCCTCTCTGGGTCTCACTCTTCTCAGTTCAAGAAGAGGCAGGCAAACTCTTGGGGTTTCATAGGTACAGTAATAGCTAATCCTTCCATGGGCTTACTATGAGCCAGGCGCTCTGCTGAGCTGTTGACGCGGCCTGTCTCTTCTAATCCTCACAACAACCCTAGGAGGAAGCACTATTATTGTTCACGGTTTCAGAAGTGGGAACTTGGACACAGAGAGGTTAAGTAATTTGGCCAAGGCCAGACAGCCACTTACAAGGGGAGGAGCCGGGCTCTGCTGCAGATGGGCTGTCTCTAAATCACTGTGTTGTGCTCTAGGGGTGCAGAGACAGAGTGAGGTCGTGGAGGGAGAAGTGCTTTGGAAACTGTGAGCAGTTTTTCCAAGGGCAGCAAAGCCTCCTCTTTGGAGGAGGTGAGGCAGTCTCCAGCGGCATGTGTGAGAATGTTAGCCCACGGTCTTATGTATCTTTCAAATGGGTAAAGGGGGTGCCACTCCCAGAACCAGATAATGATATGACGGGAGGAAACCATTATACTTAAAAATGGTTCATTCTGACATATTTTATTATTTTTTAAGTTTATTTATTAATTTTGAGAGAGACAGAGAAAGAGAGAGAGAGAGCATGTGTGCATATGGGGGAAGGGCAGAGAGGGGAACAGAAGATCTGAAGTGGGCTCTGTGCTGACAGCAGAGAGCGTGCTGTGGGGCTTGAACTCAGGAACCATGAGATCATGACGTGAACAGAAACCAAGAGTTGGACGCTTAACCAACTAAGCCACCCAGGTGCCACTATTATTTTTTTTTAAATGTTTATTTATCTATTTTGAGGGAGAGAGAGAGAGAGAAAGCAGGGGAGGGGCAGAGAGAGAGGGAGAGAGAGAGATTCCAAGCAGCCTCCCTGCTGTCATCGCCGAGCCGGACACGAGGCTCGATCTCATGAGTCGTGAAATCATGACCTGAGCCAAAATCAAAAAGTTGGAGGTTCAACCAACTGAACTACCCAGACAACCCCCCCCCCTAGAAATATTTTACAGTGGCATATGGTAGGTGCTGAGTAAGTTCAAGTTCAGGAGATGAGTGTGTTGAGCCCAGTGAAGACACTATGTTTTCTGGAAGCCCAGGAACATGGGCGGTGCTATTGTTGTTGAACAGAGAACAGGGCTCTGAGAAGAGAGATCATGGAGAGATTTGTGGTTTGCCTAAAGATCTGGGAACTTGAGGGCAGAGGAGCAAGGGTGAAGGTGGGTGTGTTCTTGGGACACGTCCCCTACCTCGCCTGACCTCTGCTTCCTCTCTAACACCCTTGACCATACAGCTAATATGTGTGAAGAAGGTGGGGCAGGAGGATGAGGAGGTGAAGGTGAAGACAGTAATAGTGAAAGGGTAAATCCTTTGTACAACCTACATTTGATAACAATTTTAAGCCACATGATGTTGACATATCTTGATTTACGTGGTTGGAGGAAATAAAATGTGAATGGCTAAATTAAAAATTAACTTGATCAGAAGGGGAGTGATTGATCAATACTGTATCTGCTACAGTCTCTTTTCCTGAGTGGAAGACTCAGTAAGGTTTTTGTTCTTGTGTGCTTCATCTACATATCTACATCTCTAATAAAATGGACCACATCTTTGGGGCGCCTGGGTGGCTCAGACAGTTAAGCTTCCAACTTCGGCTCAGGTTGTGACCTCATGGTTCGTGGGTTCCAGCCCCGCATCAGGCTCTGTGCTGACAGCTCAGAACCTGAAGCCTGTCTTTGGATTCTGTATCTCCCCCTCTCTCTGCCCCTCCCCTGCTTGCTCTCTGTCTCTGTCTCTCAAAAATAAATAAATGTTAAAAAAATTTTTTTAAAAGTGGACCACATCTCTGCTATGCAAGACACAATGATTAACAGTTAACTGTGCCTGCAATTTGCAATTCTAGCCACCAGCCGGTATGAGCACCTTTTAAGGACTTCATATTATAGGGTGACCAATCATCTCAGTTTTCCAGGGGACTGAGGGACTTCCCAGGATGCCGGACTTTCAGGACTAACACTTGGAAAGTCCTGGAAAAACCAGGGCAATTGGCCACTCTAGTTCAAAACCAGGTAAAGAGCTTTTTCTCTTTAACCTCTCTGAGGTCTTAGAATCATCCTTTCCTTAATACCAAAAAAACAAACAAACTAACATTTCCAGGCAATTGTGGAATAAATTGTTGCTCTGTAAGATGTGAGTTCAAACCAAAAGAAACACCATAGGAACAAATACAATTCTTGCTCCTGTTAACTGTGCAATGAAGCAGAGAGGAAAGAGGTCAGCTGCCTTTCTGGTAGGACTGCACCGTAAGAAAGAATACAAGAACTGGGTTCAAATGCTGCCTCAGCCACAATCTGGGGCAAGTGATTTAATCTTCCTGTGCCCCGATTGTTTTATGCTACAAAGTGAGTATAAATATATATCCATCTTGAAAGTGGGTCTAAATATATCCATCCTGCACAGCCTAGTTATGGGGACTGAGTGAGGTCCATATGAAAGAATACAACACACAGCCTGAAGCACAGCATGTAAGAAACACAGCTGTGCCCTCCCCCATCCACAGGTTCCTGTCCCTCCCCCTTCCATCTGCCAGCGGAGAAGCTAGCTGCCTTACAAAGCCAGTCATCACAGCCAAGAAGGCAAGAGCAAACATGTCCGTCTAGAAGCACAAGATAACTAGATAATTAATGGTTTCAGTGCAGATTCCTATCAAACCCAGAAATTGCTGGAGCAAAAAACACATCTTGGAAGACTTTGAAACATACAGAAGATTCACAGTAAGTTTAACATTTAGACCTAGGAGGAGAGCAAGCTTCCTATGAAGCAGTGATTGATAACAGTTGACTTTATATACAATCTCCTAACTGCCCTACATGGCCCAGGAGGGCATATGGGTCACCCTGACAGCTGTAGCTTGTTGGGCAAAGATACCCAGGAGAACATCTGTGTCCAAAGCTGACCTGCTGCCGTAGGGAGCTTCTAATAAGCTTCTGGATTTTGTAAAAATTGACTTGGGCTGGGTAGGTGGAAACTGACAGAGAGAAGACATGAGATATACTTGTGCCTCCTCCTGTTTGTACGAATATATTTACTCATCTCTTGGAAAGAGTAACCAGAGACTTTGCACCGTTATCTTTAGTAAAATTTTCCAAAGTTTGGACAACAGCACTACGTCTGTTGTGTGCTGTGTGCTTGGGCACACTCACATACTCAAGACTTAGCTGAACATGAGATTGAGACATTATAATTTAATGTGTGCACCTGTCCACCCAAAGCTGGCTGCTTAAATTTTTACAAATGGTGCTCGCATGACGTAAATGCAGCACCAGCAGGCAGAGCTGAAAACGTTTGCACCGAGATTCACTGCAGTTTCCTGATAAACTGGATTTGTCAGGAGGGATTATTTTCTGCAAGGGGGACATGACCTGTGGAATAGGCCCCTGGGCTGAGGTGGGGAGGGACTAGAGTTAAGAAATAGGACACTTTTCGGTGCCTGGGTGGCTCAGTCTGTTAAGCACCTGACTTGAGCCCAAGTCATGATCTCATGGTGCATGAATTCGAGCCCGTGTTGAGTGAGCCCTGCTTCTCTCTCTCTCTCTCTCTCTCTCTCCCTCTCTCTGCCCCTTGCTTATTGCACTTTCTTTAAAAAAAAAAAGAAATAAAGAAAGAAATAGGATGCTTTCTCTCAAGAAAGATATGAAAGCCTCTTTTCAGCTCTACATTCAGTGTTGTCATGCTGGTAGTTTGAGATTATCCACGGTGGGAGTATTTACACCAGAGAAATAGGCAAATGCTACTAGTGAAAACTCTTCTGGCGATCCAGCTGTCAACACTCACCAGCACACCACCCCTCTGCCTTCAGGCTCAGTGATGCCAAACCACACACCAAGTCTAATCCATCTGTCCACTGGCCCCGGGATTATCTTAATAAAACAAATCTAACAGTGTCACTCACTGATCAATTTTCTTTGAGATAAATTCCCTGCCCCCAAATGCTGTTCCAACTCCACCATCCTGAGTAAGAAGACTTAAAAATAGACGTCAGT
Source organism: Cryptoprocta ferox (assembly GCA_028646485.1). Taxonomy (NCBI): domain Eukaryota; kingdom Metazoa; phylum Chordata; class Mammalia; order Carnivora; family Eupleridae; genus Cryptoprocta; species Cryptoprocta ferox. Next base: position 96,396,537 of record CM053576.1, on the reverse strand, counting down.
GTCCACATCTGGTTTAGGATCAAGTTTCCCGCTGTGATAACTGACAAAGCTAGCTATCAGACTTATACAAGGAGAGGATAAAATGTACACTTCAGCTCTCACTGAGGAGGAGGGGGGTCTCGCTAAACCCCCCAGGTCTGGACTGGGACCCTAGAGGATTGGGAGTGAACAAAAATGGAACAGTCTGCAGTTATCGAAGCTCCGTTCCAATCATGTCCAGCCTCTTGGGGTTAAGGTCACTGGGCCCACTGCCCAGAAGAAGCAAACGAGAATCATCTCCAGATAAATACGCCTCTAGATAAATTGTCCAAAGCCTCAAAATGATCTCTACAGTTTTTGATATGCTACAGTGCCCAGCAGTCAGTAAAAAGCAGTCAGGCATATGCAAGACAACCTGTGCACTAGATAAAATGGACGGCAGAAGGAGACACAGTGGGGATTCAAATAATAGTTATCAGTGCAGCCTTTACAAGAACCGTGAATAAATACTGTGTTCAAGGATTTAAAAGACAAGATGGAAACTTTTGGCAGAGAAATAGAAACTATACAAAAAAAAAAAAAAAGGAAGCAAATGGAAATCTTAGAACTGAAAGATGTAATTAACTGAAATTGAGAAATAGCTAGCATTTATTGAGTACTTCTTATGTGGATGGAGTTCTAGAGGCATCAGCAGGGACCCGTAGAGCCTGTCTAGTATAACTCCAAGGACACAGACAGAGCCTGGTTTTTCTATTTCCCTTTGAGTGGGCCTTAGTCATTTATGCTGTCACCAGTGTCTAGCAAGGCAGGGCTCGGCATGCAGAAGAAGGTGCTAGATATAATTGCAATGCCTGGACCTCCCGGGGTCCACTATGTAGGTCCATTATATGGTCATTAAACTGAATTCAGGAACTGGAGTGAGCGGCCGAGGAGCCAGAACTGAGAATAAGTTTAGTCAGAGATTTCCTGTGGGCAGAAATCATCGGGACATCAACTGTTTTGATAAGACGGAACCAAGAGTAGAATTGTGGCCAGAAGCATGAGGGGAGGGAAGGAGCCTTTCATCCCCTCGCTCCTTTCCTCCGCCAGCCCAGAGGGATGAGGGCCTCCCCCTCGGGAGTCCAGCCGGTGTGCAGGGCAGGGCTGACGGGTTCAGGGGCATTGTGACTGACCTCTCCCACTTTACATGGGGCGACAAAGCAGATGCAGTAGCTTTCTATTATTTGTGTATTTCCTACGTGCCAGGGTCAGGGTTAAATACACCATGTGCAACATCTCAATCCTCACAGAACCCCGTGACAAGGCTTCAATTATTAGGCCTGTCTAATGGATAAGGAAACTGAGGCCAAGAGACCTGAGCCTGGGTGGCCCAGCTCATAAGTGATGGGAAGACGCAGCCCCAGGTCCACCTGACTTGTCGGCCCAGCCCTAGGGACTCCTTCCTCTTTATCCAGAAAGGCCCACCAGGACGCTTCTCGGGCACAGTGGGAAAAGGGCACAGACCTGGCATCGGTGGAGAACTCAGGTTTCTGTCCCCAGAAACCCGTCTCTTTGACTTTGGGCTGGGGACAGAGGAGCATTTACCCAGCAGCCCCAGGGTGGGCAGGACCTTGACTTGGAGCGCTTAGAGCAGGCGGTCCAGACAGGGCCCCTCCGCCTCCCTTCTCTTCAGTCTTCAAGGACGTTTTTCAAGGGATGTTAATGTAACATTGAGGCAAGTCTGAGAGGGCTTATCAGAGTAGGGGTTAGCTGTCTTCCATCTCAGGAGAGGTGCTGACCAAGTTTATGCACCTGATGATTTCGAAGTGTTCCAGAAATTGTATCCCACAATTCAGCAAATGCCGCAAGAGGCAAATAATCAAACAGGTTCTCACACATCACCTCCTTCAACCAGCCCTTCCCCAAACAAACAAAACTCCCCTTTGGCCTTCAAAGGTAGATATTGCTTCTTGCGTGTGTTTCAAAGGTGAATGTCTCCCTCAAGGTCACTCACCTTGTGAGAACAGAGGGGACACGTACATGCCACTCTGTCCCTCAGGGAGGTGATACAATTTTTGCAAAAATGTCCCACTTGCTCTGAAAGATTTGAGAAGCCTCCTTTTTTAAAAAAGTTTTTTAATTGAGGTATAATTGACATATAACATTATATTAGTCGCGGGTGTACAACATAGCGATTCACCTGTCAGCTGTTTTATATACATAGTCAAAAAATCTTTTATATCTTATCTTTTATATCTTTTGTGATCCTCTCTCTTAGCAACTTTCAAATATACAGCGTAGCCTTCCTCCTTGAAGGATTTTACTCTCATTTGGACACAGATGCTTATTTGTTGGTTGAGAATATTTGTTGGCTGATCTTGATGAGATCAGCTGTAACAGGATGGCCACTGGCTAGGAGTCTGAAGACCTGCATTCCTGGGCCTATCTTTGCCATTAATGCGCTGTGTGGCCTTGGACAGGTCCCTTTCCCTCTCTGGGTCTTTCTTAGTGTTCTTCAAAACAATGGTAGGGTGGGATAGGAGGGCTGCCGAGCTCCCATCCAGTTCTCCAGTTCTGCAATCTACGCTTCTGCATTAGCATTGGATGCTCTGATCCTGTGGAAGCCCTGTCCATGTTTTCCTTATCCATAAATGGGAGTACGCATACCTTTCCCTAACTTCTAGAATGTAGTAAGGAAAGAAGTTAATGCTTATTAGTGCTCACTGCAGGCTAGAACTTTCCCCTCCTTCTTCCCTTCCTTTCCCTTCCTTCTTCCCTCCTTTTTCCCTTCCTTCCTTCCTTCCTTCCTTCCTTCGTTCCTCCTTCTCTCCCTTCCTCCCTGCTCCTTTTCACCCATGAGGAAGATGCGATCAATCCCATTCTGGGCATGAGAAGACAAAGACAGAGGCCCAAATAAGTGAAATGACTTGTTCCAGGTCACATGGGTAGGAAATGACAAGTGGCAGAGGTGAAATTTGGATCCATTTTTCTCCAAGTGCTGGACTGGCCCCATTTTCCCAAGACAATAACTTTAAAGGCGTGGATAGCAGGAGTAGAGCAGGCTTCAAAGCACCCCTCAGGAAGTTTACGCTGCAGCAGGAGGTCAGCAAACCAAGCCACACCCGGCCACCACCCGGTTTTGTAAATAAAACTGTATCAGAACACAATCAGCTTGTTCAATTACAGATCGCCTCTACTACTGGTTAAGCTACGATAGCTGACTTGAGTAATCGTGTCAGAGACGGACCCTAAAATATTTACTATCTGGTCCTTTACAGAATGTTTTCTAGTCCCTGGTCCAGAGTCCCGCAAGGGTGAGCGTCCTTCAAAGAACACAAAGTGACATGAGACCGTCTTGGGTGCTGAGGAACCCTACCACTTAGCTTATTAGGAAAGGAGGACTTTTCTGCTTAAATCTATTTTTACAAAGTCGACAGACACTCTCAGGATACCTGTCCAGGAGATGAGGGAGTTCAATTTCCATTGTGCTCTTCTTCCCAAGAACTCAGCGAGGGGGAAATAGAAATCTCAATTTTGGGAAATTGCACAGGGGAAAAGGGGAGGGAATCAGTTACAACACTCCCATTGCGACACTCAGCACGGTTGAAAGTGACAACAACAAGGGTTTCTCATTTTGGAAATGTGCGGGCATTTCCGTTTCTCAGAGTGGGACAGGGCGGCAACAGCCTGCTTTGGGTGAGTGACTATTTTCTTTATAAGCAGCTACTCCAGGCCTGAAATGGCAGTGTCCCATTGCCTCGCCGTGGCCACAGAATGGAAATCTGCAGATGTCCCTTCAGTTACCTGATCTCTTTCCTCCTTTTCCTGTTCCATTCAGAGACAGCCTGCCATCCCCTGGCGAAGAGGCCTTGCAGGATGCAAGCCTTCAGGTAAGGCCGCCTCTGCGGAGATGGGGTGCACAGACAGGAAAGTGAGGCCATCACAGCTGTCGGGGGCCGTTGGCCTCCGCGGCATCTGGAAACTGGGTTTGGACTGGAAAGTGGTGACCGTTATTCAGGAAAGAGTAGCCACATGTGTGGTCTTCAGGGCTTGTATTTCGGAGTAACTTGGCCACAGGCCTGGTTTGTTTCCCAGACACTCTGGCAACTCCGTGAGTGACAGACAGGAGCCAAGGGGCCATGCTGAGGCTCTTTCCTGGGCAAAGAAGCAGACAGAGCCGCAGTGGGCAGAGCATGGCCCAGAGTCTCAGCCTGCCAGCTACTGCTGCAGCTCTGTGTTGACATGGTGGAGGACCCTGCTCCTCTGGGGCCTCAGTTTCCCCACCTGTGACATGGGGTTATTGACAATCCCCTGCTTGCCTTACTGAGTTGTTGTGAAAGTGCCTGTGATGTTTAAAAATTGGGCCAGGGGTTTTGTGAGATGTCACCAACACTGCGGTAAAAGCGACAGGCTGTGAGGCTGTCCACATGCGCCCTCTGGCCTATGACATCCCAGGACTGAGCCTTGTCAGGGTGACTTCACCCTCAGACTGAGTTTCTGTGACTTGAGGCTGCAGTTTGCGACTCTGTGCATGCCTGTGTATGTGTGTACAGGCATGTGTGTGTGCATCTGGGGCAAGGCCTTCCCCTTTCCAGACATGGAAACTGCTTCCCGAGATTTGCCTCTGCCTCCACCTACTGCCTGCAAGCTCCAGGAGATGCCCCAAGAGGTCTCTAGTAGTAGGAGACTCGTCCGGAAACTAAGAATAATCTCGAAAGGTCAAGTCCTCACATGTGCAAAGACCTTTACAGTTTGTCCAACCATCCCTCACTGAGCTCATGAGCTCCCCAAGGTCACCTGATGAGATGGGTGGTTTTAGTCACACTTCACTTGGGAGGAGATGAGGCACAGGTCCAAGGTCACGTGGTGGGCAGCAGGGAATAGAGGCTCTGCAAGCCCTGCTCTCCGCCCTTGACCAAGAAGAAAAGACTGGGAGTCCCTTGGTGAGCTGGAGGGAAAGCTCGTTCCCAGGGAACGCTGCCCCTGCCAGGCCCAGAGGAGCCACTGGCTGATGGAGGATGGGCTCTGGGAACAGACCCTCATGGTCTAAGGCTCAGAGTGAGTTAGCGACACGCTACTGTGTCCCTTGGAGCTGCTGTGATGGCCATTAGTCTCAGACAACTCTTTAAATTTACACGTAAATTAACAAAAATTAAATTGAATTTAAAATTCAGATCCTTAGTCCCACCACATTTCAAGAGCTCAATAGCTAGATGTGGATGGTGGCTACCATATTAAACAGGGTAGATATAGAACATTTCTGCATCCAGAAACCTTTGTTGGATGGTGCTACTCTAGAGCACGTTTTGCTGAAGTAGAAGGTGTCTGCTCTGGGAATCGGAGGATGAGGAGCAAGTGAGGAGAGGGATAGAATGTGGGTGCACATTGGGGCACCCGGGTGGCTCAGTCAATTAAGTGTCCGACTTCAGCTCAGGTTATGATCTTATGGCTTGTGAGTTCGAGCCCAACACTGGGCTCTGTGCTGACAGCTCAGAGCCTGGAGCCTGCTTTGGATTCTGTCTCTGGCTCTCTCTGCCCCTCCCCTGCTCATGCTCTGTATCTCTGAAAAATAAATAAACATTAAAAAAAATTTAAAAAAAAGAATGTGATGTGGGTACACTGCTTTCCAGCTATGGGAGTTGGGTCTGCTCCTTAATCAGTATTGACCTCAGTTTCTCCTCCATGTCATGGGTGTACAGAAATCCCACACTCCTGGCAGAAAGATGAATGTGGATTCAGTGAGCTCTGGGGCACACAGGAAGAGCTGGGCACTCAGAGATTGTTTACTGTAGCTAGGTCCTTTTGCATTCCAGAATCTGGGATGTTAACCAGAAGACCTTCTACCTAAGGAATAACCAACTAGTTGCTGGATACTTGCAAGGACCAAGTTCTAAATTAGAAGGTGAGTGGTTGCCAGGAAAGTGGATGTTGTGTGGGTACTGGGTCACTTTGCCCTGGAGTCTCCACCCTGTCCCCCCCAAAACCTTAGTTTCAAAGCCCTAATCCCCATTGGGTCTTTGTGGCTGAGTTGGAAGCTGGGGGAGGCCTGGTCACTAGGAGGAATACTTGAGGGCATCCTCAAGAGGGTGGGAGGGTTAGAGCCTAGGTCTGGAGCCCCCACCAACTGGCATAGGTTTCCCAGGCCACAGCTGGCAGGGATAGGGCACAGAAGGTAAGATGGGCCCTTTCCCTCTATGACTATTAAGGCTTCCATGTTCCTATGTTGTTCAAACCCTAACTACCACCCAAAACGAATACACCGTATCTAAGTCTGGGTTATGTCCCTTATTCAGGGACACCACACTCGGCCATGTTCTGGTCTGTGCTCTGAACAAGCTGCATGAGCTTGGGCAGGCTTCCCCCTCTCCCCCACCTCAGTTTTCCCTTTAGTAAAATGAGGCCAGTGTGAAGGCATGATGGGAGATTCTTTCAGGCCCTAGCCTTCTGGGATGCTTTCACATCCCTGTGGGCTGACCTGGTGCTATAGAATGGCACGATCTTATCTCCATCTTTCCACCCTGCCCCGTCCCCTTGTTCTTGGCCCCCCTGCCTCACTCTGAAAGAGTGTGAGACATGCCTTTCCTGTCCTTCTGTGAATTCTCCTAATGAACATGCTGAAGTACAGAAAGGCTGAGATTTTCACTGCTATGTGAGGGCTCAGAGACCACTGAGGGTAAGAGGCAGGTTCAAAGTCCCCCAGGTCCCTGTAGACCAAGGCCTGGAGCCCATTCGGTACTATTTTCCATCCCCATGGGCAGCAGATTTGGTGACCTGACACACCGGAATCCTGGGGAGAAGGAGGGATAGAAACCACGCGGTGCAGAATCTAGGCCACTTGGTCCTTGAGGAGTAATTGGATAAGGAGCTTGGTCTGATCTGCTGTTTGATTCAGACCAGGAAAATGGGGCCTCACTGTCCTTCCGATCGTAGGGTTTTAGTTGCTTGGAGGGAGGAAGAATGCTCTCCTGGGAGAGTCCAGGCTGCCTCCTGTTCTCTCTACAACCTGACCCTCCCCTGTGCTCTTCCCCAGAAAAGTTAAACGTGGTGCCCGTAGAGCCTCATGCTGTGTTCCTGGGGATCCATGGGGGAAAGCTCTGCCTAGCCTGTGTCAAGTCTGGTGATGAGACCAGGCTCCAGCTGGAGGTAAGGACCTGTCTCAGACAACAAGCACCCGAAACCCGGTGGCTGGAACAACTGTAATGTGTTCTTTCTCAGGACTCCGTGGGCCGATTAGGAGGGCTCAGCTGGGTGGTTCTGCTCCACCTGGTGCAGCTCATTTCCCTCCTGCAGCTGCACCTGGCAGAAAGCTCTGCTGGCGCTGGGGCATCTGGGATGGTTTCTCACCCTCCAGTCTCCTGTTTCAGGTGCTCACTCAGAGCTCAGTTGCCAGCTTGGGTTTCCCTATAGCATGGCTGCTGGCTTCCTAGAGGGATTATTCCAAAGTGACAAGGCTCACTGTGCCAATGCTTATCAACCCCCTGCTTGCATACCACTAATGTCCCATTGGCTGAAGCCCATTGTGTGGCTAAGCCTAGTCTCAGGAAGGGAGGGGCTCAGAAAGGATGGTATATTTGGGGGCCACTCTTGCCTGAGGGCCCCCAACCCACTTAGGCTTGCCGCCTTCCAGTGAAGCCAAGCTTCAGTACCCTTCTCTTCTAACCTTATCTACTCAAACCCATGAGTTGGCATCCTATTCAGGGCCCTGTATTCCTTGATCCCTGTAATATTAATGGGCTGCCAGCCCTGGGAAAAGATAGCTTTGTCTTAGGTGCTTGTTGGACAAGATCTTAACCCAATGTGAGTGGCTGTAAGCATGGCACTGTCCCTTGCCCCCACCAGTGGACAGGAGCATTTTTTACTCTGTGTGGTGTAGGGATGATGTGGATGTCATATGCACCGTGTCAAATGGACAGTGATACTCTCTGCCCACCTTCTCCACCATGCCCTCTTGCCAGGGGCATAGACCCTGACAGAGCACCAGCCTCCACATGCCTTGGCCTCTGCTGATGGTACCATGTGTTTACCAAACTTATTGGCCCATGGCTACAGTGGCCAGATCTTTCAAAGTCAAGTTGTGACAATGGGACAGTCGCTGGGTCACTGCTGTCCTAGGAGATGTAGGACAAGTGACTTCCTGCAGTGGTCCCAGGTCAGTATTTCTCCAGCACTTTCTCTGGGCCAGCCAGAGGCCATGTCATGGTGGGGAGAGGGAGGCAGCGTGGGGCCTCCATGCCTCCCAGATCTCACTGCTCATGTCTTGGCTTCCAGGCAGTTAACATCACTGACCTGAGCAAGAACAAGGAGCAAGATAATAAGCGCTTCACCTTCATCCGCTCAGATAGCGGCCCCACCACCAGCTTCGAGTCTGCTGCCTGCCCTGGCTGGTTCCTCTGCACATCCCTGGAGGCAGACCGGCCCGTCAGCCTCACCAACACGCCCGAAGAGGCCATGATGGTCACCAAGTTCTACTTCCAGGTGGACCGTTAGTGTGTCTGTACCTCACTTCCCCCACTCCCATCGATGACTCCAGAGATGCGTCTCCACCCTGCCTGTGGTCTCCTGGCTGCTGTGGGGCTCTGAGGAGCAGCCTTGGCAGGGTGAACCCTCGGAAGGACGTGCAAGAGCCCTGCTAACAGGACTCCATCATCAGCCTCCTCAGCTAACCAACCTCCGTGCTGCCTCCACAGCGGTCTTTCTAAAGTCCAGCTTGAGCCACAGCACTGCTCCAAGCCTTTCAGTGCTGCCTGTGGCTTCCGGACAAAAGCCAGGCGCCTCGGCCGGCCTGGCCCTCTGCTCTCCTCTCCTCAACCCCTCGCCCTCCTGCCTTGCCCCGGTGTCCACGTCCTGGATCCCTCCTGCCACTCACTGGCCTGCCCAACCTTGTTTTGCAAGCCGATGCTGTCCCGTGGGGAAAACTTTTAGAGTCTGTGGCAAGACAGAAGATAAGGATTTCATCTTTCTTTTATGCCAATTGTGTCCAGTCCAATTTGAAGGCGAGTCCTTTATGTGGAGACTGTCCTTTCTGGAACGGGGTACGGGAGGGTGAAAGCATCTCTCTCTTTTTATTCCCCTGTCTTATTTTTGTAACGCCTTAACCTAAGAAAATGAAAAGTCAGCGAATTTTGTTGGTCCCTGCTGTTTTTCTTTCTGTAATCTTCCTGGAGTCTGGACCCCACTGACCAGGCCCCAGTACCATCTCTACTACAGAACTTTCACAGCTGCGCACTGTGCTTTCCTCCCCCACCCCTCCCGTCAAAAGCTCCCAGCCCCCAGGGCGCAGCGCAGAAGCAGCCACCCTGGTGTTCTTTCCAGGCCTCCTTGCTCTTGGACCACGTGAGCACTTCTGACATTCTGAGACTTGTTTGAAAGATGGTTGAGCCTCTGTCTGTCTCCTGCACCAGACTGTGAGCTCCTTAGAGAAGGGAGCATGGCCTCTGTGTGTTTCAGGTCCCCGCGGGGCTGAGCACATGGGCTGGCCCTTAGCAGGTGCTCAGTGACTGTGTGTTGTCCGTGTTAAGTGGAAAGTTTTCCACTCCCTGTGACCTAAGCTCAGTTTTACAATAAAATCTTGAAAACTCATCTACTTTTCTGGCTGTGTCTATGGCCTTGCCAGGCTTGGGGCATGGAGACTGTGGGAAATGGGGAGGACAACGGGCCTCTCTCACCCCGGGGACTAGGTCTGGTTGCCTCTCTTCTGAGAGTCCTTTCCTCCTTGGGCCTCACTCTTCCTGGATACAGGAGAGCAAATCTCCCGCCCAGGAAGGGGTGTGGCACCACTGTCCACAATAGCCCCCAATAGAAAACAATCCAAACACCCATCACAGAAGAACGAGTGCATAAATCATGTATGTTCATACAGCACAGTGCTCGTTGAGCAAGTGGATGAATGGCAGCTGGCTACCTTTAACAAAACATATGCAACTTACCAGCATGATGTGGGATACAAGAATCACAAAAGCACGCACAGAGCCTGACTCTGTTTACATAAAGCTAAAATGGGCAAAACTGAGCAGTTGTGTGGAGGGATGTGTAGACAGGTGGTTCCTAAATACACAGAAGCAGGGACAGGCTGTGTCTGAAAGCGGGGGTTGGTGGGTGACTCCTGGGAGACAGAGGGTCAGGCAGGGGCACGCAGATGCTTTTAGGATCTGGATGACATTCTATTTCTTGGTATGGGTATGGTTAGACAGTTTTCTGTGTGTACATGACATTTTGCAGTTTTGAAGTCTGAAAAATAAAAAGCCTTGCCCCCCTGGGGTGTGAGAAAAGGGGGCACTGGTGGAATGTTGAATTTGGCCCCTTGCGGTGGGAGTGCAAGACGGTCATCAAACAGCTCAGCTACCGGGGTGGAGATGAGGAGTGAGTGGGCCCTGAGGTCCCTAATCCTGCCCGGGTTCTGGGGACTTCTGGACATGGTCTCGGGAGTTCTTGAGGGGAGCCCAGCCGGGCCACGAGCCTGCTGTGTGATTTTGGCCAGGTCGCCTCCCTCCTTGGGGCCTGCTGCTCACTTGTTCCCAGAGAGAGTTGACTTGGATCAAGGGTCTGGAAACAGTGCCCCCTGCACTCCTCTCCAAGGCCCGGGAAACAGAACTCCACAAAGCGAGGCCACAAGACGGGGCTCCATTCCTTGAACCCGGCTCTGGCCGAGCCCCCTGCTCCTCTCCACTTCACAAACTGGACTTCACACACAACCTTGCTGGAAGGAAGAGGAGATTTCATTGCTAAAAACAAACTGAATTAAACAGGTTAAAAGGCAACCAATTAGAGAAAATCTTTAAGATGTTGTCTAGATCTCGGCTCTGGCTCCTCCGAGGAGGTCACCCTCACATCACCTTTCTCTTCCTCGTGTGTAAGGTGGAAGTAGCCACACCTGCTCCCGGGGACAACACAGGGACGAAATGAGATGGTATGGGTGCCATGCTGTGTGTCAGAAAAGGGTGCATGTGGCTGATAGATTTTCAGTCCTGGTAAAGGGAGAAGTTCAAGGCAGGAAACCATTCAAGGCTTAATGATAGCAATAGCAGTGACACTTGTGAGGCCCTGCAGCCACCTTGCCCTCCTATTACAGAGGGTAAACCTGAGGCTCACACACTTTGTATGATTAGGTCAAGCAGCTGCTGTGGGTAAGTAATAAGCGAGGCAGCAGATGGTCATGTCCGTGAGCTCTGGAATTTCCTGGGTCTCCTGTGAGCAACATGTACTCACGGACAGGTTCGCTAATAGCGTCAGTTTCCTCATCTGTAAATGCAGGTAATTGCTAATGCACAGGGCTGGCTTCTCACATTCAATCTTTGCAATATTACCATGGTAGTGTGTTTACTATTATTAGTTCTGCAAGAGTCAGTGATCAAGGGAATCTGCTTTAAAGCTTCATTGTTGTAAGTGTGGTATACAGACCAGCAGCAGCATTTGGGAGTTAAAATGCAGAGCTCCAGGCCCCATGCTAGACTTACTGACTTAGGATCTTCATCTTCAGCAGGTCTCCAGGTGAGTCAATGCAGGTTAAAGTTTTAGAAGGTCTGCTTCAGGGCGCCTGGGTGGCTCAGTCAGCTAAGCATCCGACTCTTGATTTTGGCTCAGGTCATGATCTCACAGTTCATGAGATCAAGCCTCGATTCAGGCTCTGTGCTGACAGCGTGGAGCCTGCTTCGGATTCTCTCTCTCCCTCTCTCTCTGCCGCTCCCTCCCACATGTTCTCTCTCTCAAAATAAATAAATAAACTTAAAAAAAAAGATCTGCTTCAAAGTGAAGCACTTATGCAGTGTATAAACTCAGGCATATTTGTTAAACCGAGTCTCATAATTCTAAACCCAACCCATGTCTTCAACATCCCTCCCACTAGCTCACTGACGATACCAAAAACTCCCCTCTTAACATCTCCTTACTCTGGCTTCAAGTGTTCTTTAAAGGAGGAAAAGATTTAAGCCCTTTCCATCCTAAACATCAGCTCCACACATGCGGGGATTTTCATCTGTTTTCTTCGATGATGTATCCCAAGTACCTAGATCAACACTTGCAATGTAGTGGGTGCCCAATAAATAGTGGATGAATAAACGAATTGGCCATTGATATATCCATTGGAATTAATGTATTAAAGGGTCTGAAAATTTGGGAAGACAGGGAACTTAGGCCAAGGAAGTTTTGAAAGAGGCCCAGAGAAACGGAAAAGACCAGAGTGTTTCATGTTCCATGGATTTGGGAGCTCAGCACGGAAAAAGAAATAACCACAAGGTGGCAGCACACACAGGCTTTTACTAGGACGTGCTAGACAGGTGTGCTTCCTCAGAGAAGTCTGTCCAGAGACTAGTCAGCGGCGCATTGCTACTTAGGAGGAGAGGCAGGCATGGGGACTTGGGGGAGAGTGGTCACGTGTGTCTAGGTGATGTCACTCAGCAGCACAGCGGGGAATTTCTGGGTCAGAGAGCTCCAAAGCACAGCAGCGGTGTGGGGTCTTTATGGCCTGGGGCTTATCCATGGCTAGCAGATGTTGGGAATAGTTTTGTGGGGTATGCAAAGCAGGCAGGCGCTAACTGGCTAAAAATCTGCTTATTTGGGTGATGTTTAAAACACTTAGTTGTGGAAACATTTGAGTTAGGCCTCAGATAGGCTTTTGAGCTAACAGCTCTCAGCTGCTGTGAAAAAATCAACCACCTGGGGGCCAGCATGCAGAGATCACCTTTGGCGCGGGGCCTGGGACATGGCTCAGGAAAGGCAGCCTGGGCAGCCTGTTAAAGTGACAATTTTGTGCAAGTAGGAGACAGTCCGGGTGGCTGAGAGGTGGGGAACTCAGGAGGAAGTGCAGAGCACAAGTAGGGAGGTCGAGGAAGCATCTGAGAGGAAGGGGACCTTCTCATGTTGAGGCCGGAGTGCGCTGTAAGGCCACAGCAAGCGCAGAACAGCTAATTCAAAAATTTGAAACTGAACATACAGGGCTCCAGTCTTTAAGGGTTTCATAGTCCAGCCAGAATTTCCCTACTAAGGAGCTGGGTGACCTTGGCCAAGCACCATCTCCTCTCTGGGCCTCAGTGTTCTCACTTATGAGCCGAGGGGATTAGACTAAGTCTGTGGTTCTCATTAGGCTCACCTGTGGAGCCTTACCAAAAATGATGGCAATGCCCAACCCCACCTCCAGAGATTGGTTTCAGGCACGCCCAGGTCAAGACCCCCTGGACCAGAAGGCTCCTAGGTTCAAGTCCTCCCAACTGCTCCCTCAGAGGGAACCCTACCTAGTGGCATCTATAAATGCAAAGGACAAATGGTCCTTAACTTCAGAGAAAGGCTCTTTACCAAGTCAGCACTGTATTTTGACTACATATATATGTTTTTATTTCGGGCGGTGGGGAGCACCAAGGAGAGGGGCAGAGGGAGAGAGAGAGAATCCTAAGCAGGCTCCATGCACAGCCCGGAGCCTGACGTGGGGCCGGATCCCACAATCCTGGGATCATGACCTGAGTCGAAATCAAGAGCTGGACGCTCAACCAACTGAGCCACCCAAGCACCCCTATTTTGACTATATTTTGAGTTGAAGGTAAAAGGTTTTCTACCTTCTCAATCTGGTTATGACAGACTTTGAACTTCATTTTTTTGGGCATAAATTATGCCATAATTGGAGATGTTAAATTGGGGGAAAACTCTTGAAATCTTGGGGAAACCAAATAATTTTGTGTTTTCTCTTCATATAAGTGAAATCCCTAATCACAGTGGCAAATCTTAACATGCTTGATATTAAACCCACCTCTCAAAAAAGTCCGGAGAGATAGTGAAATATGTGTGTTTGGGTTCTTATCTGCAAATCTGAGCGAGCCTAAAGAGAGGGACGTTCAACTTTCAAAAGAATATTTTGCCTCTGGGTCAAGTATGTGGGGGTTAAAACAACAACATCAACAACAAAAAAAAACCCAAACAAAAAACAACCTAAAGAAGAGTTTAAGAAATGTCCACCAGAGGTCAGCACTTTACTGAAGATAATCCTATATGCCTGCCTTCCATCTCCACTCCGGAAAGAACCTTGAGAAGATAAATAACTAGTTTAGTTTATGCTCTCAGGCTGGTGAAGGTCTGCTCTTTCGAAAACTCTCTAAGAAATAGCTGGGTTTTCATGCCAAGGGAAGTATATTCTCATTCAACCTATCAAACAAGCTGTAGTTCAGTCTTAATTTGAGTTATTTGCCTCATAAAGTACATGGAGGGTCTGAACCCTCATAAGTATCCAACAAATGTCTGTTTTCCAAAGGGTGAGACTCAGGAAATTCTAAAGGTCTGTTGTATCTGCTTGAAAATCCACACACTGTGTTTCTGTTTCCAGCTGAGGGCCTGGTGGCCGTATGATTGATTGATATGTGGAATTAACACCATGCCCCTGATCCCCAGGGGGAGAATACCCACCCACCCCACCAGAACTCAACATAGGACCCCCAGTGACACTGTTTTTGTGCTGGAAAGGGGTTAATGGAGCTCACAGAAGACAGATAAACAAAAGGGCCGGGGAGGACTGGATCCAGACCCATAGAGGGAACAGCCCTGCTTTCATCCTCTCCCCAGGGAAAGCGGACACAGAGTCCGATGACCCAGAGTCAGAGTAGAGGTCACTGGTCTTAATGGTCAGTGACCTCAAACTGCCACACCTGTTCTTCCACTTCTACTCAGAGGGTCTCCCTTCCAAGGGATGGGAATGTCAGGTTCTCAGAGTCAAGGCACCCTCTTCCTTGGGTCTTGATGGGGGCACTCTGGCACTTTCTTCTTTCTCCTTGGCAGCATTCTTTATTAGTCATGGAAGTTTTCTTTCCTTTCACCAAAGGCCTGTGGCTAAAGCCCAGGGACAGGGGAGAGAGGTAGGCAGGGGCTATACCCTGCCGGGCCTGGCCGGTCACGGTAAGGATCACAGTCTCTGTCCTAAGACATGAACAGACCTTGGAAACTCTGAAGCTTACTACCCTGTCAGGTCCCATTTTGGGGTGCACACTCTCTTCCTCAACACCACCTAATTCCTAGTCAACCTTCATATCCAGGCTCCTGGGCAACATTTTCTGTGAAGCCACCAAGGACCACATGTGCCATCCAGCAGTAACCCACTGTCTTGAAATCTCCACAGACCCTGTGGCTTAGACCCGTGGCCGGCACGGGACTGATGAGACATGTGTCCTATGTGTCCAAGTGTGCATGTGTTAACCCTCCCCTGCACGCCTGAAGGTGGGGACTAAGCATTCTGCGACCTCCAGAACACTTAGCCACTTACCTGAAACTGATGAAAATGCATTGCAAACATATTCCAACGTGCATTAATTTCATAGGTGCTTCCCAGTTACTCTTTCCTCTTCTTAGAGCACTTTACCCCAGAGACCCACCTGACTTGTTTCCTCTTCTTCCCTGAGGCCTCTGCACAAACGGCACCTATCAGGTCTTTTCTGCCCACCTGCACCCCATCTAAAGGAGAATTCTACCCCCCCCCCCCACACCAAAGCCACCTATATCTCCCTTACTGGCTATCTCTGTATCTCGTTTTATTTTCTTTCCGGCAATGATTGCCTTCTGACATGTTCTATATCTGCTTGTTTGCTTATTTAATCCATTGCCCTATTATGTTTAAGTTTCGTTAAGGCAGAGACATTACCCCACATCAGTGCCTGATTATTCATTCAATAGTCTTCAGTAAGCTATTCAACTCTATGTCAGTTCCTGGTGCTGGAGACAATACCCCGAGTGCTCCTGTGCAAGCTTGGCCAGGAGTAGAAACCAGTTCAAATATGCACGCATGATTGGTAGTATTTTTACATGATTAAAATTTGTATTCCAGTCCTTGTCTCCTTTCCTGCGTGTTGCATTGTGAAACAATAGCGCCTTCTCCTGGGGTAGATATGGGGGCCCAAGGATACCACTTGGGCATCTCTGAGTCCTTGCTGCAAGAGACACAAAATCTCAGAGGTGCGATGGAATCATCTGGGAAGAAAAAGAAAGATCTGAATTGTGAAAGAAGGGTCACAGCAGAGACAGCGTGAGCCACAGTGAGAACTGACTAGGAGACGCCACCAACCTAAATATTCACTGGCTTCCCCACCCCATAGGGCAGGATCCCAAGGCCCAACCTAGTGCCTTGTTGTTGGCCCTTCTCTTTCCCTAAAGACCATTCCCCACCACTCTCTAGCTGCCGGCCCCTAATGCTCACCTTGCTGTTGCTGTCTTTTGTAAAGGAGCTTATATCTCCCCACCTCCTCCCACCACCCCAAGTAGGTCCAGGGCTTACCTACGCATTTTCAAACATACCCCAGAGAGCTCTGCTAAGCACAGGACCCGTATGCTCCAGGAAGGTCCAGAGATTTCAATCGATGGTTGTGTTTCACATCAAATTCTTGAGCCAGGGCTTCCAAACTTTCAGACCAAAACAAACTGCCTGGCGAAAGTCCTCATGTTCAGCCCTCTCTGAGGCGCTCAGTCAGGAGGACATATTACAGCCGCCAGCAGAGGGGAGGGGAGCTGGTGGCACAGAGGGCTGGTGTCCCGGCGGGCCCTTTGCTGGTCAAGAGAGTGGCCTATCGATAGAAAGCCCTGATTTGAAGTCAGAAGGCTCAGGGATAAGGTCCAGCTCCACCATTGAAAAGCAGGAAGATTCTGAACAAGTTACTTACACTTCTTGAAGATCACTTTATTCATTTGGAGAAGCAAGATCATAACACTTTCCAGAGCTGTTTTGACGATTAAATAACATATGTAAATGTACTCCATATAAAAGCTCTCTATAAAAACCATTTTAATAATGTTATAACCCAAGTGTCTCCGGATGTCTCTAGGCTGCAGGAACGAAGCAAATCCCATCATCTGAGTATCTGGATCCTGTTTCAGCTTCCCCTTGAGCCCCTCGTTGCCCCTTGATGTGAGGCCAACCCACCCCTACCCCAGGATTTCTGGGATGACCCAGTAAGGGGTCTTCACTCATGTTGGTCAGAACCTTAGCCCCAAACCTGTCACCACTTACTTCCCTCCTCTCCCTATTCATCAATGTCTACTTCAAGGGCAATCTCTCCAGATCATCCCAGAGCCTCCCGTTCCCAAGGTGCCCAAGTGGGTTCTGAGACAGGAAAAGGACATTTACTTCTCCAGCTCTTGTACCACTAGATGGTGCTTTTCTCTCCAAAAAACACTCAGTGGGGCCTTTCAGTTCCCAGTGAAAACCCTGGTCTGTGATCATTTGATTCAATGAGACACCTATTCCCAAGAGGCAGCAGCCAGTTTGCTGCAGTCTGATCCCAATTTGGGAAGGAAACTTAAGGAAGCCATGTGCAGAGACGCCGTCCTTCCTCTCCCACTTGCACTGCCCACAGAGCCTGTGGGCTCTTTGGGGATGGTTTCTACTTTGCAAATGCAAAATCCAATGACCCTGTTCTTCACCCAGAATGAGGGATCCACCTGCCCCAAATGCCTTTCCAAGCGTCCATTTTTTTCTCATGACAAAATTGCTTGCTGCTTTGCAACGACAATTTCTCATTCAACATAATGCTCTTGAGGTTCATCCACGTGTTGTGGGCAATCAGTAGATCATTTCTTTCTATTGGCTGAGCACTAGTCTGACTTATGAATAAATCACAACTGTTTAGTCGTGGACTTCTAGGTTGTTTCCGGGTTTTGTATTTGATAAACGAAGCAGCTGTGAATATCCTTTTGTAGAAGTCTTCTCATTGACATTTATTTTTCACTCTCTCAGTAAACTGCTAGGAGTGGCATGTCTGAGGTCAATGGCAGAGGTGTGTTTCGTTTTATAAGAAACTGCCAAACTGCTTTCCAAAAAGGTTGCACCTTTTTTCTACATCAGCAAAGTTGCAGTTTTTCTACTTCCTTGCCAATAATTGGAATTATCAGTGTTCAAATGTTAGCCATTCTTTTTGGGGGTGGGTGATGTGGTATCTCATTGTAGCTTTATTCTGCATGAATGATATCGAGCATCATTTCATGTGCTTTTTGGCCATTTATTTATTTTTTATTGCTGATTTGTGGCACTTGACTTTGCCTAGATATAATTCTTTTAACAGATTTTTCCTCCCAATCTGGAACTTGCTTGTACATTTTCCTAACAGGGTATTTGGATGAACAGAATTTAGAAGGATTTAAGTCCAATTATTATTATAAGAAATCTTGGCCTCTTACAAAGTTGCAAGAATTATCTCCTTATTTTCTTCTAGGTATTTTATAGTTTCAGCTTTTATCGTTAAATCTATGATCTATTTTGAGTTAATCTTTTTGTGTGATGAGAGATGAGGCACAGGTTCTTTTTTTTTCTTTTGTAATATCTTTATTGAGATATCATCATTCACATGGCATGCAATTCGACCTTTAATGTGTAAAATCCATGGTTTTTAGTACTTTGATGGTTAACTTTATGTGTTGGCAGAGCTAAGCGATGCCCAGGTAGCTGGTAAAACATTATTTTGGGGTGTGTCTGTCAGGAAGTTTCTGGAAGATGTTAGCCTTAAATAGGTAGACTAAGAAAAAAAGGTTGCCCTCGCCAGTGCTGTTGGACATCATGCAATCCACTGAAAAGAACATAATGGCAGAGGAGGGGTGAATTTGTTCTCTTTGCTTGGTCTGGGATATCCATCTTCTTCTCCTGCCCTTTCATATCAGCTCCCCTGGCCTTTGGACTCAGACTGGGACTTACACCACCAGTGTTCCTGGTTCTCCAGCCTATAGATAGCAGACCAGGAGCCAATGCCTATAATAAATCTCCTCTTTTATATAAGTCTCTCTCTTTATCCTGTTGGCTCAATTTCTCTGGAGAACTCTAATACAAGCATTTGTGTAGTATTGTGCAACTATTGGCACAGTGATTTTCATCTTTTTCAGTACCCCAAACACAAACCTTATATTTTTACCAGTGACTGCCCAATTCCCCTTTTCCCTAGTCCTAGGCAACCATGAATCTATCGATAGATTTGCCTATTCTGAACATTTTATATAAATGACATCATGCAATGTGCAGTCTTTTGTGACTGGGTTCTTTCACTTAGCAAAATGCTTTTGAAATTAATCCATATTCTCATATCACATATCTGATGGGCTAACTGATATTCCACTGTATGTATATATACTACATTTGGTTTATTCATTCATCAGTTGATTGATGTTCGGTTTGCTCTACTTTTGGCTGCTACGAATAATGCTGCTATAAACATTCCTGTCCAAATTTTTGTATGGGGATGTATTTTCACTTTTCTTGGGTATAGACCAAAAAGCATAATTGCTAGGTAATATGGCACTTCTATTTTTAACCTTTGAGGGACTGTCCAACTGTTTTCCAAAGCTGCTAGATCATTTTATAATCCCATAAGCAGTACATAAGGGTTCCAATTTCTCTACAGTCTCACCAACAGAGAGATTACCTGTCTTTTTTATTATAGTCAGCCTAATGTGTGAAGTAGTTTCTCATGGTGGGTTTGATTTGCATTTCTCTGATGGCTAATGATGTTGAACATCTTTTTTTGTGCTTAGTAGCCATTCGTGTATCTTTTTTTGGAGAAATGTTTATTCAGATCCTTTGCCCATTTTTAGTTGGGTTATTTGTCTTTTGTTATTGCATTGAAAGATTTCTTTATTTCTTTATTACTCTAGATACAAGTCCCAAGGTTCATTTTTTTTTTATCATATGGAGTTTTAGGTGTTCCAGAACAATTTGTGGAAAGACTTTTCTTTCTCCACTGAATTACTTTGACGCCTTTGTCAGAAGGTGCCAATCGATTCTATACATGTGGATCTATATTTAAACAGTCTAATTCTGCTACATCGATCTGTTTATCTGTCTTTATGCCATTTTGGTTTGAAGTATTTCTTAATTTTCCCTGTGATGTCTTCTTTGACCCATGGGTTGTTTGGACGTGTCTTGCTTGACGTGGCATTTTCTAGATAAAATACTGTCGTTGATTAATAACTTAATTCCATTGGGATCGAGAAGATATCATCTATATGAATTGACCTAATGAAATTTAGTGATTGTTTTATACACAGTCTATACGGTCAGTCTTCATCCTTCTTGCCCATAGTGCCTGGTCAATGCCTGACATACAGGCGGCAGGTGTGTGGTGAATGTTTGTAGAGTGAACAAAAGAATTAATAAGTTATAGGATGGCTGACCTGGCATCAGCCCCCCTCTAGAAAGCACCAAAGCATCAGCATTGCATGGTCATGTGGAGCATGGACTCTGGGTCCTTCTGACTTGATCAGGTTACTTAACCTCAGTTTCCTCATTAAGCAAAAAGCTTCCTACCTCATAGGGGAGTTGCGAGGATTACATGTGTTACGGGCAGAGAGCTACCGCTCTCTAGTTAACACAATATATATTAGCTGTTATTCTTCGTGGAGACCCTGGTCTGCTCCATTTTAGCCAGCCTCAGATAAAGAGGCAGCTTCTCCAGATCGCCAGTCTCTACGGGAGCAAAAATAACACTGGCTGTGTTGGAAAAATAGAATCACTTCGATTTTCACATATGGTGCCTTAATAGCTACAGAAATAGAAACTAGATAGTGCCAAGGACTGGGATCCTGGAAAATAAAAGCTTCTTGCCAATGTCAACTTATGTCTGAGGCTATGTTTGCTAAAATATGCTCGTTTCGAAACACAACTATTTGCCATCATGCCACCGATTCCCAAACCAACTAGCAGAAGTTCTCCGCAAGTGGACAGTCACAGACAGCTCAAAGTCTGGACTCCGCTCAGGCAGTTTTTCTTGCGCCCGCGAAACGCAGAGAAGCAAGAAGTTTGCAGGAATGCCCAGCTCCAGGCGTGCGCACATCTGGGTCTGGCCTCAGTTTCCGGTTTCTGGGCCCAGAGACTGAGCAGAAGGCTCCGCCGCGGGCAGCTCAGCCTCGGAGAGCGCAGGCGGGCGGCGTAGCCCGCGCCGCCGCCGTCAGACCAGTCGGACGGCTTCGAACCCCAGCCCGCCCCTCCCTGCCCGCGCGCCGCCCTCCCTCCCGGAAACCCAGGCCCTCCCGCGAGCGCCCGAGCAGGACGCGCCCGGCCCCGCGCGGCCACGGCCCGCAGCCCTCGCGGCCACGGCCCGCGCCTGGGCGCTGGGCCATGGGGCAGCCGGGCCGGCGGGAGAGGCCGGAGCAGGAGCCCGGCGGGAAGTGGGTAAGGGCACGTGGGGAGGCCGGACGGGGGCGGCCCCTACGCCCTAGACAGTGACTGTGTGCGGGACGCGGGGCGCGCCGAGCCGGGGAGCACCTGCGCGGGGCTGGGGGGCCTCGCGCTGAGATCAACTGGGGGTCTGCGGGCCGGAAGAACGGGAAGAGGCCGCGGGAGGGTGGAGAGCGAGTGGGGGCCCTCAGAATCCAACCTGATCTGGTGACAGGGATGGCACACGGTGGCGACTGTGCCCCGCTGGGAGAGTCTGCCCGGGCCTGGGCTGCGGTGCCTCCACAGGTTTCTCCAGAGGGGCTGCGTGGATCTCGGCTCCAGTATTAGAACTGGGTGACACCGAGGGCTTTACCGCTAATCTCAATTGCCCTGTGCCTCAAGTGGCCCCAGACCTCCTCCCTGCTCCCTCGGGTGCTGGCCCCTCTCCTTGCCCTTCTGGGTGTCTGACCAGAAAACATCAGAGATGTCTGGGAAGGTAAACAGTGTCTGCTCAGCTGACAAACTCACATCCCCTCTAGGATTGAGTCTAGATTGTCCTTTCGGTAGGACGATGGAGCCAGGGATGGGAGTTCTTGCTGGTTTTTTCCATGCTGCAAGATGGATTTTGCTGCTCTGGTCAGTGCACTCACCCAGACCCCTGTGTCGGTGGCCTGCATGTCTAGGTTGGGAGGCCAGCATCAAAGTGAGGACCTGAGCAACATGGGGCTCCACCTGCCCTTGAACCTCATTAGCCCAGCCCTTCCCCCCGCCGCCCGCCGCCCCCCTCTGGCCCAGAGCTGATTGAATGCAATTAGCAACTAATTGAATGTCTATGAGTCCCTCTGCATAAGAAATACACCAAGGTCAAGGTCAGACAGCAATGCTGAGTGATTCATTCTTTTCTTTCAGACATGGTATATTCTCTATGTGGGGCCTATGCAGAAGAGTCATTCATTCATTCATTCATTCAACAGATATTTACTGAGTGCCCACTACCAAGCAGGCATTGGAAATACAACTGCTTCTGTTCACATATGAGTTGTAGGAGAGAGGAGCAGGTGAATCACATTATTTCAGAGAGTGATAAATACTGTAAAACAAAAGAAACCAGCTGGTTGATGGGCATGGTGGTGAGACAGGTAAGAGCAATTGGCTGCTAGCTAGACAAGGAGCTAGCTTTCTAAATGATGTGGGAGGGTGGGACCATTTTCAGGCCCGCAAACTCTGGGGTCTCGGGATAGGATGTCCTCCGTTTCCACAAGTAGGGACTTATGAGCTGCCCCTGAGGGGGTCAGTGAGCAGTGGATGGGTGGTGAGTAGCTCCTCTCTGAGGCCCTCAGAGTATACTTGTTGGGGGGCTTACATCTAAGCTTCTCCAGAAGACATGCTCTGTTGGCTCGCTCGCTCATTCGTTCACTCAACAAATACTTACCATACGTTCCAGGCACTATTCCCGGTGTTAAGGCTACATCTGTGAACAATACAGTCTTTCCTCTCATGGAGCTTATTATCTGGTGGTGAGAAATAGGCGGTAAACAACAATAACAGCAATCTAAATGTCTTGTCAGAGAAACGCTCTGAAGAGAAGCAGAGCAGCTTAAGGGGTTTAAAAAGGTGATGGAGCTGTTGTGTTCAACTGAGTGGTCAGGACAAGCTGTACTGAGGAGATGAAATTTGAGTGGAGACGTGAATGTAGATAAGACATAGTGATGGGACTATCTGAAGGAAGAACATTGCAGACAGAGAGAATAGCGAGTGCAAAGGCCCTGAGGGCATAAGTCAGGTTTGAACATGCTGGGCATGCTGGAGGAATGGGAGTGTGGCTCTAGGAGGCCAGCAGGCACTTCAGAGGCTCTCTGAAGTGGGGGCTCAGCCTGGTGACCAGAGGCATCTAGGAAATGAGACGATGCTCCCCACTGCTGTGGCAGGAAGATTCACAGGCTCCCCGGCAAACCCAGGGTCCAGACTGGAGGTTTACACTGAGCGGGGAATAGGTGATCGCCAGAGATGGAGAGTGTGTCTTGACAGGAAGGGCATCGCTTGCTCTTCTTACACCTAATATCCATGAAAAAATCCCCATCATGGGCCCACACAAAGAGAGCTAAAGTGGGAGGCAGATCCCAAGTTTTTCAAATCAGTAAAGATTCTGGAAACTGGATGTAGGGAGAACAACTGTTGCCTTCTAGGAAGATTCCAGTAATCTTTCATTCTTTAATTAGGTGATCTCATTAATAGGCTTAAAAGGAAAACAGAAGAGTATATAATAATTGATATTTATTGAACACGTACTATATGCCAGGCTCTCCTTTGAGTACCTTAGTGCAAATACAAATAATCTCACAGCAAATTTGTGAGACATGGACGGTCCCATATCACAGATGAGAAAACTGAGATCCAGAGAGAACAGGAGAGTTGTACACTTTTACACAGCTAGTAAGTGAAAGGTCAGGGTTTACAGTCAATGGAGTGGTGCAGTTTTAGAGCCAAGTGCTAAGAGACAGAAGGGGGTGGGGGAGGTTTGGGCTGAAAGGGTGTTTGTTCACAGCGTAGAGGGACCCAGTGGAGAGGGATCCTAGCACCTAACAGCAGGGGGTAGGGGTTATGAGCAATTCCACTTCTTTTGTTATTTAAAAGATTTTTTAAAACATTTATTTATTTTTGAGAGAGAGCAAGAGAGAGTGAGCAGGGGAGGGACAGAGAGAGAGGGAGACACGGAATCCAAAGCAGGCTCCAGGCTTTGAGCTGTCAGCACAGAGCCCAACCTGAGCCAAAGTCAGATGCTTAACCGACTAAGCCACCCAGGCAACCCAAAAAGATTTTATTATTTTATTTTATTTTTTAATGTTTGTTTATTCTTGAGAGAGAGAGACAGAGCGTGAGCAGAGGAGGGGCAGAGAGAGGGAGACACAGTATATGAAGCAGGCTCCATGCTGTCAGCACAGAGCCTGACATGGGGCTTGAACTCCTGAACCACAAGATCATGATCTGAGCTGAAAAGTCACTTACCTGACTGAGCCACCCAGGCGCCCCTTCTTTTGTTATTTTTAAGATAATATTTGCATGGGTTAAAATTCTTTTAGAAAGTATTTTTGAAGGCACTACTTGCATATGTTAAAACTCTTTCTATAAGTGTTAATTCAAACAGCCCTGAAGGTGCACAGAGAAAAATCTCCCTCCCCCTCCTGTGCTCTGCTCCTCTATTCTCTTCAGAGGCAATTTCTTGAGAATACTTCCAGAGAGATACGTTCTGTTTGTAAGGGAACATGCAAGTATGTATAACTTCTCTCTCTCTCTCTTTTTTTTTTTTTTAACGCAAATTGTACTTTCTCTCTTTTAAGATACTTGCTCTGATTCAGGACATAGAGATGTATCTCATCCTTTTTAAATAAATGTGTAATGTCTCACTGAATGGGCGCGCCATATTTATCTAGCCAGTCCTCTATGGCTTCTAGGTGGTTCTCCCCAGTTTTGTTTGTTCGAGTGCCGTGACAGACAGTAATGCGTGAAGCATAGGTGTTCCTACATACCCGCTCACTTCTGTGACAACTTCCGCAGGACAAAGTTATAAACACAGAATGACTGATTTCTTGAAAGCCATGCATATTTTAGGTTTCGGTTGATGCTGCCAGCCTGCTTTCCAGAGACACCATATGACTTAGGGCTTCGGAGATAGCTCGTTTTCCCCGCTGCTCTGCCAACTCAGTGTATTATCAACTCGCTGGTCTTGCCAATGTGACAGATAAAAAAAAACTGGCATCACATTGTAGTTTTAATAAGTATGTGTAGCGAGTGGTGTTAGGAATCTCACCTGTTTTTCGCTATTTGTCTTTCTCTTCCGGTGGACTGTTCATGTCCTCGGCCTATGGTTTATATGAGACTTTCATCCTTTTGTTGTTGTGATTGAATTACAAGGGGTCTTATTATGATTGCTTCTTCATCCCTGCTCTCTGGTCCCACCGACGGCCCCTCCCCATCTTCCCCTACCTACCCTGCTGGTGAACAGCGGTCATTCTGAAAGATGCATATGTTTATCCTGGGATCTGGATGTATTCAAGAGAAATAGATGATGTTGATTTATATATGCATATATTTGAAACCACACAAATTGTATTGTGCTGAAAATCATGATCTTCTTACTTTTTAAACCGGATGCTATTTTTTAAAAAGATTGATCCGACTGCTGTATGAACACTCGGTTCGTTGCCCTGATTGCTGGGATGTGTTCCCTCACTGGGATTATTGAATTCTCCTAACAGATGATTCTTTTTTTCAGATTTTATTTATTTATTTATTTATTTTAGAGAGAGAGAGAGAGAGCATGAGCAGGGGAGAAGGTCAGAGGGAGAGAGAGAGAGAAAATCTCATGCAGAGCGTGTAGCCCGACGCGGGGCTCGATCTCACGACCCTGGGATCATGACCCCTAGCTGAAATCACGAGTCAGACGCTCAACCAACTGGGCCACCCAGGCACCCCCTAACAGTTGATTCTTAGTGGCTTGATCTACAAAGATTGGAGAAATGGCATTATGGGGATAGTCTCAGAGGAGCTGGAAGATTTGAGAGATGGAAAGGAGAGTGGGGAAGAGAACAGAGATGACCAAGAACACAGTGTGAGGGCACCGCAGTGCACAGAAGTACCAGGAACAGTCAGGCACCCCCTAGACTTCGGGGTCGCGCTTCAGGGTGTGGATGTGTGCTCCTGGGAGAGGCTGGAGGTCTCAAATGCCAGTGTTGGGCCTTCCCTGATGGCATCATGGGCAGAGGTCAGCAGGAAGTGTTTTCAAGGGGAGGATTGGGGCCTTCTGTGCACATGAACCTGAGGGGCAGGAGGTCCCTGCGGTTCTCCTGGTGACACAGCGTGGAGCAGTGGCACCTGCTGGAGAGGGAGAAGCAGCAGGCCTGGGCACAGAGATGGGAAGGCATATTCATGGGCGCATGGACACACTGTTGGGCGTTCCACTAAATCTAAGCCCTGCTCATTCAGTAGAGGATTCCTGCTGGCAGTTGTGGGGTGAGTGAGGTCACCCCGGGAGAGAGTGTAGGGCAAGAGAGTCCCGGGCAGAGCAGAGCCTGGGGCAGGCACTCCCGGAGAAGTGGATGGACAGGCTGAGCCAGCCTAGGAGGCTGGGTGCACTCTCAAACTCTCCCTTTGCTGACTCCACGACTTCAGGGAGGCCTCCTCTCAGCATGGGAACCTGGGCAGGGGTGAGGTAGGAGGCCCTGCCTTCCTGATGGCTCCCAGTGCAGCCTTGGAGGAGGCACAGACCCACAGAGGCAGACAGGAGGGAGATGGCAGCAGGTGGCGCCGGTGTGTGGCCTCTCTTCACAGGGATAAGCTCTGAGGCCCCAATGCTGTTCCCCCTGGAAGGTGTCATGCCAGGCTGCCCCTCTGTCCCTGCAGGCAAGTATGGCTAGAGCATGGATCAGCACCTGCAGGCTCGGAAAGAGCACTACGAACCCCAGGGTTTTGCTGCTATGGGCAGGGTCAAGTCTGGGTACCACCCCCCCCCCCCCCGCGCCGCGGGAAATCTGGGACCTTTCAGGTGACCCTGGGGAATGCCTTGCTCTTAGTTTTGTCATCCTCCTTCACTGTGTCACAGCATACCTGTTCTCTGTTTTGTGTAACACCAGAGCCTTGCATTCCTGAATTTCTTGTAAGCCTGAATTTCTATTCAGCAGTTAGTGACTGATCAAGGCTAATTAGCATTATAAGGAAGACTCCCAGTTCTTTCTTCAAAGTAAATGCTTGAAAGGTTAGAGTCAGCCATACACAGTGTCCACTCATTTACGTGTCTTGTCATGATTTTTGACAGAAGAGTTTTCCACCTATACTGTTTTAATATTTTTCCTTGACCACACACAATTTGAAAATAAAAGAGGCATTATTTGCTTCCACGTGGTCCTAAGAAGTAATATCATATGCAATCATATGTTCATTGCATCAGTAATATTTTTAAATGCATATTCAAAAAAAGATCATTAAAAATGTTCATTATGTGTACCACATACCTACTTAGGCAAGCACAGCTTTAGATTGATTCATGGAGTCACGGGGCAGATAGGTAATCTTTGCCCTGTAGGAGAGGGGAAAAAGACTTTTCCTCTAGCCTCTTAGCTTCAGTCACTGAGACAGGTGAATTAAACTCACAAAAGACAGATTAACATAGAAAGAGGTTAGGGCGCCTGAGTGGCCAGTCAGTTAAGCATCACACTCTTGATTTTGGCTCAGGTCATGATCTCACGGTTCATGGGATTGAGCCCCATGTTGGGCTCTGCGCTGACAGCGTGGAGCCTGCTTGGGATTCTTTCTCTCTCTCAAGATAAATAAACAAAACTTAAAAAAAAAAAATACTTTCTAAAACAAAACAGTATAAAGAGGTTTACTGATGTGCTCGTGAAAGCCAACCAAAGAAGTAGGTGGCGTGTTAAATGGTTAAAACGTACATACCTAAGTTAGGGAGATGAAGGCAAGGAGAAAAACGCTTCTGTGGGAAGAACAAATAGGTTTCTTGAGGAAAGGCAAATGGGTCTTTAGAACAAATGAGAGATGAGAAAGTTTGTGATAATGTCTGTCTCTAATGGGTGGTCTTTCAGTCCGTAATCTTTCCTAGAGAAGGGATTTGGGAACGGTTTTATTTTCTCTCTTCTGGGAGTAGCTCCACCCTGCAGAAGGAATTTACGGCACCCTTATTTTCCAGAAGTTGCTGCTTCTATTCAGGTAAGGGGAGCTCTGAGACTTCTTTTTGTCTGAGAAAGTCTGAGACTTTCAGACCTCACATGTCTTCACCTTAAAACAGTCTTTGTAGCAACTCTGGAATTCCAAGCAGGTCCCCACACCAACAGCAGGGAGGTCACACTGGCAGCCGCTCGAGGTGTGGGGACAGTGAGGGGTCAAATACAGTGGACACCGTTGCAAGCCTCCCTGTTGTACACTAGTTCCTGACTCCATGGGAAAGGAGGGATGAGGTTGGCAAAGAACCTCCCAGTCTTTAAAGTGTGCAGAAATATCCAACCATTATGTAATTCAATATATTTAATTGTCTAGTACCTTTGGTACTTTTGCTGATGGTAAATACAATGCATATTTATTTTTTCAAAGTAGATACGTACCAGAAAGAGCGTAAGAACTTAAAATCCTGTGTACTTTTGCCACACACAGATAACCGCTGCCCATCAATGTTTTGGCATTCTGTAGCCGAAATACACAATTCTTAAAAATTGAGATCGTCATGAATGTATAATTGGTTTTCTTAGTAATATGCCATGAGCATCTTTCCACTGCATTAAATACTCTCTAAAAATAAGATTGTTAAAGGTGGCTGAGGTTTACCATATGGCTCTGGGCTCTACCCTAATCAATTATCCAATTCCCAGTTGTGGGTGTTGAGTTTGGGAGCATTTTTGCCATTAGAACTGCCTGTCCCTGTACCAGAGCAGATGTTTCTGAGTGTCTGCTGGGTGTCAACGGGACTTGGAGATGGAGGTGACTAGCTAGAATCCTACTCATTGCTTCCCTAAGGAGGGCAGACCCATGACAAGTGGCTGCAAGGAAGGTACCAATCTACAAGCACAGAGTTGGGAGGAAGCCAAGGAGGGGAGCCTTGGAAGACAGTCTGGGGCCAGACTTTAGTCCCAAGGAAGAAGAGAGCCAGGGAGCCATGGCCTGGGCGGCTGTCCATCCACACAGCGTCAGCCTCCCAAGGCTACTATGCCTACCACAGGATTGGGCAACCAAGTCCAAGAGGTAGGAGCTTGTCATCATCACTTCCTGCCCTTTTTTCAGGAAACGAGGGGCAGCACAGGTGCCCACGTCTGGATTGGGAGGTTGGTGGTAGTGTTACCGCTGGACTAGACTTTCTTTCCTCATCGCCCAGCCCCTGAGAGACTTCTCCCTCACATTCAAGGACTATAGGCATTAGGGAGGGAAGCCCTCACTGCACTCTACCCACCACCTCTCCACTCAGATCCCCAGGGGACTCATAGTCATGTGGGTCAGTGCAACTATAACCATCTAACCTGGCGGAGGAATGTTGAGGGAGGCAGGTGTCCTGTCTGTCCTCGATGAGGCCCCAGGCTTGTGGAGGCTGGAGAGCCGAGAGGGAATAGGGCCTTTACTGGAGGAAGGAGGCTGTGGCTACCTTACTCCCAGGCATCCCCTAAAGGACAGAGGTTTGTAATTCAGGCACGCAGGAGCCCACTGAGGTGCATCTGGCTTCTGCTCTCACCCTGCCCAGTAGTTGGCACCCCTCCCCCGGCCTCCCGTAGTGAGCCACAGCAGCTCAGGGGTTTCTAAAAGCTTTGAATTGGGAGAGAGAGTTCAGAGACAAGGCCAGCTCCTTGATGTCAGCAGTATGCAGATGGTAACGAGGTGTAGCAGAAAAGCGGATTTGCTTGGGTTTGGCAGTCCCAGGCTCAAATCCAGCCAGAGTAACCGCTCAGACCCCCAGTGTCCTCGTCTGTTCTGCAGCATGGGGATAATACAACCCCATCCGCACCCCGGGGGGATTGGAGATGGTGTTGGTGAATGTCAGCACATGGGGACCCCTGGTGAGGGGAAGTTCTAAGTCAGGTGCCGGTTCCCTTCCCTGCTGCCCCCCTCCTCTCACAGCATCTCAGGAGGGCAGACTGTGTGCTGGAATCCCCAGAGCCCCTGTCCTGGAAGGTGGGCCCCCTTCCCTCTTCTGGCCTCAGCTTGTAAGCCGCCACCTACCTCCCTACCTGTG
This sequence comes from Cryptoprocta ferox, assembly GCA_028646485.1. Lineage (NCBI taxonomy): Eukaryota > Metazoa > Chordata > Mammalia > Carnivora > Eupleridae > Cryptoprocta > Cryptoprocta ferox. The sequence goes on along the minus strand of CM053576.1, from coordinate 96,366,760 downwards.
CCAAGCCGCCGCTTCCTCTGCCGGCAAACAGGAAGTCACTCACCTCGAGGGAGGCAGGAAGGGGCTGCCTGGCAAGGCTGAATGCCCAAGGGCTGTGGTCAGGTCAGGAGGCTGGGCGTCCTCCCAGCCCTGGGGATGGGGATGGTGGGCGGGGTGGGGATCCCCAGGCACAGGGAGGGGTGGCAGATCAAAGCTCCCGAAGGCAAGGGGCTCGGGACAGGAGCCTGTTTGTCTCCGTCTCCCCTCATCCAAGCCACACAGCCAATGAGCCGGTGCCCCCCTGGGCTGTAGCCGGGGGTCCCCCATCTGGAGTTTTGCGCCCAGCAGCCTTGGGAAGGAGATGGAACAGAGCTGGTGGCTGCTACAGTCAGGGAGTCTGTTCTTGGGGATGGCTGTGAGCAGGAAGATCCCACACCCCCAGACACACGCCCCCCCACCCCCAGCCCCAATGCCCGGGAGGAAAAGGAAGGGCAGATTCCATCCCCCGTGGCAGCATCGTCCTGAAGTGATTAAGGAGGAGATGATAAGTAGCTTTCACTCATTCATTCATTCATGAGCCAGGCCTCTGCTGTACAACCTCGGGTGCTCCAGAGGTGAGTGGGCGGTCCTTGCCCTTGACAAGGTCACATCACCACGGGGAGCATGTGGACTCATAAACACAAAGAGGAGGCAGATCACTGGTGCCCCCCCTGACCAGCAGCCTTGCAGCCACCTGGAGCCATGTGTGCCAGGATCGCTGGGGTGGTGGAGAGGCTGGACTGCAGGGGTCAGACCCAGAGTCGGGGTGCAGGAGGTCGACCCCAGATCCTCACCTCCTAACCAGTCCTCACCTCATGGCCACCTCGCTTCGGCCCCCATCATCCCCCCTGCTCCCCCAACCTCTACTTGTCGATAACTTTGTGTGGCCACATTTCATGGTCACTTTGCTCCTTCCTTGTCGTTCTAGACTCTGTAGTGGCATTTGACATAGCTCACCACTTCCTCTTTCTAAAGTTATCTCCTCCCTTATCTTCTGTGACGACATACTCTCCATGTTTTTGTCCCCTCATTGGCAGCCCCTTCTCACTCTCCTTTGCCGGCTTGTCCCTGTTAGACTCCGTCAGCCCCCGGAGGGGCTCCTTCCTGCTGCTCACACACTTGCTCACTTCTGCAGCCCAGTCCTCCCCTCCTCCTCCCCTCCTGTCCCCTCCAGGCATGGTTTGAGTTGTCTGCTTGAGTTTCACTGGTGTCTCACATCTGATATTTAAAAATTTTTTTGATGTTTATTTATGTTTGAGAAAGAGAAAGAGAGCACGTGCTGGGGAGGGGCAGAGAGAGAAGGAGACACAGAATCGGAAGCAGGCTCCAGGCTCTGAGCTATAAGCACAGAGCCAGATGCAGGGCTCAAACTCATGGACTGAGAGATCATGACCTGAGCTGAAGTCAGACGCTCACCCAGCTGAGCCACCCAGGCACCCTTCTCATACTTGAAATTTTAAAAGGCAAACTCTGGATTTTCTCCCCAAAGCCTCATCTCCCCGACCCTATCATTTCCAAAAGTGCCATTTGCACCTGTCCAGGTGCTCTAGCCAGCAATCTAGAACTTGTCCCTGACTTGGCAGTGCCCTGCAAGCCACTGACCTGCCTCCCCTGGACCGCGGGAGCCCCCAGCTGGGTCTCCCTGTTGTCCATGAGCCCTTGACTGTCTAGTGCCCATACAGCAGCAGATGATCTTAAAAACCAATCTGGCAGTGGCCCCCTGGCCTGTCATTCCTCCACTTAGTGTGCACACTGACTGACCACCGGGGACCCTGTGGGATCTGGTCCTGCCACTCCAGCCTCAGCTTCTCCCACTGTCCCCTCAGCCAGCTGACCAGCCACACTGGCTTGCTTTCTGTCCCCGGAACTCATGGAGAACTTTCCAGTCTCAGGCAAGGAATTCGACTGGCTGGCTTTTCTTCACCAGGGGATAATGGGCCCCAGGAGCATTGCTGGTCTCCTGCTGCTATCCCTGCTGTCAGCCCCCCTTGCTTCCCACTCCTTCCTTCCCATCATATGTTGATTACTTAGGCCACTTGTTTATCCTGTCTCTGTCACTAGATTGGAAGCTCCCAGAGGACAGAGTCTGTGTTTTATTCCTGTCAGCAGCTTCTCGCATAGGGACGGCAGGAGGAGGAGGTGCTGGCTGGCGGGGGCCACATTTCAGAGAGGCCCCGTGAGGCTGGAGGCCTGGGGGAAGGTTTGCATTCAGGCTGAGGTGACTGGGTTTGTGGCTTACACAGCTGGGCACAGTGTTGTAAAATCCCAAATACAGGAGGAGGGGCAGCTTGGGGGAGGTGATGAGCCAGGTTGGCACTGCATGGGGTCTGAGGCACTCATGAGCTATGCCCAGATAGTGAACAGTGGAGGGCCCCATCTGATGTGTTCAAATATGTAAAAATTAGAACTGCACCTGACAAAAATGTTCTAGGAAGTGTGTCCTGTCCTCTTACTTCCCAAGTTAATAGTGACCCGGAGGTCCAGGTTTGAACTGGGATTCTCAGCCTCCATCGAATGTGGCTGCTGCACCGGGGCCCACTTCCGGCCTCCAGCTCCTGCCACGGACCCCCTCCCCTCCCTCTTCCCACCTTGAACCACATGCGCAGGCGGGGAGCAGCCTGCTACAGGTCCAAGCCCGGTCCACCCCCTCCCTGTCTCTCCCCATCCTCTGCGGCCTAGGGCTGCACAGAGCAGTCATGTAATGCTTTGCAGGAGGACGTGGCCATGTGGGCCTATGGAGCCAAGAATTCCAGGCTCCTTGGGTGCTCCGAGTATGGTGGAGAAGGGCCTGGTAGGCCTGTCCTTGTGGAGGAGGGACGCAGATGGCAAAGGGGTAGAGCTGGAGCGAGGCCCTCCAAACTATGGGCCAGGGTGGCCCAGGTCAGGAGGTACTCTGTTCGTGGGACTTCGTGTCACAGTCTCTTGGGCCCTTGGAATTACGAGGAGCTTGGGGTGGGGTGGGGGGCTTTGGAGCCTCAGCAGGGGAGTTGGTGGTTGTTGAGGCCAGAGAAGTAGCTTGTGCAGGGGGAGAAGGGGATGGTACAGGGAACGTGGCTCCCCACCAGCCTTTGTCTCACACCTGTGGACACCTGGGGCCTGTGTCCTGCAGACTCAGGTGGGGAATTCAGCTGTGGGGAACAGATGACCATTTTCGTGGTCAGACGCTCTGAGTCCTAATCTCAGCTCTGTGACTTCCCAGCTGTGCTACCTTAGGCAGCAGTGTGACCTCTCTGAGCCTCCCTCCAGTCTGTAACAGGTATAGCGATGCTTCATAAAGGAGGTGAGAGGAGTTGGCTGAGGGGCTGTGGGAAGGCCCTTAGTGACTGAAAGGTGTTGTATCAGGCCCCACTGTTACCTATGTGAGAAGTGGCCGAACAAAGTTCGCAGTATCATTCGTGAAAAACAGGAAAAGAAAAGCTGCAGGGCTCAGGGCCCTCTGTGTCCCACTGGGTGCCCTGTGAGGGACCGCCAGCTGGGGTAGAGATGAGAACCTGGTGACAGAACCACAGGGAGGAAGGGGGTGGGGCCTGTCCACAGTCCAGGGCACAGCACCTTCCCCTTTCTCTCCCCGGGCCCTTGACTGGCAGTTCTCTCTGGGCCTGGTGGAGGGCCGGGGGTAGGGGTGGGGGGGTAGCAGGGGCATGGGGAGGGGGGCCGGAGGCAGTGGGCCTGGGAATGGAGGAGCCTGTCTTGTGGGCAGGAAGTGCGAGGTGCAGAGCAGCTAAGGAGCCCTGGGGAGGCCGCGGGGTGGGAGGGTGAGAGTGTCGGTGAGGAGAGCGGAAGTCGGAAGCACCAGCGGCCACATTCTCCACTCACCGAGGACGGGTGTCCGGACCTTGCATCGCGAGGGCCCACTTAAACTTTCCTGGGTCCTCTGGAGGTGAGCGAGGCGGGCCTTCTTGGGGTGGCAGCTGGGACGGAGCTGGGGGCGCCAGGGGACATGGAGAGCCCTGTGCGGGCACTTGTGGGAGCTGCTGGGACAGGGGGGCAGGAAGGAGGGCTGTGGGCCCACTGTGTGTGCACCTGCCTAGAGCCTGGCAGGGCTGCAACCCTCAGCTTCTCTTTCCTTTCTCTCTGTCCCCCTCCTCCTCAGCCTTCCCCTCCCAATCTGACCCTGCCTCCCATCCCTGCTCTGGCTCCCACTTACCCTGGCTGGGGGTCTACGGTTGTGAAGAGTTAGGGGGCAGAGCAAAGCGCCTTGTGGGCCTCCCTCGGCCTCTGGTGACTGTTATGGCTGGGTGCCCAGGGAGGGCTTTTGCAACCAGAGGCCCCAACTGAGCCTGTGGAGAAGGAAGCCAGCCAGGCGTGGGCTTTGGGGCAGCTTTGGGTGCAGTCACGCAGAACCGGCCACTAGGGGGCTCCCGGCTGTACCTCGCCTTTCGAGCCCCACCCTGAGAGAGGCTGGGTTAGTGCCAGGGAACCTAGTTGCTGACTTGCCTGGGCAACCTGGGTTTAGGCCTGTTGGCCTGACGTGCAACAGCCACCATTTTACTCTCTGAAGTGTCCCTGTTTGGGACCCTCTAAGGCCTTCTGCTCGTAGTTGTGATCCTCATGGTGAATGGAGTCTCAAGGAGGGAAGGTCCTTTTAGGGCCTAAGATCCTATGGGTGGTGTCACTCTGCTGCTAAAAAGCGGGGGAGGGTGACCTGTCATCAGCAGATAATAAATACCCCTCAGGCCTGTTGGGCCTTAGCCAGGTTTGAAGGAATGTGCCTCAAAGGAGCCTGACTCCCCAGTCTCCTGGGGCTTTAGAACGTCACAGGGCTGCTTCTTTCTACAGATAAGGAAGCACGCAGCACAGGGATTAGAACCTGGGCTGCTGGGAGCCCCAAGAAGGGGTGAGCGTGTTCCGTCCTGGCCCTAAACCCTCCTCCTTGTCCTTATCCTTCCCAGGGGCCAGCTGCTCTGGAGACACGTTAGTGCTCTGCCCCCATTCTCTCTGTACCCCAACATCTCTGCCCTGACCCCTCTGCCCCCCATCTTCTCCATACCCCCATTCTCTCTTCCCCCACCCTTTCTGCCTCCCATCTTCTCTGTACCCCATCCTGTATGGCCCCCTACCCTCCCTGCACACCCGTTCTCTCTTGCCTCTGTTCTCCCTCCGCCTGAGCCCCAGCTGACCCCACCACAGGGTCCTCAGCACCACTGGTGCCTGTCTCTCTCTCTCTCTCTCTCTCTCTCTCTCTGTGCACATTTGCATGAAGTCTTCTTCCGTGTGGGCAGGATGTGGGGCTGCCCCTAGTCATGTCTCTTACAGGAGCTTCTGTCCTGCCCCTCCAGACAAGGAACTCCTCTACCCCCCTGTTCTCTGGGACAGCCTCCCTAACCTGGCTCCTGCCTAGGGCTGCATGGGGACAGGCTGCCTCCTACATCCCTGGAGAGGCCAGGAGCCTTTGCTTTCTCCATAGGAAGGAAAAATTTCCAGGGTGAAGGGAAGGAATGTTTGTGGAGTCTGGAAGCTTAAAGGGAGTGAGAGACAGACATAGAACCCAGATGGAAGATTCAAGGCCTACTCCAGGAGGAGATGAGAGCCGAGGAGCCCACTGGGAGGCTTGTCTGCGTGCTTGTTAGTTTTGGCTTTTATAAAAGGTCAGCAAAGCAGCAAAGTTCAACGGAGCAGGACATGCTATTTCCGAGCACCTACTGGGGGCCAGGCCAGCAGCAACTTTCAGACCCATCCGGCTTTATCACAAATCTATAGAGTAGCTTTACTACATCTTATTTCCTTATTTTATAGATAAGGAACCAAGTGAAGTTTTTGACCAGAGCCATTCAGCTTGTAGGTTGTAGTTAGGTTGTAGTTAGGACTTGAGTCTAGTCTGTGAGCCTCTGGACGCAGCAGGGGAGGGGCACAGACATTCAAGGCTGCCACCTCTCCCTCCTGGCGGGTGCCCCTTCCCCCCCCCCACCCCTCACCTCTGTGGCCACCCTGCATCTGTACAGGCTGTGTGCCCAAGCAGGGGGTGAAAAGCAAACCCAACTCTCCAAAAGTACAATCCAGGTACCAACTGGTCTCCTTCTTGCCCCCAAGATGGAGGCAGAGGTGTACTGAAGCCCAGGGTGAGATCAGGTAGGGGTGGAGGGACTCATGCCCCCTTACTTCCCCAGTGATCAGTGTCTGTGTCCTGTATGCCCATCAGCCAGACCCAGCTTAGCCTCTGCAGTGTTCTCCATGCCTGAGAGGGGGCGCCTCCCCCCTTCCCTCTGCCCCAGCCGCAGCTCCCTCCTGCTCCTTACTCTCACTGTCTCCTAGAGCTCAAAGCATTTTGTTGGATTCCATAGAGCCATTACACTTCTCTCAGAACTGAGCCTTAACCGTCCCAAGCTATCAAAGCCATCCCAAGCAGCCAATGGCTGCTTTATTTCAGAGGTAACAAAACCCACCTTAGGAAGCATGTGGCAGAGGCTTTCTTCTTCCTTGGTTCTGGTTAGCACACCTGAGATGAGCAATTTCAGAAGAGATTTCACTGAACACCAGGGCTGGAAAAAAAAAAAAAGTAAACCAAGAAATTTCTAGATGCAGGAGCCCTGGACTCTGCTCCCCAGTTCCTGGCCCACCTCTGCCTAAGAGGTCCTGTCCTACCTCTGGGAAACAGAGTCCCTTGCTCCACTCTTGACATTTGCCATGTCAGGCTTCCCTCACCCAGGTGACTGGTGGGACTCCTTGATGGCCATGGGAAGTGACCTCACCCCTCAGGTCATCCTACCCCCTCATTCAGGGAGGGGCAGTTTAAAAAAAGGAGGAGAGAAAGAGAGGGAGGAGAAAAGGGAAGAGAAAGAGAAAGAAAGAGAGGAAGAAAGGGATCAGGGGAAGAAGGACCTTCTTAAACTCAGTGACGTGGCCCTTGCCCAGGTGGAGTACCAACAAGGTGATTGAACATGGCTTCCTCAGGTCCTCTCTGTTGAGCTGCTGCCTGCAAGCCAGGACCCTACCTCTGGGAAAGCTCTGCCCCAGGGCACTGGACTTCCTGGGAGAAGGGAAGATATGATTGGTTCATGGGCAGAAGGAAGTTGTGAGGTCAAATGATGCTAAATATCCTCCAAGCTTCAGTGTCTCCAGTCCTTTGGTAAGGTTGTTGAAGAGGGGCTTTCTGAGGATCTGTCCCTCCCACCCACTCATCCATCCATCATCCATCCGTTCCTCCCTTCCTTCCATCCATCCATCCATCTATCCATCCATCCATCCATCCATCCATCTTTCCTCTCATTTCCACAAACATTTCTGGAGTATCACTTCTGAGTTAAGCAGGCACTGCACCAAACAGTGGGAACACAGATGAATTCAAGAGACTCTGCTTCACAAGTAATTCATGCTTCATTCAATTCATGAAGACCCAAGGGAAATAGATTTATGGGTGGGGCGCCTAGGTGGCTCAGTTGGTTAAGCATCTGCCTCTTGACTTCAGTTTAGGTTGTGATCTCATGGTTTGTGACTTTGAGCCCCACATTGGGCTCTGTGCTGGCAGTGTGGAGCCTGTTTGGGATTCTGTCTCCCTCTCTTTCTGTCGCTCCCCTGCTTGATCTCTCTCTCTCTCTCAAAATAAAATTAAAATTAAAAAACTTAAAAAATGATTTATGGATGGGAAGAGAGAATGATACTTAAGAGAGCCACAGACCTAGGCTCAGACTCCAGCTCCCACACTTACCAGCTGAGTTACCTGGGCCCATTTCTGACACTGTCTGAGCCTTCACTTACTTATTGGTAGGGGGAAAATGTTACCACTCATCTTGTTATTGGGGTGGCTGGCAAGACAGATGAGGTCACAGCTGTGAAGCATGGAGCTGGATAACTGGCCTGTTGAAGGGGCTTGGTACGTTCTTTTTGCCTGCCCCGTGGTGTTGGGTTGCCAGATAAAATACAGAATGCCCAGTTACATTTGAATTTTTAGAGAGTAAATTTTTAGTATAAATATGTCCCAAATATGGAGCATTCTGTATGTTTATTTGCTAAATGTGGCAACTCTACCATGAAGTCACGTGCCGCCCATTTGGAACTGCCAGCCTAGAGTCAGGAACACCTCCCACCGGGCTCTGTAACCCCAGGTGTCCCACAGGTGGTCCTGAACTTTTCGAGTCAACACTAACTTTTGACTGATCCACTTGAGCTAAAGTATAAGGACATGCACTTCGCCCTGAACTTTGTAGTCGGGAGTGGGTACAGCACACACACTAGCGGGATTCCATTCTTCAGCATTTCCATACTGAGACAGGTGAACAGAAGCACAAAGAACCTGTCTTCGTGGTCCTTGCATTCTGGGAAAGGGAGGCAGATGAGAACCATGCGAGTAAACCACCCACCATCACATAGTGGGATAAATGCTCTGAAATAATAAAGAGTGAGGGGTGGGGTGTAGCCAGGGTGAGTTTAATTGATTCAGAGTCATGGCCTAGTCAAAGTGCATACCTCTTCCCCATCAAATGCTTGATCTGTCTGTCTGTCTGTCTGCTTCCTCACTCCATTCCCCAGTCCCCACCCCACCTCCCTCAGGCCCCAGAAATCTGCTGTCTTCTCTTTGGTCTCTGGAAAGCTGCTACAGCTTTTCTGATTGTTTTCCCCTTCGAACACATTGAGGAGTGTCTGGTTTCTTCTGGGAAGGCAAATCCAATGATCATTGAAGTCTAGCAGAATCATGAACATTTACCTACATGGCTCCTTAATTCATATACATATTTATATAGAATTCTGTACATATTTGCCAACAGGAGCTTGTGGGACTCCTAGCTCATACAAAATGCAGGATGTCCTTTCCACTGGCCACTGCCAGCATTTCCCAGTCCAGTTATTGGCATTTGAACATTTCCTATCAAGTGAGTTCACGAATGGGAGTAAGGGAGTTGATGTTGTCCAGGCAGAATGCTCTCACGCCCACAGGGACATTCTCCTCGGGCTGGTACGTGTTCACATACCGTGTGTGGAGGAATGAGGACTCGATCAGGGGTGTGGGGAGGGGAGCCAGCTAAGCACAAATAGACCAGGTCCTGGCAGGGAGGGAGGGTCAGGGGAGGTCGGCCTTGGGGTCGGGGAAGTGAGCTGTAAACTAGATGCTTCTCTCCACCTCTTCCCTCTGTCTCGTAAATGGAATTATCTGCCCAGTGTTCCCCCTGTCCTGTGGGCCGCAGTGGTGGGATCTCACCTCCTCACTCATACCTGATCTTTCTCCACACAGGCTAGGGAGGGAGGTTTGGATCTGGCGAGGTTGTCCAAGTATAGACAATGGGTTGTGAGGCTCACTCCTCCTTCCCCCTTGGAAATAGGAATATGGCAGTTCTCTTACTCAGAGAGGACAGAGAGTAGAAAATGGACAGTCACTTAGGGGGAGCAACGTAGTCAGCTATCGCCCCTCAGGCCAGCTGAGGACTTAGGGAACAAAGCATCTGAATCCTTGGCCTATAACGGGCTGGTTGCGGGGAGGGGTGTGGGGTGGAGACAAAGAACCAAGAAGGACCAAAGGCCAAGCTAAGACACCCATAGGAGAAGACCAAGGGCAAGACCAGTGCACATCAGTTTGATTCAGAGCATTGAATACAAGATTAAAAAGAAGAAACAACCCCACCTTTGGGGAAGGTACAGTCTACACAGTCATCACCAGAACTTGGTAGCCTCAAAGGCTGGACAGGGGGCTTTCTCAGGGGCTACAACTTCAGGTCCTAGTCTGAGGCCCTAGTTCAGCAATGACAGATTCTTGCTCTGAGTGAGAAATGTGGGGATTGGGCAGAGAGGTAAAAGTCCAGAAAGCAGTTCTGTTTTTGAGGGACTTCTAGGAGGAGGCTCTCAAGAGGAACAAGAAACTGAAATTCATGGTGGTCCTGTGTCATTTCTATCAGGCACCCTCCTGAAAGGGCACAGTGCCAAGCCGTGTTTTCTAGGTGACCTTAAACTATAGGTTTAAACAGGAGGACCCCCACCTGACCCTGGTTTTGCAGCTCTGGGAGTTCCCATTTATTGAGTGTTCTGATGGCAGGCCGTAAAGTAGGCAACAGGTGGTTACAAGTCAGGGGCAGGTGTGTGTTTATTTGTACCTTTGTTCCCCCAAACAGTTTAATACAGCACATAAGCACACCCGAGACATCATGATAGAAACACATGAGCGAGGAAAGTGAGCCAAAGGGAAAACAAGAAAAGGTGTGATGAAGCCAGGGATGCATTCAATACTGGAAATCTGTGCTTGAAGGGCCTGTGCACTTGACCGTGTACTTCTGAGAGCCAGCCCCAAGAGTGAAACAGGTTGAGTTATGAGTTTCATAGTGTCCACAGGATCAAAACCAGCCCCGTGTTCTGAAGAAGCAGGGCCACCCAGAGAGCCATGCAACTCATCCACATGCGGAGGATGGAGACGCATGCTTCTGGAAAGTACCCTTCAGGATCCCTCAGCTGCACCCAATTGGTGCGAGTGTGGCCGATGCACCAGGCGGGCCTGAGCTGATGCGGTGCAGCCCCTTGGTGGGCACGGCGGTATATCTCTCTCCTCCTCCTGACACTGGGGAGGCCCAGTGCGCTGTGGGTCCTCCTGCCAGGAGCATTGGCTGACTCTAGCCCAGTGCCCCCTCCCGGCGCCACCTGGGCTCCGTGGAATGGCTGCAGTGAAGAAGCAGCCCCCTAGCCTAGCAAAGGATGAGCCCCCAAAGACAGGAGCCCAGGGAGGCAGAAATAAGGCAGCCTGGACCTTTCTCTCCTGGGTGCCTGCTTCTCCCAGGTCTCCTCTCCTCTAGTCTTGTCTGTTTGACTCCCACATACTTTGGTTTACGTGTGTTTTTGGCTTCCATTGCTTGCGTGCTGTTTTGAGGCATGCCCACCTTCCACTCCTGCCAACCACTTCAGTGTCTTAGTTCTTCAGTCCCAATTCCCAAGTAAAGGATCTGGTTCATCCAGTTTATCTTTTTCAGCTAAGCCACTGAGCCACCTTCAGCCAACAGATGGGGGTCTTTGGAGCGAGCTGTTGAGACTGGGGGTCAACGGCATGTATGGTGCACCCCTCACCCCGGCAGGGCTGTGGATGGCAATGTCCCTTGGTGGGGGGGGCTTGGATATGGCAGACACCCCAAAACACGTCGAATACGCTAGATGTGTGCCTCCCAGGGCCGATGGCCCTTTGCTAACCTGCATTTGCTCTGGGTGCTTCCAGGGTAGACGTGGATTCCCAGTGGCGCCCCCAGCCAGCGTTCCCCCTCATCCACACAATGGGATGGTGAAGGCAGACATTTCTGGGGGCTCTTGAGCAGCTTGTGCTCTGGATAATGGGTGACGACGGCCTCTCTGAACACCCCAGACCCATGGGATTTCTCAACCTCTGCTTGGGAGACGACCTGCAGCCCTGTCCAGGAACACATCTGCGGGAAATGCGAGGCCATCCTGACCCTCCCAAACCTTGTGCGGAACAGACCTGGTCCTCTCAGCCTCCCGACTGCATGAAGCCAGATGCTCCTCCCGGGGGCTCCAGCTCAGAGCCTGTGCACCCGGGAAGCAGCTCTTCCCACGGGGGGGCCCTGCACAAAGCAGCACCCCCCGGGTCACCCGGGAGCAGCCACCCTCTGGGGAGCCCCAGGCAGAGCCAGAGCTCGTCCACCCAGGTGGTGTTCTGGGCGGGCATCCTGCAGGCCCAGATGTGCGTCCTGGACCTGGAGGAGGAGCTGGAGAAGACAGAAGGGCTCCGAGCCGAGCTGAGGTGCTGCCTCCCCACGGCCCCTGTGGAGCTCCCCGCCTTCCCCTCCAGCCCTGCCGGCCCCCGGGGCTCGGACCTCCACCCCAGCTCGCCCATGGAGGAGGCCTCTGGGGGAGACAGCAGCGGGCCTGAGAGGCAGAATCAGAAGCCCGTGTGGCCGAGGGACGGAAGGCCAGACTCTTCTCCGGAGTGGGGTGCCGAGGAGAAGAGCGTGTTCTTTGACAACCCCCTCTTTTTGGAGAGCCCTTGCTCGGACACCGGTGCTTCTGGAGCTCGCTTTTCCTGGGGGTTCTCTGGCTCTTGCACAGACTTGAGACCTGGGCCCCAGTGTCCCCAGACCCTGGAGCCTCCATCCCCAGGAGGCGGAGTGCCGCGGGAGCCGGGCATTGAGCCGGATTTGGGGGGTGGCACATCTGATTCCAGCGGACACACCACGCCTCCATTCCCGGTGCCCACCTACAAACCTCACTGCTTCTCATGGGCCGTGGTGGACACCACCGAAGGGGTCCCTGAAGCACCTTCTGGCTGGGGGGAGAGTGAGGTAAGCCGAGCCCTGGGGACCAACCCAAGGCTGTGCATGGGGACACATGGGACATGGAAGGAAAGGCCTTTCTCTGGGGTCGCTGGGCCCAGAACGCTCTTTTCAGATGCTAGGGCCTTTTGGAATTCTGAAGTAATGTAGCCGAAAAGTAGGTCCAGTGTGGCCTTCAGAATTACAGGGCATTTTACGAATGCCGTGATGTCAACAGAACATGATGGCAATTAAGTCCACAAATGTCTCCATCTCCGTAGCTTCAGGGGGCTGTGTCTGGACACATTTGGAGAACAAACAGCTACTTCAATTGCAGTGTGTTCCAGGCCATTCTTAGTCTGTACCCCTCCCGCCTCCGAGACATTCCCAGCTGTAACAGGGCAGGGCCCGGCCTGCGAGATGACCTCTGCCCCTGGCTGGGCGATGTCTGTTTTAGGAGTATTGCGCTCTCTTTTCTTGAGAGATTTCAGCATTTAGTTACTTTTAGTTCACCATCTTTCAACACCCACCCTCCCCACCCCCGTGTTGATAGATCAGGCCCCTACAACAATGGCAGAGGTCCTTGATATCAACTAGGACAAGTTACGGGGACAAGCGATGTGAGACAGCAGGGAGCCCAGTTTTCCCAGGGAGACTTCTACTTAAGAGATAAGGAACGTTAAGATGGCAGAGTAGGGCTGTAACTTTCTAATCTCTTGGGTTGCAAAGAACAATAGTAGAAGAGGCTTAACCCGAGCAGCTCTCTCACCTGACCCCAAGGTCAGAAGAGCTACTGGGGACTGTTGGAGTCCCCTCACCCGAAGGCTAGGAGGTTCTGTGTGGGGCATTGTGGCTCTGTCCCGTGACCCTTATTGCTCAGCGCCCTTGGGGTCCTCAGAGGGAAGTCTGGGAGCCCCATCCTCACAGCGGGTGGCATTTGCTCCCGTCCTGGTGCCTAGGCGCTGCCACCCTCCCTAGAATCCAGCCGTCCTGGGGCTGGTGCTGCAGCCCATGGAGGGAGGAGGCAAGAAGTCAGTGAGCATGCATGGGAGGCCCCGGAGGCCTCGTGGGGCTTATTAAAGGCCCTAAGAACAGTTTCCCTCAGGTCAAACCTCTTGCCCCTCCTTCTCTCTAAGACTTCTTTGGGAGACAGCCATGACCCTGCCGCTTCTGCAGCATCCTGTGTGGACAAAGCACTGACCTGGGAAATAGGACATGTCGGATCTGCCCTGAGCCCCGCCACACATCCTGCGCAACCCTGGGCAAGTCATTTCCCCTCTCTCGGCCTCGCTTGATCCATCCATATGGAGGACCCCGAGCCCAGCGATACTAGAGCCCGGCACCAGCGCTTCTGGGATGCGGGTCTTCTCCCATCCAGGATTCCTCTTCTGAACTGAGGACCCAGACTAGACTGGACTGGGGCCATGTTGTCTGGGTGGGGACATAGCAGGGAGGGAGGGGCTCTGGAGACTCAAGTCATTCTCCCCTCCCGGCCTTCCCCTCTCAGTGCCTCCAGGGCTCATGGAGATCCTGTGCCTCTCTCAACAGGCCCTGCCCAGCCCTGAAGGCTGGCAGACAGAAGAGGGTCCTTCCTGGCCCCCGGTGCCTCTTTTCTCCCAGGACCCAGGTGAGAGCTAGTATGGGCTCTGGGAAATTGGGTGGTGGGAGGCTTTGGACCCAGGTGGGGACAGAGATCACCCTGGGATCCATAGGTGTCACTGAGAAGTCCCATTGTATTGTGTTGGAGCCAGACAGACTTTGGGTTTAATCCTGCTTCGGCCTCTGTGAGTTCAGCAGTACAGTGGGTTTGAAAATGCTCATGTCATAGAATAAATGAAGAAATGGACACAAGACTCAGCATTTCTGATGCCTGGGTCCTCATGGTTTAGGAAGCCCTGAACCCCAGGTTGCCTCGGGACTGGAGTCTCCTGGGAGCCCTCTGGCCACTGCCTAGGCATGTGGGAGGTCACTGCCCGAAGGAGGGACAGAACGTGCCGCCCTGCTCCAGGGGAGGAGCCCCGGGGAGGGAGTTTGCGGAGGTGGCTCTCCAGGCTGTTTTCGTGGCACTGCCAGGCCACTTCGCCCTCGGTCTGCCTCTCACCCCATGTCAGCTTCACTCCATGCTCTTCCACAGGTGACAGTGATGCTGAGTGTCCCCAGGAATCTGCTCCCTGTACGTTGGCTCCTGGCCCTCCGGGGAGCCCAGCGTCTTCCCCGGAACCTAGCAGCCCCGAGTCTGAGAACACAGGCCCTGGCCCCAGGCCCAGCCCTGTGTCCTCCCAGGAAGGCAGCCCTCGGCTCTGGGGCCACCACTTGGGCAGCAGCTTTTCCGAGTGGACACTAGATGCTTCACGCCCTTCACTCTTGGAGACAGATGGAGCAGAGCCACGTTTCCTGGAGGAAGAGGAGGCAGGAGGGGCTCCAAACCCAGGGAAGGAAGTAAAGAGTGAAAGCCCGGCCAGGTCTCCAGAGGCTGGAGCTGTCGTCCAGCCTGGTGCTCACTTGACTTCCACAGAAGGGTAAGTGTTAGACTAACCAGCTCTCTAATTGTGGAAACATTTAGAAATACCCTGGTCTGGACAGAGCATGAGAAATGTGCAGTGGGATTTAACACACTAATATCTATTAAACCAGGAGTGTATGACTGAGTGCCAGCAGCTTTGAGAAATACTGGGGGGTTTGAAAGCACGAGAAACCAAGAAGCAGACTGTTACACACACGGGGCAGCATTTGTGTGTGCTGAGGCAATGCCCCGAGAGTCTGGACACCGGCAGAGGAGGAGGGGGAGGTATTCAGGGAACCTGACTGGGGCCATGTGCCCAGAAAAGTAGGAGTCGTGCTAGGCAGGGCTGGGGAGTGCAAGGTCAGAGCTTGTGATGTGGGGATTATACACTGCTTTGAATTTGAGGAGGTGTCTAGGAGAAATCCGTCCGTGAGCCTAGGCACAGGGTGCTGGCTCAGACCTCAGGGGAAGCCGGAACACCAAGGGGAAGTTTGACTGGAACCAAGGGGGTGGATCTTGGGGCCCATGGCAGGATTGAATAACTCCAGAACTGTGGCCAGAGGCAGGAACGGGACACCTGGGAAGCCAGCCTAGATGTCTACCTGCCCCAGGAGGCCGCATGAGGACTGTCAGCACCTGGGGTCTCCTCCCAGGAAGGAGGTTTGGTTGTCTGGCTGGCTGAGTAGGGACATACTGAAGAGACCAGGAGGCACCAGGGATGTTCTGGTTGCACTAACTGGAAGGTCGGCCCCACTCCTAGCTCAGTGTCACTGGGTGATGGGGACAGAGCCTCAGGCAGTGCCCGAAACCGGAGCAAACTCCACTGTCTCTGGAGGTGTTTGGAGGCTAGTTAATCAGGAGAGTTTCTCAGAATCTGAGAAGAGAGTGCTCTTTTCAGTTGATTCAACCCAAAATAAAAAGTAAGTAAATCCACTTAAAATGAGAAGCATACTTTCATAGTAAATAATGAAAAAAAGGCTTGATTGGGGTTTTTCTTACTATGATGCTAAATATTACATAAGTAAATTAAGTTTAATCTTATTTTTGGCACAATATAGGATTAATATTCCTGGCCTGAGTTTGCTGGCCCACCGAGATGTCTCCTTTGGGCTTGACTGTCACAGTGAGGTCATAGAGGTTATTTTTATTATATTTTATTTTACTTTTCATCTCATTTCAACTTATTTTTTTTAATGTTTATTTTTGAAAGAGAGAAAGAGAGTGTGAGCAGGGGAGGGGCAGAGAGAGAGGGAGACATAGAATCTGAAGCAGGCTCCAGGCTCTGAGCTGTCAGCACAGAGCCCGACGGGGGGCTTGAACTCACGAACTGAGTCGAAGTCAGATGCTTAACCGACTGAGCCACCCAGGCGCCCCTCAATTAATTTATTTTAATAACAGCTTTATTGAGAAATAATTCACATACCATACAACTCACCCATTTCAAGTGTACAATCCTGTGACAGTTTATATTAGCATTATTTTTTCTCCCCCCAAAGTAACTCCCCGTCTAGATATTATTTGAGTAACAACGCTAATCGACTAGGTCATTTCTAGAAACGTCTTTTAGGGCTTGCTCACTGGGTATTCACATAGTTCCGTTTCGATTGACAAAGTGTCATCATTTTTCTTCCCTTCAGTTGTCCAGTGGACTAGCTCCTCCAGTTCCTTGTTTGTCCGTGGCTTTCCATGTGATTCCTGGAAACTTCTGGCATCACTTACACGGACTTCATGAAATCCTATGTTTTTTTGGGCGAGATGTGTAATTTCACTTTTCGGTGGGTGTCCGTTATGCTGGCCCTGCCTCCTAACGCAGGCTCCTCCTGCATTAGGAGCCTTAGGAAGCCAGTGGGGAATGAGCAGCAAAGATATGCCCGGCGGGGGGTAGGGGGTGGGGGGCAGAGATGGACCTTCGTGTTAAGGAGAGAGTGCAGCCTAATTTTCTAAGTGGTCAGTTTATTAGTGAACATTTGCATGGTCTGATGAGTTTTGCTTACCCGCACAGCTCCCTAACCGTGGTCACGTGGATAAAGAGTGTGCACAGATAACAGGGACACTCCACCCTCGGTTGTCGTGTTGCAGGGGAAACGGAGGACTCAGGGAGAGACTGGGCTCGGTGACTTCCAGGGTTCTAACTGCCAGGCTCTGAGTGTCCCCTGAGTCTGTCAGGGTTGCCCGGGCCCCCGTAAGCTCATGATAATGACAGGTCACCATCTGGGCTCCTGTGGTGACAGCTTCCTTTATCACAGGGCCGCCGGTGTGAGAAGGGAGAGGTCGAGGTTGGAGGTTGCCTCTTTGGCTCCTGAGCTGTGGCGGTGCCCGAAGCCAGTCTGGCTTCTTGTTCTCCCTTCATCCTTGCACCTTCTGTGGCTCCAGCTCTAGGGGTGAAGCTGGGGCTGGGGCTGGCAGGGGGAAGGTGACATGGAGGCGTCTCGGGCAGGGCAGGACAGGTGAGGGAGATGGGGGCCTGGTGGGGTTTGTGGAGACCGATGCCATCCCTCCTGAGGATGGATTATATGCCACTGGTGTCTTCAAAGGGCACACCTGCCACCTGAGGTGAACTAGGCTCAGGACATCCTGGTGGTTTGCCGGAGAAAGTACTGGGTGCTAAGCTTGGCTCCGGCCCTTGCCGGCTGGATTCTCCTGGTGCCCAGGCTAGGCCAGGTCAGGCAGGCTGTGACCATGCCTCTTTCCCTGGTGGCCCTGGTCCAGCTCCTCTTGGTCCCCACTACTCAACACTACTCAGGGCCCTGGAGTTCCAGCTCACCTGCTGAGCCCTGTGCAAGGACTCTGAGCATCCCTTCCAGGACTGGCCTGTAGGGACGCTTGACCCAGTACCCCTTCCTGTCCACCCCCTGTGGTAATATGAGCACACTCTCGGACTTTTGCAGACTTCCTGAGAGCCCCATGCCCCAAGCACAGTCCCTAGAGGAAGGCCAAAGGCCACAGGCTGGAGACAAGCTGGCGAATGGTGTCAGGACCGACAAGGTGGCCTGGAACTTGGCCTCTCGCCTCTATCACCTGGAAGGCTTCCGGAAGTCTGAAGTGGCTGCCTACCTACAGAAGAAGTAAGGGCTTTGAGCCTGAGCAAGGCTGGAGGTCAAGTCAGAAGAGGGAGGAGTGGTTGGTGGGCTCCATCCACCAGCCGCACCTCCTGTCCCTGGGGCCACTGCTGCCCCACTGCTGACCTTCATCCCATTACTCCTGTCCCAACCCATGCCTTCCCCATCCCCTTGCCCTACCTGCCTCTTCCTCTTCATCACACGTGTCACCGCTTGTCCATACTCTTGAGCCCTGCTTAGAGCCAGTGGAGTGGCCCCCTTGTCTCCCCTCCCAACTCCTTGTGTCCTCCCTACTCAATGTTGGATGGTGCCAGTGGCAGACCAGAGCCCTGCTGCCCCACTGCCCTCTCACTGTCTCGGGACATGTGCAAGCCCTGGGGCCCAGACCTCCAGTGCAGGTTTCATGCCCATTTCCTGTCTGCAGCAATGACTTCAGCAGGGCTGTGGCTGAGGAGTACTTGTCCTTCTTCCAGTTTGGAGGCCAGAGTCTGGACCGTGCCCTCCGGTAAGACCTCTGGGACCTCTCTGGGAAGGAGAGGGGGCTGGTGAGGCTGGAATCTGGTTGCCTCCCCACCCCACCCCCCGCCCCGGCTCTGGCGCCTGCTGGCAGCTCCATCCTGGACTCCATCCTGGATTCTGGCCCTCCTTCCAGGGGCTTCCTGCAGGCCCTGGTGCTCAGTGGGGAGACTCAGGAGCGTGAGCGAATCCTCTACCAGTTCTCCAAACGCTTCCATTACTGCAATCCTGGGGTCTTCTCCTCTGCAGGTAGGGAGGGGCTGGCTGGCCCTGGATTCTGGGGTCCCTGGGAGAGGGTGGCATGGAAGTGTCCCCTGGTCTGTCTACTCAGGAGTTCACTGCGTAGCAGCTGGTGGGAATGTGTTTGGGGGACTGTGGAGAACCAGAAGCATTTGGGAGTCACCCCACCTGGCATGGGCAGGTGGAAAGGCATGGGCAGGCGGGAATCGTGGTTCCAACGAGCTTTCTCTCCACTCACCTCCCTCTGGAGCAGATTCTGTACACACCTTGACCTGTGCCATCATGCTCCTTAACACGGACCTGCATGGACAGGTGAGAGGGCAGGGGGTGCTGGAAGAGGGGGGTTGAGACTGGAGGCCTGGGGTGGGGGTCATGGAAGGGCCCCGGGAGAGGTAGGTCTGGAGAGCTGGAGGTTCCAGAATGGTCACCTGGGGGGTTATTCTGTTGGGGTGGGGAGTGTGTGCCAGTGGGCCCACTTCTCTGAATGGCCGCAGAACATTGGGAAGACCATGAGTTGCCAGGAATTCATAACCAACTTGAACGGCCTGTGTGACGGCGGGAACTTCCCCAAGGAGCTGCTGAAGGTATGGGGGTGAAGGGGGGATGATGGGGGGGGTGCTCCCTGGGCTCCCAGTGCCGGGGCTCCCAGCCTGGGCCTGGTTCTGCTGCATTATCTTTGGGAGGACAGGCTCATTTACGGAAGGTCCTAGCGTGGGTCCTAGCCAGCAGCCTCAGCACTGCCTTGGGATATACTGGCTTGTGGAAATTCACAGGCTCCCTGCCTTGGACCTACTGAATTAGGATCTCTGGGGCTGGGGCCCCTAAAATGTTCTCTTAAGCTTCCCGGCGATCCTGAGGCGTGGGGGATCCAAGGAGCACTGGTCTCTTGGTCCTCTGAACGACTGAAGGGCGGAGTTTCCAGTGGCGTTAAGTCTATGACATAGGCACCAGAGGTTCTAGGGTTTGAATTCTTGTCCCTCGGCCCCCTTGGGCTCCTTCTGGGGTAGCAACCACTTTGTGGTGTGGTCCTCACAGTGAAATAAAAGTTGTTGGGTGCCTAGCTCGGTGCGGGGCACACAGCATGCTTCTCATAAGCAGTGATGGCGCTGGTTCTTCTGTCTGTGTGGGGAGCATTTCTTGAACCCTTGCTGCGTGCCAGGCATTGCCAGGGCTCCAAAGGCAAGCAGGACGCATCGACTCGAATGCTCTTTGTTACATCATTTCGATGTTCCAGCATCTCATTTATTCATTTGCTCACCATACATGTATTGCCGTTGGTCGGCTGTTCCTGCTCTGTCCCATCTCTCTGGGCGGGATGGTATGTGGCTCATTCATTTCCTTCTCAGGAGAACTAGCTCAGGCCTCACGAAGCTCAGGTAGGGACTTGGATTGTTTTGATCGCCCTGTCTCCGGCCCGGCCCACAGTGAATGCTCCGTGAATGGTTGCACGCATGCATGGGTGTGTGGATGCACGGATGAGCTGCATCCTGCTCAGGGAAGAAGGGCAGCTGTGTGGGGGGATGGATGAGGCTGATGGCAGCCTGCCTCTGTCCTTCCAATGCTAGGTAGCATTTGGGCCCCACAGGCAGAGGCTCCCGGCCCACTGTGTGCCTTCTGTTCTAGGCCTTCTACTGGTCTATCCGGAGTGAGAAGCTTGAGTGGGCTGTGTAAGTGAGAGCCCCCTCCCCGCCACATCCCCCCTTCCCTGTCTCTGGGCCTGTGCTCCCTCCACCTGCCCACCTGAGAGTTGGAGGAGACCCACTGGACAGTGTTCCCCACTGAGTGAGGCCCAGTCAGAAGCTGGGCCCTGGGCCAGTTTCAAAGCAGGTGGAGGAGCCCAGGTCATACCTGGAGGGGCCAGGGGTGGGGGCTTGAGGGGTGGGGATGACAGAACGGATGAGCTGGCTTGGAAGAACTCCTTTTGGGGGTCCTGGGATATGGCTCCCCAGTGAGAGAGAGGGTGGAGGGTGCCAAGGCTGTGGGTGCCTCCTGGTGGCCTTTGCCCATTCAGTACCCCCAACCTGATTCTCTGATGTCCAGGGACGAAGAAGATGCAGCCAGACCAGAAAAGGCCCAGCTGTCTCCCACTGCGGGCAAGATGATCAAGCCCTTCCTCCAGCTGGCTCAGAACCCCACGGCACCCACCTACAAGCAGGGCATCCTGGCCCGGAAGATGCATCATGATGCAGATGGCAAGAAGAGTGAGTGTCTGCTGCCCTGCAGCTGTGTGGGGCTTACGTCTGCCACCAAACCAGAGTGTGTGCGCAGGTGTGCTGCAGCGGCTCGGCTCGGGGACACTGGCTGACGTGTGCGGGTGTGCAGAGAGATCACATAGGCCAAGGACAGGTGCCTGTGTTCTTCCTTGCTGGTGACCATGTGCTGGGTGCTGGGTGAGACGCCAGGGGGCGGGGGCGCAGGGACAAGACAGACCTGGGTACTCTCTGCCCTCCAGGGTCCCCATGGTGAGGGGAAGTCAGACAAACGCACTGGTGTCTGGGATCAAAGGCGGAGATTGCTAAGTGGTGTAGGGAGGGTAAGATCAAATGTGGGGGTGTGGAAGAGGGCTAGGTTTTGGTTTTGTTTAGGGGGTGAGATGTGGGGGACAGGGATGGGTCAGGCTTCTGGGAAATGACGGTATTTGAGCTGAACCTTGGAGGAACGGAGGGCAAGAGGACACTCTCCATAGACAAAAGAGTAGACACAGTTTGCTCTGAATGGGGGGTGTATGTGACAGAGAATGACAGGAGGTGCATTTGGCCTCGTCCTGCACACAGGTGCAGGCTTTAGAGCAGGCCAGCGACAGGACCAGAGCATAATGGAGTCCTGGATTGGACAGGGTGTGGTGACCAGCCAGGGTCCTAGCCTTTGGCTCTGAGAAGACACAGGGCCTGAGCAAGGCTGGGAGGGGAGTCCCAGGAAGCAGGGCTTCTTCCGTGTGAGCACTGAGTCCCTGTGCCTCTCTGGATGGGACCAGAAAGATGCCTAGTGGGACTGTGCTTGTGGGTAGGAGTGTTCGGAGAGGGGGCAGTCTGCATGGACCTCTGCTTAGGTTGTTTGTGGGGTCCAGCCGTGATTGCGTGGGTGTGAAGCTTGGTGCGTGCCTGTTCCTGACTGTGTTTTGTTGTGTTGGTATGTCACGTGTTTCCGTGCACCCTGGGCAGGGAGGGACCGAGTTGGTGGGGCGAGGGGCCGTGTGTCCCCAGATGGGGTGCCCACCTTTGTGTACTCCTGGTGCAGCGCCATGGGGCAAACGCGGCTGGAAGATGTTCCACACCTTGCTTCGGGGGATGGTTCTCTACTTCCTGAAGGTAGGAACACGGTGCACACCCCTGACGGGCGGGGTGGGGGAACAGGGAAAGGGCCAGGATGTTTCGGAGGGTGGGCAGCTGAGGATAACCTCTTTCCTGAGCCCCTGTACCCCGTGGCAGGAAGAGGACCACTGCCCTGCAGGGGAGAGTTTGGTGGGGCAGATGGTGGACGAGCCCGTGGGGGTGCACCACTCGCTGGCCACCCCGGCCACCCATTACACCAAGAAGCCGCACGTCTTCCAGCTGCGGACTGCCGACTGGCGGCTCTACCTCTTCCAGGCACCGTAAGTCCCCGGGGCGACAGCAGCAAAGTTCCAGGCTCTCCTCTCCCCAGCCCTCGCTCACCCTCTGATGGCTGCTGGCTGGGGCCCTGGTGGGAGCCGCCTTCTTGACCGGGAAGCCTGAGAATGTTGCAGCTGGAAGGGGTCCTAGGGCGGCCCCTGAGGCTGGTGCTGCCTGCTGCTCACCCCACCCGGACGGCTTCCCCAAGGCATCCGCCTCCTGCGTGTAAGTCTCGCTCAAGCCTCCCAGTTCCGAACAGAGGATTCCAGGAAGCCTCTAGCAATTGATCACCGTCTTGGGCATTAGGTCTAAAATCTATTGCCTTCCCCGATTTTCCCCTTTGAGGGATGACTAAAGCCACCGGCAGAGGTCAACCACCTCGGCCAGTGGCAGGGCTTCTGAGTTTTTGAGACACTGGGTCCCGAGAGTCTGGAAGACTGCGCAGACCGCAAGAGGCTGGGGATAGAGGGGCAGGACCGACTCTGTGACCTTGGGGACCCACGGCCTCCTCTGCCCGCAGCACAGCTAAGGAGATGAGCTCCTGGATCGCGCGCATCAACCTGGCCGCCGCCACGCACTCGGCGCCACCCTTCCCCGCAGCGGTGGGCTCCCAGCGCAGATTCGTCAGGCCCATCCTGCCCGTGGGCCCCGCGCAGAGCTCCCTGGTACAGCCTCCGGAAGGGCCGGGTGCGGCGGGGAAGGGGGCTGCACGGGACCCGGGACGAGAGGGGAGGTGGGAGGGGAGGGGCTGCGCACCTGGGCCCGGGAACAGAGCGGGCGGTGGGGGTGGGGGGTGGGGGGGACTGCGCACCTGGCCCCCGGAACAGAGGGAGGGTGAGAGGGCTGCACACCTGGGCCTGGGAACAGAAGGGGTGGGCTGCACACCTGGGCCCGGGAACGAAGTGGGGTTTGCGATGGGCTGTGCACC
Source organism: Cryptoprocta ferox (assembly GCA_028646485.1). NCBI lineage: Eukaryota > Metazoa > Chordata > Mammalia > Carnivora > Eupleridae > Cryptoprocta > Cryptoprocta ferox. The sequence continues at coordinate 96,343,736 of CM053576.1, read as the reverse complement.
TGGTCTCGGGAACCGGGGGGGAGCGGTGGGACAGCTGCCCCCTCTGCCTCCCGTTCCCAGGAGGAGCAGCATCGATCCCACGAGAACTGCCTGGACGCTGCCTCCGATGACCTGCTGGATCTGCAGAGGAACTTACCGGAGCGGCGGGGCCGCAGCCGAGAGTTAGAAGAGTACCGCTTGCGGAAGGAGTACCTGGAGTATGAGGTCAGGCGCTGGAGTCTCCGCCCACCCGGCTCTCTCCCGCCCCCTCGACTGGGCCCTCTGCCGCCCTCTCGTGGCCGAATCCGTCCTTGCAGCCTTCGTTTCCCGGGCTGCTCTGGCGGAGTGAGGCCCTGTACGCACACTAGCGGTCAGGGGCGTGCGCTAAGGGTGCGTGTCCTTGTGCACTCAGACCTCTTCACTGCTTGTCCTGGGGGCACCCAGCATCTGCTTGTCTGAAAACACTCACGGGGGCGTTATTTTTATAACTTTCTTTCACTCAAGAGTATACTGTACTTGGCTTTCCCTAAATTGAAGGAAAAACTTTTAGTTGAATTATTTGCCCTAATACCTCCCTAATACTACTAGGCAGTATTTAGGGAGCTTATATTACCTGCCTCTATTATCTTGTTTAGTTGTCTACCAACTCTGGGTAGGGACTGTTGTCCTCACTTTATAGATGAGGAAACTGAGGCACGGAGAGATTAAACAACTTGTCCAAAAATGATGAATTCACATGCTGCTCCAGTCAGGGCCGAGCCTCGTTTATATTAGCCCAATGATGGATGCCAAAATGTCTTATCCCCTGACCCCCCACCTTATACCCAGATTCTGCTACGGCCTTCTCATCCGTGTACTTTCCGGGACCCTAAGCAGGGGGTAGGTGAGGGACATTGTGAAAACAGAGAGGCAGAGGTCAGAGAAGGGAGCGTCTTGTGTCATCCCCCGGGGCTGTGAACACTGGGCCTTGCGCTGCCCTCTCCCTGCCTATGACCAGCTGCAACCTCTTGCAAAGCCCCTGGCCCTCCCCAGACCTCATTCCCCTCTGTAGAGAGCAGAGATGATGGTTCGTGGGCCACCCAGCCACCCAGGCCTGGGCCGAGGGTCCGGTGGGACAGAGGATGGGAATGCGCTTGGTACGCCGGGAACTGTATCCGAAGGCTGCTAGTTACGGAGGCCTCGGGAGTGTTAAGCAGATGAGGGTAGTTAGCATTTCTCTCTCCAGATGCCAATTGTTAAAATGCTATTCAGACTCAATTAGGCTTTGGTACAGATGTGAGCTGTTTGTGCTCCGTGCTGCACAGATCAGGCCTAGCGGGTTATAGATCTTTTAGTGTCTCAGAGCTGTAACATGTTCTGGAGGCGTTAGTTACAGCACTCCAAGGTGGTGGCTGTTAGGATAGGGCTGCCGGGGGGGGGGGGGGTGAGGCTGCTGTATTCTGCAAAGTCCGGCTGCTCAAGTGCAGACCTTGGCTGTTGGTGCAGCACTCTATCTGACACGTGTGAGCTGTCTGCCCCCCACGATTCTAGCTTCCTCGTACCCTGCAGCCAGGGAGGCGCTAACGCGGTGGGGCCTGTGTGTTGCAGAAAACCCGCTATGAGACATACGTGCAGCTGCTGGTGGCCCGTCTTCACTGCCCCTCGGATGACCTGGACCTGTGGGAAGAGCAGCTGGGGAGGGAAGCCGGAGGCACTCAGGAGCCCAAGCCTAGCCTGAAGAAATCCCACTCGAGCCCGTCCCTGCACCAGGACGAGGCCCCCACCACGGCCAAGGTGAAGCGCAACATCTCAGAGCGCAGAACATACCGGAAGATCATCCCCAAGAGGAACCGCAATCAGCTGTGAAGCCGACGCCACCTCACAGACTTTGGCCCTGCTCAGGGTGGACCTGAGACGAGACCTCACGGAGGAGCCTTATTTCAGTGGGTCCGTGGTGGGGGGCGAGGCCTTCCCCTTTTCCCCCAGAAGGACAACCCCTGTCCCCTTGTGGTCCTCACTCTCTCCTGCGTTCACTGGAGTTTTTCCAAACTGCTGTCCCCACCCGACGGCAGCCCCCAGCTGCCCCGGTGTCTGGTCACTCCCAAGGGAGGTGGGAGGTCAAGGATTTGGCTGTGCTCACACGTCACCCTCTACCCTTCCACAGTCCACACTGGCCACATTTCTTGGGCCTGGGGACAGCTTAGCACTCATTTGAGAATCAGAGTACCCCTGGGCCCTGGGCTTCCAGAGAGAGGCTGGGGCAGAGGAAGCCTCTGGGGAGTCAAGTCAGGGGAGCCATAGCCCTGAGGGTGATCTTGCTCTGGGGATCAGGTGACCTTCTCTGAGAGGTCCTGGGAGACCCCAGCCAGCCCCACGTGACAGAGTGTAGGGTTGGGCAGGGACTCCGCAGGCTTCAAGGAGTCCAGCTTGGTGAGGCTGACTCTGGGGCCCTGCGCCTTTGTCTCCTTTTCCCCTACAAGCATCCGTGCACCAGGGGCAAATGAGACAGGTCCCACGTCACACACCCAATTGCTAATCATCAGAGCAGAGCCAATGGTGGGCAGTGAGGGCCAGAAGGGGTTGGGGCCTCCAGAGCTCTGTGGAGAGGCCTGGGAACAAGGGTCCTTTGTTTCTATAGAGCAGGGAAGGAGGTTCTCCAGGTTGGGACCCTGAGAGAGGCTGGGGGTTGAGAGGCTGTGTCGTATCCCCTGGGGGCTCTCTTGGAAGGAGCTTGTCTGAGAGCCCTGAGGGCCAGGTGGAAGGCTGGCTCCCTCCCACACACCCCATTCCTTGCATTTCATTCCCAAGGAGGGGCTCTGCCCCCCGACTCCCCTGCCCCCCTGCCAGCTCTCAGGGGGCTGTGCTGCCCTCCCTGGGAAGTCCCCTTGTGCTGCCCTCTGGCTGCCTCCCAGCTGGGCTCTGGGGGAGGTTCCGGACACACATGGACCCAGGCTCTGCCTGTGGGAAGGAGGCTGGGCTGGAGGGGCAGCCACCATTGTCTCTGTTCAGCCAAGTGTGCGAGCCGGCTGCCGGCCAAGAGGGGCCTCTGCTGCCTGTCTGCTGCCTGCTGGCCAACGCACTGCCTCTCCAGCCTTCCCCCCCGGGGCCCCTCTCCTCCCGTCCGTGCTTGTCACCAGCCCTGGGGCCTGAAATGCCACCAAGCAGGGCTGGCCCTTTCGGACCATGAGGGGTATCCGGCCAGGGCCCAGGGCTGGGCCAGGTACCCAGTGGGCACACAATAACTGCAGGCCAGTGAAGAAGGAGGAGTGCACGAATATGTGAGGATGGGGAGGGCCGGGCTGAGCTGGGCAACTGGGGCCGCCTGCAGAGTGGGTCTGGGTCTCCCTTTGCCCCGGCACACCTGTGCCTAAGCGTCTGCGTGTGCATGTGTAGGTCTGTGTGCGTGTGTGGGGAACGCACCATGCAGGAGTCACACATTCATAGTCTGTCAACGCTGGGGGGACCTCGGGATCCTGTGTTCATCCACTCTTTCCTTCCTTCCTTCATTTCACAAATACTATTGACCACTTTTTATGGGCCAGTGCTAGGGGATTCCAAAATGACTTGAACACGTCTCTGTCCTCAGGAGGTAAAAATCCTGTTGTCTGGCTCCTTGCTGTCAATATATAAGCACACTTTATCTTGCTGGTAAAGATGCATTCCCACCCTTTGCTCAGGGATTCGGATTCAGGAGGTCTGGGTCAGGGGCACGGATATGTATTTTTACAGCAGCCTGGGTCACTGATGTGCAGTTAATAGGTGAAAACCTAGCATTAGGTGGATGTGACTTGCCCCAGGACTGATGCTTACAAGCTTAGCCTTGAGTGCGTGATTTGACCTCACTGAACATGTATCCTTATTTCAATAACACCAGAATAAAAGGCAGAGGTTCGTCTGCATATGTGTGGCCCTTTGATACATCTTTGCTCATGTAGAACCGGTGCCTCTTTTTCACCCGGGCACATGAAGCCTACAGAGACAGATCGAGACAACAGGACCACGCCTAGTCAATGCTGCGGAGGCTTGGGAGGGCCTGGAGACTGGGGGGTTAGGCTGCAGTTCTGACATGTGGCCACTAGAGGGAAGGCTTGCATCTTTCAAGCTTCTGGAGCCTAGGTGTCAGCAGCGCGGAGCACTGCTTCATGAAGAAGAGGAAGTTAGTCTGTGTGTCCCCGACCTTCACCAGAACCAGGACCTCTGGCTTACCTAAACGCACAGTGGTCCAGGCCAGGCCTCCCACCTCCCACCTTGTGGGGAAGACTGCCAAGCAAAGGGTTGGGACTGACATCGTCCTGCATATGGAGAGGAAAAGGGGTGCTTGGAGCTTTCTGTGTGTGGGCAGCCTAGAGTTCCCTACACAGCTGTCTGTCCCTATAGAAGTGAAAATGGAGTGAGCCCCAAGGCCCAATCCTGAGGCGTGGGGGCAGAGCCAACCCACAGGCCCATGTCTGACCTTGTGTCCACCCTCGCTTCCGTTCCCACCTGGGAAGTGGGGTTGGTGCATCTCTTTGTGGAAGATGGGACCACCAGCAGTTCTTGGTGATGAGCTCAGGCTCCGTTAGGCTGGCTCAAGTTTGTCTTTGGTTCCTGTCCCTTCTAGGGGAGCTCAGCCAGGGCCCTGGGCCCGCCGTGACCCAAGTGATACTCCAGATGTAACCTCCTCCTGGTTTCCCAGCATCTCTGCTTTGTGTGGCTTTCTACTGGTAACATGAATTTGTTGCTTGTTTGCCAGGCACTGGGAAAGAGTCAAAGGCCACTGAGGCCCAAGGCTTGGGTCCTTTCCTTTGGTGGTCAGAGTCCTATGGAGATGACAGGTGGGCTGTGTTGGAAGGAGCTGGGCTGGAGGACTGGGATGAGCCAGGGCAAGGGAAACATGGCAGAAAGAGTGGGCCCAGGCCAGGTCGTACGGGACTTTGCATGTGGCCGAGGAGTGTGCTTTACCAGCAGAAGAGGCACAGGCTCGTGGCTTGGGGGGCAGCCAGCCTGGGAGAAGGCTCCAAGAAAACAAAATGACTTGAGTGAATAAGGCTGGTAAGTAGGGTCAGACTATGGGCCGGAGACATTCTCTATAACTATGCAACTTTTCTGTAAGTGTAAAAAAGAAAAAGGCCTGGGAACTTAGGACAGCCTGGCAATCCCACATCTGGCCCTTCTTCCTCCCTTGCCCCCCACCCCCACATGCATGGTGGCACATACTTGCACGTACTTCTGGGTTTCCTGAACACCACATTCTCCACAATGACTCCTCCCCACCACTCCTCTGCCAACTTTTCTGGATGTCTCTGCCTCCTTGCTCACGTCTTTATCTGTCCCTTCCTCTTTCTTTCTCTAGAGGAAGAGGTGCTCACTGCATTCCTGAGACTGACCTCCTCCCTGAGACCACACACTACCCCTGCTTCTCCTGCCTGCCTGCCGTGACTTCTCTCCCTCAGGGGTCCCCTCTGGGTCTCAGGGCTGGCTGTCTACCCGCTTCCTTATCCTGCCTTGCAAACAACTTGCAGTATATCATGCCCAAGAAGAAAAAGAAAAAAGCCTGCATTTGACCATTTGACTCTTGGCTTCCTAGCTGAGACCTACAAATATGTGGTCTTTGCCAGCTGTTTCCCTCCCTCATCTGGCTCCTGTTCACACCTAGCTCCATTCACACCTGACTCCCATTCAACCAGTCTTCTGTTCACACCTGACTCCTGTTCACACCTGGCTCCCGTTCATACCCGACTTCTGTTTACACTTGGTTCCCATTCACACCTGGCTTCCGTTCACACCTGGCTCCTGTTCACACCTGGCTCCCATTCATACCTAACTCCTGTTCATACTTGGCTTCCATTCACACTTGGCTCCTGTTCACACCCGGCTCCCGTTCACACCTGACTCCTGTTCACACCTGACTCCTGTTCACACCTGGCTGCCATTCACACCTGGCTCCTGTCTCAGGTTCACACCTGGCTCCCGTTCACACCTGGCTTCTGTTCACACCTGGTTCTCTTTCACACCTTGCAAAGTGCCTTCCTTTCTACCCTTCTGTGAAATGGGGACACACCAGAAGGACCACTGATGACATTCAATTGTCAAATCCAATGTTTTGTCTGCCTTCATCTGCCTCACCTCTCAGCGACCTTTGGCCCACAGATCTGTCTGACCTTGCACAAGGCTGAGCGCAACCTGGTCTCAGCAACCAGGACCTGGAGTTGGAGTGCCCAGGGTTGAGTCCCAGCTGTCCCTTTTGTGGCTCTTTGACCACATGCCAGTTACTTGGCCTCGTACGCTTCGGTTTGCTTCTCTATCAAATGGGGATAATGACACCACTTACCTCACAGGGTCCTTGTGAGGAATAAGTAAAATTATGCACGTAAACATCTCAGAACAATGCCTGGCACAGAAGGAAAGCCTAGCAAGTTAGCCATTAGTCTGCAGCCTTGCTGGCCTGACCATATGTACCCTCCCCTCCTTGGGGCCCTCCTTAGGTTCTGCTCTTACAACTCAAGGCCTTGGTGTTCCCTCTGCCTGGAAGTTGCAAACAACTAATCTTAACTCCAATGGGCTTTAGCAAAAAAGGACATTCAATGGCTCCCATAATGGGACAGTCTATATCCAGATCAGGTGGGGCTTGAGCTATGGCTCTACGCTGAGCCGGGCCCCCACTGCCCTCTGTTCTTCTGAGCTCTATCTCCCAGGCTAGGAGGCAGGAGCCGCCCTCGTGGCACCAAGATGGCCCTAGTAGCTACCATCTTCTTGGTGTAAATCTAGCACATAGAAACTATCTGCTTTCTGCAAAGTTCAAACTCAAGTCCAGGAACAGAGTCCCTCTGAGCTGCCCACTCTGAGCCATGTGCCCATCTCTGAGCCAATCACTAGAGTCAGGGGCCTAGGGTAATCAGAGTCTATCTTCTGAGATGGGTGTGGTGGTGAGGCAATATCACCCCAAAGGATGGGGACTGGGACCAAATTCCGAGTACTACCAGTACCAGGAAGGGGAGGAAAGCAACTATCCAGATGCCTTCTCCTTCAGGAAGCCTTCCTTGAGCCCTGCTCCCCCCTGTTAAGTCTGTACTTTCTACATCCCTCCCTTCCCCTGTCTTCTTCACATCCCCTGACCTCTTCTTTCTATCTCTGCTCCCAGTAGAACACAGGCTTCCCAAGGGTAGGAGCAGGGCATATTGGTTTCCATTGCTCTGAGCCCAACACCTGCAGTCAAGAAGTGTAAATCTCAAAACTTTATCCTCCCCTGGGCTTCCAGCCTCCATGTTCTCCTGGCTCTCTTACTTTCATACATGGTCTTTTACGTTCTCCCACTTGCTTCTTCCACCCCCAAAGCCAGCCTTCCCCCAAAGTGTAGCCTTGTGGAGGCCTTCAGGATAGCTTCTGGGAAAGCGTCGTGATGTAAGCCTTCAGCTCTGGTCTCTGCATTTCAGACCCAGGGGTCTAACTGTGCAGGGCGCGGCCCTCAATTATCTTCCTGGAGATTAAGTTTCCGTACAGATGTACTCCCCTGTTTCTATTGATGATTCTGTGACAGTTCTGTGACCGTTGATTTGATAGGCAATGCACCAGGATTATGAGAATATTTGAGCCAAATGGGCTTCTGCCTCACCTGTGGGGTCAGGGGGAAGTTTCTGGTTTCCTGATGTCTTTGTCTCTGTCTGGTGAGACACGGACAGGGTCTGGAGGAGGTACATGGCCAGAAAAGTGATGACTCTCTCATTCAGCGAACGAGGACAGGGAAGTGACCCCTCCACCTGGCCACCAAGAGGCTCGAGGCCGATTTACAGATCAACTGAGGCTGCTCCGGACCAGTCCTTTTATATTTTCTGTGGTCCTGATGCTTTGTTTCTTATTTGTGTTTTACTAATTAATTGCATGTGTTTCCTGTGAGCTGTCTCGAATCCTCTCTGGAACAAGGTGGGGAATACATTAATATTTAAAATAAAATAAACAAAATGTCAGTGTGTGTGTGTGTGTGTGTGTGTGTCTTGGTTCGGAAATTCCTTAAGGGCAGGGATCATGTCTGTTTATATAGCACCTGGCACAGTGTCAAATTGAAGCTTAACAAATGAATTTTGATGAAGAGGGAGAAGGAAGCTGTCTGCACGAAGATACGGAGATTTAGACTGAACCTTCCCACTACCCTTCAGCCAAAGCCCCTTTTTTCCAAGGGGTGCCCTTCATACTCTCTGTTCTTGACCATCCCGATTCCCTCCTGTCACCCCTGCCCTGTCCACAATCCTCAGGACCAACCTGTCTTCACCCATACCTGCTCTCTTGCAGACGTCCTCCATCCTCACACAAACACAGCCCCAGACACACCTCACACGGGGCTTCACCCCAAAACACCCCATCCACCCTTTCACCCACCGCCCCAGGCCCACAGGCTCAGCCGAGGCTGGGCAGCGGAGTGTAGCACTAGGAAGTGCCACCGGCTGAGCCATTGGAGGTGCTGTCCCGACTCGTGCCTTGGCCCTGTGGGGGCCTCCAGCCAGGCGGGGACCTGGCAGAGGGAGGGAGAGGATAAGCCGCTTCAAAACTCCAGATGCAGCAGTTAAAAAGAGGACAGAGGCAATGATCCTTCAAATTGCCACATCTGTATAATCTGCCTTTTATTTTCTGCTTCATGAAGTTTTATTTCCTATTATTTATTCACCTCCCCGCCCTCCCCTCCCCCGCCTCCGCTCCTCCTTAGCAGGCGACATGCTCAGATGGGCCCTGAGCTTTGGCTGGGGTCTCAGCCCACCCCCACCCAACCCCCTCCCTGGGCCGGCTCCTGGGAGAAGGCACCTGCTCCCCTTCCTATGGCGCCCCCCCATCACCTTGCTGCTGCGGCCCTTACAGGCCCCTCCCTCCACCCTCTAAAGGGAGCTTGGCTGCAGTGTGATGGGGGGAAGGGATCAGGGATGTGAAGCCCTGTTCCCCAAGACTGCTGTCACTGCTATCACCGCTTAGCAGGAGCTTATGGGAAAGAAGAACCCAAGGCCCTAGAACCCACAGCCAGGTGGTCTCCATCCTTATGTACCCTCTCCCCACTCTCCTCTCCTCTCCTGTGTCTCATTTCCTGCCTTCAAGGCCTCTTCCTTCTGCTCCTCCAGACTGTGGTCAGAGAGCTGGTGGGGGGCAGCCTGCTGAGCAGAAGGGGGATCAGCCAACCCTACACAGGGAGGGGGCAACTGCCCAGCTGGTTTAGGACCTGAACCCCCTCGTCTTGCAGGAACAAAGAAGCCACTCTGAGAAAGACCCGGGTCTTCAGGTCCCAGCCTGTACAGATGTACTCCCCTGTTTCTACTGACAATTCTGTGACAGTTCTGTGACAGTTGTCAGGCCAGGCTGGAGTGCGGGGAAGCGGGTGTTTGGGAAAGGTCACTTACATTTTGTACTCCCCTCACCCGGCACCCTCCTTATCCCTCTTGGGGACACACAGTCACAGGAGAACAGCCCTTTTCTGGAAAGAGAGGTTTGGCTTTTAGGCCCCGGGCGGGGGTTTAGGGTTTGCAGTTGGTATTTCTAGTGGCTGCTTCTTGGAGAAGACAAGGATGCCAGAGAAAGGCCTGGGAGGGGCAGGGAGGATTTCGCAAATATCGGAAACCTGAAAGCTTTTCACATCACCCCTCTCAAGGCCTTAATCGCCTCCCCACCTTGTTCTGTAGTAATGACTTTCAGTAAAATCTCATTTCTAAGTTCAGAGGGAGGGGGGGTGGGGTGGGAAGGTGGACAGTGTAATCCAATCAAATTCATCTTGCTTTCTACTAGGTGCCTGTCACAGTCTGGCACATGGTAGGTGGTTCGTGAAAGACTCCCAAATGAATGAATGAATCAATGGATGTGAGGGCTCCGCAGACTTTTCCTGCCCCAGCCTCTATTCACTGTGGCTTATTAGCCTCCCTCTGGTTTCTGCCCTAGCCCTGGAATCCTTTTGAAGCCTGGCTTAGCTCCTCCAGCTGAGACGGGGCCCCTGGGTGAGCAGGGCACCAGAAGCCACCCCGTCCCCACCCAACAGAGACGTGATTCCAAATATGGCAATATGGTGTTTCCTATGGTGTTTAATGGAAAATTACCCGGGGAATTTGGAAGAAAGAGGGCTTCATACCTGAACCAGTCAGATGAGGCCGGTAATGCCTTTGACTGACCCAGGCAACTACTGAATCACAATGTTAGGGCTGGACATCATATCGGCCCAAGCCACACATTTTACAGCTGAGGAAACTGGCCTCCCTGGGGTCTCCAGTGGGGAGGTGATGGGGCGGGGTCAGAGCCCCACACCCCACTCTGGGCTCCTTAGCTACATCACTAGCCACTCCCTCTGGGGGAGGGGTGGGAGAAACCAAGGCCATGGCCAGGGCCCCCTTATGATAACAAGAACTAGCAGTTCCTCAAATTCAGTGTCTACAATGAAAGATGAAGCAGCCCTTTTCCTTGGCACCAACAGCTAGTTTCACCAGC